>BSBK01000426.1:1007500-1445000 GCA_027943335.1 Chamaecyparis obtusa | reverse complement strand
TTCTAGTCAGAACAAGAGAACTCCCGATGATGTCTTTGAAGATATTCTAGGTCATTGCAGAGATCCTGTCACACCATCTTGCTCAGGTTATACTATTTTCAGCTATTTTTATGGAAATAGGAGTAAGAAAGTACCTGTTTGTAATGGTTGGGCTTTGGGTTTAGGGAAATAGGTTGTCCCTGATGTGTTTTTAGATGTGGACTTAATTGTTGTGTTGGCTAGGTTTTATGATCCTATCTCCAAAAAAATTAGGAAGGAGGACCAGTCACCTTTGGTCACTCTTGACAGGGGTTCTTTCATGAGAGCTTTTAGTTTTTATACATCTTCGTCTACTGAAATTGATTTGAGAAAAGAAAGAGAGAAGTATACAAATAATATAGGATCAGTAAAAGACCAGATGGTGAGGCATATCCCAAAGCAACATAAATATATAGCTCCCCTCCCCACTAGCATGAATGCCCCTTACCAGTTTAAATCCCTCCATTACTATATGAAGCAGACTTGTTATGGGTTGTGTAGAGTTTTGGGAATAGATGGGGATGAATAATTTTTGCCAACTAATCTTTTGATGATGATGTTAGATATCCAGAACTCTCTAGTGAACACAGATTATGATTATATCCAGTATGTAAATCGATAGGATGCATGAAGGGTTAATGTTTGTCAAAGAAAGTAAGAAGCCCATCAAGTTCTTGCATTACTCTATGTTGATGCACTTAATTCTTTTTTCAACATCAATAGTTTTGATTTGAATATGCTGAAACCAAGATTCACCTTCCAAGACCCAACATAATCCAGTGCAACTATGGGTAAGGATATGGAATTGTACTTCAAATGAGTGTGACTTTTGTGTTTTCCAAAATTTCATTATTTTTCCCATTCTGAGATGGCTAGGCATCAATGTTACAAGGTTACCAATGAAGATTCTTAAACTCCTAAGACCCATGAAATTGGAGGGACAAATGGGAGGGAAAACCATAATTGGGGTGCTTTTTACTTTGGGGAAAATTCTACAATTTTAAGAGTTTACGGTTGTCTCCAACCCCCACATTTGTTACCAAAATTTGTGCCACCAAGAGTTGCCTCTTTGGAATTTATTTGGCAGTTGATGTGGACAGACAGAGAACTTTAGGCCCCTCATAGGAAAGGTACTTTCACACCTAGGCAGTTCAGAATTGGTGATTTCTTGATTGGTAAGGGGGCTTTCCCACAAATTACTACCTAGCTAAATCAATTCAAGATGTTATTTGGTGCTTGGAGACATGTGGACCTTGAGGATTTCATTAAGACTACAAGATTGACACTAATTCCTAGTATTGGTGTCAATAGGGAACATGAGGGCCTTGATGAGGAGGATGTGATCAGGAATGTTGTGGAGAAGGATGAGGTCACGAGATGGAACAAGTTTTTTGACTTGAAAGATTTGCAAAATCAGTTGAAAGCGGCCCAAATTCCATTTGAGGGTTTCTTCCCTGACCTTCCCTACTTAAAAAGAATTGATAGGATGATAGAGATGCATGACACTATGTCAAATCAATTGGAAAAAATGCTTGATCTGAAGCAAACAAAGAAAGGGAAGGATTACTCATCTTTTGATTATGAGGAATTCTCTGATGGATCCCAACAAGGAAATAGCCCACCACAAGTTGGAAATTCACCAGTTATTGATCCTATTAAAGACCAGCCAGAGGCAGAAAACCTTCCAGAGCCACCCCTGAAGAAACAGAGGTTTGAAGAGGGAGAGCCTTCTAAGAAGAACAAATAGAAAAAGGGGATTGATAGAGCATCTGCTCTTGTACCAACTGATAGGGCTTACCATAACCAATTGAGGAAAACAATAAGAGCCAGCAAGATGGTGGCCACTAATGAGGGAGATGAAGAACAATCCCTGTGGTTAGGATAGGA
This sequence comes from Chamaecyparis obtusa, assembly GCA_027943335.1. NCBI lineage: Eukaryota > Viridiplantae > Streptophyta > Pinopsida > Cupressales > Cupressaceae > Chamaecyparis > Chamaecyparis obtusa. The sequence goes on along the minus strand of BSBK01000426.1, from coordinate 1,443,095 downwards.
TATTAGAGAGGTGTGTCAGGAGGAATTTTTAAGTGATGACCAATTCATCAAGAGTGATGAATTTAAGAGTTTTCTTATCTGGAAAAAATAGCAAGAAGTGGATAAGGCTATGCCTGAAGGAATGGAGCCAACTGAAGAAAATTTGAGGGCTTTAGCTTCTTATGATCCTAGCCTTAAGGCTATAATTGTAGATGAAGCCAGAGAAATGGTTAGATCAAGTGGAATACTTCTAACTCCAGGATGGGATTTGACCTCTACTTTTATCATTGATCAGATAAGAAAGCAATCACATGGCAGTCTATCCTATGAGGTTCATATTGGTGATATGATCAGAGGAAGTGGCTATGACCCTAAGTCCCAAGCTATTGCAATGTGGTCTATTTCCCCTAAGACTCAAAAGCCATCTCTACTAAGTATAGAGGATCAGATGGAAGGAAATAAAATCATATGGATTGTATAGAATACAACTGATCTTGAGGTCTCCAAGGCAGTGACCCATCTTGCTAACCTGAATGAAGCAAAGATAGCTCAGTTGTTTGAAAGGTATTCAAAATTATTCGAGAGTTCAAACATGATGGCCAAAGATAGGGATCCGAAGATGATGAAGATCAAGCAGTTAGAAGATGAGTTGGCAGAATTGAGGGTTAGGCTTGAAGAAACCTCAAAGGTAGTTCTTCCCCCTCCTATGCAGATTGAGGCCCCTCTTCAGACAGATACAAAAGTTCCTGATAAGCCTACTGAGGACTTAGAGAAAATAAGACTGGATGCAGCTCTGGATATTGTAGCAAGGATTGTGCAATATAGGTAGGGCAAAATAAAGGAAAGGATGGAGTCAGTCCATCAATCAGTCAGTCTACTACACCAGGCCAGGAGAAAAGTGAATGAGTCTTTGATCACTTTGGAGCCACTTTACAGTGTATGGTTAGGGAGGAGTTCATTGTTTGATAAGATTGATGGTTTGCAGGAGTATAGGTTTGATTTTCCTGAGGTAGTGACTGAAGTTTTTGAAAAGATTGGTTTGGTAAGTGCTATATCAAAGTTTTTAAAAGGTAATTCTAACCAGATAGCAGCCAAGTTGGCTATGTTTGATGGGAATTACAATAAGTACTTGCCTCCAATACATGATGATGGTGGGGGTATAATTAGTATAAATGAGTGGAAGGCATCAATGGATCAGTTGGTAATTAAACATGATGCTTTCCTAAAAGGTGACAATGCCTTAGACTTGGAAAGATGCAATAATATAATTGATAGTCTATTTAAGATTGAAAGTGATTGCATACGGTTTGTAGAAGAGGCTAAAAGTATAATTGATTCCATGTGTGATCAGCAGATCAAATTACTAGAGGAATTACAGGCCTATAATTGGCCATCTAATGATGATGTGGCAGCATGGGTCAAATTGACAAAGAAGAAAAAGAAGAAGCCAGCTGCCCAGATGATAGAAGAGGAAGAAGAATAGAGTACACATGGCACCTGATCCAAAGTTTGAGGGAGAGCATGTTTCAAACAAGGATGATGTAGGTTAGCTTGTAAAGGTGGTCATCATTCATGCAACTACTTATGTAACTGCTCTGAAATATCTTTAGACAAAGGTGCCACTTGTAAAATTGCTAAGTAGTTGAGAACTACTTTCTGTTGTTGTAGTCACTATCTTTTGGTTTGTACTTTTTGTTTTTGGTACAAGTTGTTTTCCTAGCTATCTGAAGCTTGTTGCATCCTTTTGAGGATTCCAAGATGGCTGTGGGTATATATAGCAAGTTTTTACTCTTTTCAGGGGTGGTTAATAGATTTTGTAAAGAAATTTTTGAGATATAGAACCTTATTTCTTTGATGTCATGGTGATACTGTACTGACACATTTTTGAATATTAATACAAAGATATTGGAACTCTATTGCTATGATTTGTTGTCTTTGTGTGTGGATGTTCTAGTTTTCTTATGCATTAAATTGTAAGGCTTTTCAATGCATTGTTCACAAGGTGAATATTGTGTGTGTCTGAATGTGGACCTCTAAATCAGGCACAAATGCAACATAGTCATTACTCACACAATCGAATTAGGAAAGAGAGCATTGATTACTCAATTTGAAATCCATGGTGAAGTGACCTATTGCCTCCTATGTAGGTGGGGTGTTTAATTACTCTCAGATTGGAGAGCCAACAACCATAAGGCCATCTCTACAATGGAGGATTTGAAAATATGAAAAAGATGAGCAATTTAATGAAATCAAGCTAAAATGAGATGCAATTAATCTAAAATACTTGAAAGTAAAGATGAAATGCAATTTAATCTAAGAATTTGAAACAAAAATGATATTAGTCTAAGAACAATTAAGCAAATTTAATCTAAGATGAGATGCAAGATTATACTAATAATGAGATACTAATCTAATTGATACAATAAAAGCTTTGGAAACAATGAAATAAATGAGACTAAAAAAGCCTATAGTTTGGATACTCTCAAAAATTGTCTCCTTCGAATGAAGAAAATAGGTCCATTAAATAGAAAAGCCAGAAGAGGAATGAAGAGTTTCTTGATTTGAAACTCCCGACCCTTCATTTCCATTTGAGACAAAAATGCAAGAATTACTTAATAAAAAGAATGGAAAATGCCACACAGGTGGCCTTTCGAACATCTTAAATTATTAATTCAAAAAGGTGTGTCCATTCGAATATCAAGCAATTATTAATTCCTTTTTATGGGTAATTAGCCAAATGGAGTGGATTTAATTTAATTCTAAGCACTTAAGACTTTAGGATTAAATTAAATTATCATAGGGGTAATTTAGCTAATTAAATTCAAGGACTTTAGGAATTAATTTTGATATTTAATTAATGCAATTTATGGTCTTTGCAATTGACATCAAGTCAAATTAAGTCAGGTAGGAGAGAGAAAATTGCCTAGGAAACTAGGACTTTGGAGATGTAAAATTGAAGATAATGCACCAAAATTAATCAAATTTATTAGGTGCCAATTTTAGGGTATTACATTTGGCCCTCTTTGAATTGATGTACGAACAACACGTTGATTCAAAGAATAGTTTGAAGTGACAGATGACAAGAGATTCAGGAGTCTAGGTTAGGTTGCCAAGACACTGAATAGATCAAAGCATGATTTTCCGAAGTCTAAGTTAGATTGCGAAGACAACGGTCTCGAGAGAAGATGAGAATCAAGGTTAGGTTGCCCCAATGCCCAGAATGAGATTCAGATGCAAATTTAGGACTGTCTCTAGAATTAGGGTTAGATTGCCCCAATACTAAGCTCAGCCCTCCGAGACTCGGGTTAGATTGTCCAGATAACAGTCTAAAAGAGATTTCGAGAGCCATCTCCAGAATGAAGCTTGACTCCTAGGAATTAGGGTTAGATTGCCCCAATACCTAAAAGATTTCGAGAACCATCTTCAAAATGAAGCTTGATTCCTGAGGATCCGAGTTAGATTGCTCCGATACCTAAAAGATAGATGACAATATAGCAAGATGCGAGGCACTGAGATGCCCCTAGCAATGAGAACTGATGATTCAAATTAGACTGATTCAAGAATTGAATCAACAAGATTTAAATGATGCAATCATCCTGCCCCCTTGGGAGCAAAATCAAAAGATGACATAAGAGGGATGATTGACAACAAGAGGTTGCATAGTAGAAGTAATTAGACTAGATTTGAGAAGCTGCAGAAGCAAATCAGAGCAAAGTAGAGGTTATGTTGACCAAGTTTGACCAAGGTTGACCATGGGTGATTGGAGTTGACTTTGATGAAAAGAGAAAAGATCTTGAGAACATGATACAAAGATGAGGGTCTGGCAGGAAGATGGTGTCAGAAGGCTGATTGCACAAGCGTTTGATCCCAAAGGGTCCTTAGAATTTAAAACATGATTTAGAGCTATCTAGAGATGTTAAATTTTGATTTCGATCTCGAAAATGGATCAGAGTAGTTGATTTAGCCAAGGGTGCAATTTTTGCGCAAAACGGAGCACTTTTGAAAATTAGGTCAAAAGCTATATAAGGCTTGGAGGAGTCATTTTCAATTCATTATTCACTTTTGTCTTCTTGTGAGTTTTGAGCTCTGATAGAGAAATGGAGGGTCTTCCACTACATATGCATCGATTTGAGTGCTCTCGATGACACGCTCGGTCCTCAGAGTATGATGCACCTGTAAGTAGTTGATAAACTTCCTTGCATTTCAATTCGTACAGCTTTCTAGGTCAATTTAGGGTAGATTTAACGAGTTTGAAGCCAAGTTCTTCAAAACTCGCGTGAGGAAGTAGTTTCCTCATGCTGGGCTAGGTCACCTCTCACACAAGGAAATAGTTTCCTTGCATGACTTGGGGCTCCTTTGCATGGGCTTCATCTGGAAGCTCGGGTGAGCTGAAAGGGGCCCCCACGCGAGATTGTAGGATCTCGCGCGAGGTCCAGTCCTGTCTCGTGTGAGAGAACAGTTTTCTCGCGTGAAAATCTGCTGCATAGTTTGAAACTTCTTGTCAAAATTTGTCAAATTGCATGAAATCAACCAAGTAGAGTGTCATAGAGCCTTGTCTAGAATAGATGTTTTATTGTTTTTGATGTTGTTGTGTTGAAAATCATCATGTTTGAGATACTAATCCGATGTCATTGCTTTCTTTGCAGGTTGACTTTCTCAATGTCGCCTTCAGGACACACCATCCTGTCCTTACCACACTAGTCCAAAGATTGACAGATGCAGAGGGTGCTCACATAGATGCTCTCAGATTGGGATACTTACATGATTTTCCTAACATTCAGGTAAATCATGACCTTCTTACTGCATTGGTAGAGCATTTCCATTCGGAGATGAACACGTTCCATTTTTCCATGGGAGAGATGACAGTGACTCTGAAGGACATATACCGGATTATGAGGATTCCCATTCATGGTACTCGCGTAGAGTATGATACACAGCTGCAACAGGGGACTATAGCCTTGATGACCATCTTCCAGGATGATCTAGTGATGGGCCAGGCCATCTCGTGGGAGGACTTGATGCATAGATATGGTGGTGCTCACCCATTCCCTATTGTTTTGGTGATGTCCCTGAGCTACTACCTTGTTCCTGATTGAGGGTAGCATGGTCTATAGTGCGGTTGGGGCACCATGTTGTAGAGGATGCTGGCTAGACCAATAGTGAGATTCAGATGGGGTGAGTGCATGCTCGCCCACATGTATCATGAGATGCATGAGACTATTTACAGGAGTGCAAGGACCATGGCAGCAGGAGTCTTCATCTTACAGATTTGGGCCTGGGAGCATCTCCCCATGTGTAGGTCATTATTCCATGATACACGATAGCATTTGGAGCTGTATGTGTATAGATATTTAGGTGTCATGACTCAACCCCTACTAGGAAAGATAGAGCAGTGGAGGGGTCAGCTGGATGAAATGGCAGTGGTAGTATGGAGACCCTAGGTGGCCATGGAGCCATGGGATGATGCTTGTCAGGAGCTGTCACATATGTTTGTTTCACGTCCACTGATCGGGAAGAGTGTCCATACCATTGAGATGTTTCATGTCACACGTGTCCTGTGCCAGTTTGGTAGATAGTAGGACATATCACAGGAGCACTGCCCCTATGCTCGCTTCTCTGATGAGGAGAAGAAGGGGTGGCATGCAAGATTAGATCCTAGATGATGTGTGATAGAGGCACGCATACCAGCTACATGATGAGACTACATGGTGGGTGTCACCAATGTAGGGGTGACACCTATATACAGAGATTAGCTAATTGCAGCCCACATCCTAGATTCATAGACCCAGCTGGTGCGGGAGCCCAATAGTAGCTGACATAGCAGTAGTAGGCACAAGACCAATAGGAACCATAGTAGGCACCACAGTAGGCACCACAACAAGCACCATAGTAGCAGAGAGTACTGAGACCTCGAGCAGGGCAGACTAGCATCCCTCCCAGGACTATGGGTTCAAATTCGGGAGTTGGGAGTAGTGGGGCCCAACAGAGGTCTACCAGGTAGTGGATGGGGGGACATCATAGCCAACTCTTGTAGATGATGATATAGACATGCCTGACATTCCAGCAGGAGCGGGTACCTCATAGTTATAGGAGGCTCTTAGGAAGAGCCGAGAGAGAGTTTGATAGGTGTAGAGAGGAGACTCAGGTAGCTGATAGGGATGCTGAGATTTGACAACTACGTGATGAGTTGGCATGATCCAGGATTGAGATGAGGTATGAGGCTACTCAGGTAGCATATTATTATGTAGCTTACTATGGAGCTGTACCAAATCTATCAGAGCAGGTGCCACCATTCACTGACTATGCTGGAGTTCTACAGGCACCACCACTAGCACCTTTGTAGGCTCTCGCATAGGATCCTCCATAGCAGGCACCACAGCAGTAGGCACCTCCCCAGAGACCTATGCCCCTACCACAAAGACCAGTATAGGCTCCTCCACCTCCACCTCCCCTTGGTGGGAGTGGATCTTGATACATATACTGCTATTGTAGCCCATTTTTGATACTGTGCCTGAGTAGCACCTTCTTTTGTATACAACATTGGATTGATATATATATATATATATATATATATATATATATATATATATATATATATATATATATATATACAAGATCAAGTTTTGACATCATCATACTTGTTGTATATTGCTTTGATGTATGATGTTTATGAGATGTTTTCCTACATGCTTAGATGTATGGATAGAAATGTACAAAATGCACATGTTTTATTTCTTATGATAATGCAATGTGAAATGCAATGATAGATGGATAAAATATATGCATATGTGTAATGTATGATTTTGAGTTATGCTTATAGTGGATGCAAATGAAATGAAAATGCAATGGATATGTAATGAATATGGTACTAATCATCTCATGCAGGATTGTAGCAATATATGATAGGTACTTATCAAAAGATGTATGTTTCGAAGATCGAGAGCTAGGACCGGACACTTGTGCAGCCAAGAAGGACCTGGGACAAAAGATGAGGACCTTTGATGAAGATAAAGCAATCAAGAGAGCACCAAAACACAATCTCAATGCAAGCCTATAATGAAGATGTAAGCCTAAGCTAAATGCAAGCCTAGAATGAAAATGAAAGTCCTAGGACTTGGTTGTTGGACTCACCATATTTATCATCATCGAGTTCATTTAAGCACAGGATGATCACAAGATTTCATACAATCCTCACTAACATTGTAATTATGAGAATATGAATATGACATAAGTCTTAGATTTGTCAGAATGAGGTGTAAGCATTAAGGCACAAGAAGCCGAAATGACCTGAACACCTATTCCTTTTGATTTAGCAAGTTAACATAAGCATAAAAGCACAATTACTAGAATGACCTGAATGTTGCTTGCAAACAAACACACCAAACACATGAGAGTTCCTTCTTTTTCCAAAGAGTGCTCACAGTGACCCTTACGTTCACTTAGCAAGACGAGCATTGGTGATTTTACTTGTAGCAGAAAGAAGTCACTCAAAATAGACAAGGAGAAGAACCAACCTCACCAAAGCATCCATTATAAAAGGAGTCAAGGTACGCATGGGTATCCAATATGAGATGAAGGCTCTTATAGATGGACACCCCTCTTAGATAGATTCTTTGGATCATTGGAACTAAACCAACAAGCAGAAAGCAAAGAAAACATCATGCCCCCAGTCCTCACATTTCTCAGTCAAGAAAGATGTCTTAGATTCACTCAAGGAGAAATGATAAAGAAAATAAACAAACAAGAAAAGCAAAAGCTCAGCATGCTTCAGAGGAACATAAAATTAGTTTTTAGTTTTAGTTTACATTTGTGTTCAAGTGGATTGAACTCGAATAAGAAGCGAACAACATTTGAAGTCTCGACGGGATAGCGATAGCAGGCAGACATAGTGAGAACCATTGGTGACCATCATGAGAGACAAAGTCTTAAGAGGATATCAAAGTGTGAACCAAGTATCAACAGGCGAACACAGTGAGAACCACCGATGACTGATACAAGGAAGATTCTTGAAAAAGAGAATAAAACATGAGCGAAACATCAACAAACAGATGTAGTGAGAACCATTGGTGACTGATGTAAGGAAGAGATCCCAAAAGAGAGGAGTTGAATGAAAGCTTGGTATCAGTAGGTAGACACAATGAGAACCACTGGCGACTAATACATGAGAGATCCTTAAGGAGAGAAATCTCAAAAGTAGCTAGGCATCAACAGGCAGACGCAGCGAGAATTGCTGGTGACTGATGCACGAACAAAACTTTTGAAAGTGATAGGACAATGCCCCCTAGACCAGGAAGATGCCCCCAAGTGTGAACCAGTTCCAATCCATGAAGAGTCGAGGAAAATCTTGAAGACAACTGAAAGTAATTGCATGAGCTAGCAAACTCAAGCAGGAAACAAACTAAAGCAGGAAAGCAAAGAGACTAAAGCAGGAAACTAAGAGCCAAGCGATGCTGAGATGAGATGTAGCTTCAGGAAACAAGAGGTGCCTGTTTACCAGGTTTTCACCATCTTGGTAGAGATTCTATTTTTGCTACCATGACGCTTGTTTACTAGGTTTTGATCAATGGCACATTTTTCATCTTTTTCTCTTTTTTTGTACTTTTTTTATTTTTTGTATTTTTGAATATTATCAAGGTGCCTGTTTACCAAGTTTTCACCAAGATAATAGATACATCAAAGTGCCTGTTTACCAGGTTTTCACTAAGATGATCATTTTTTCAGGACATTTTACAATTTTTAGGATTTTTGTAATATATCATTTTTTTGGATTTTTTTAGGACCAATAAGTATGTACATGAGCATGTCAAGAATGTCTCAACTGTAGAACTTCTTCAGATGAAGAGTGTTGATAGGCTCTTTGAGTTTCTCTCCTTTAGTGGTGGAGAGTCGATAAGTACCAGACCCAAATGCTGCAGTAATGACATACAGACCAAGCCAGTTTGGTTCAAATTTGCCTTTTTGAACTTGCTGCTGCTAATTTTTGGGGTTCTCTCTTAGGATGAGATCACCCACTTGGAATTATCTTTGTCTAAATTTCTTATTATAGGATTTTGACATTCTCTTTTGATATGCTCAAAGATGATCTAACGCCACCTTCTGGTGTTCATCAAGTAACTCAAGCTCTTGAAGCCGGGATATTCTATTATCTTCATCAGTGATGAGGCCCCTCAGAGAGATTCACAATGTCAGAATATCAACCTCAATAGGTAATACTACCTTTTCTCCATAAACCAAGGTGAAAGGAGTGGCCCCCGTTGGTGTTTAAATACTTGTCCTATAGGCCCACAAGGCTGAATTGATCTAGAGATGCCAATCTCTACCAGATTTATGAACTGTTTGGTGCAAGATTTTTAGAATTGTTTTATTAGAAGCCTCTACTTGTCCATTACCCTGAGGATAATAGATAGATGACCAAGGCTAAATAATTTTGAATTTAGTACACAAGTCTGTCAGGTCCTTCTTTTTGAATTGTTCCCCATTGTCAGTGATAATAGATGAGGGTATGCCATATCTGCAAATGATATAGTTCAGTATGAACATAACAATAGTCTTGCTGTCAGCTATAGCTAGAGGCACTGCCTCAACCCACTTGGTAAAGTAATCAGTAGCTGTAATAATAAACTTGTGCCCCCTAGAAGATGAAGGATGTATCTGACCAACCAAGTCGAAGGCCCATTGCTGAAATGGCCAGAAACTAATGAGAGGGCTAAGTTCATGAGCAGGAGCATGAATCAAGTTTCCATGAAATTGGCATTGCTTGCAAGTCTTGGCATATTGAATAGCTTCTTTTTCCATATCTGGCCAGTAATATCTAGCTCTAATAAGTTTCCAGGCTAACGTCAAACCACTAGAATGAGACCCACAAATACCTTCATGTACCTCAGCCAACTCACGTTTGGACTCATCAGGTTCTAAGCACCTAAGAAGAGTACCATCTAAACCTCATCTATACAAGTCATTTTCTATGAGAACATATCGTGAAGCAGTACGAATGAGGTGACGCTTCTCATTCTGGGTATAAGTGTCAGGAATGATCTGGTCATGAAGGTAGGAAAAGATATGGTGGTAGCGGGATGAATCATGTCCAATGACTAAACAAATCATCTTGGATTGAGTATTATCATAAGCAGGGTAGTGTAATGTCTCCACCAGGAACTCATGTCTGAAATCATTTTCTGGCATTTTTAACATTGAGGCTAGAGTGGCCATAGCATCAGCTGCTTTATTGTCTGTCCTTAGAACCTGCTGGAAAGAAATATGTGCAAAGTATTTCTTGATATCATCTACCATTCTTTTGTAAGGTATTAGCTTGTCATCTTTTGTTTGGTAGACATCATTGACTTGATTGACAATTAACTAAGAATCCCCAAAGACTTTGAGCTCATCAACACTCCATTCAAGGGCTATCTTCATTCCATTAATAAGAGCTTCATACTCAGCTATGTTGTTTGTGCAAGGAAACAAAATTTTATATGCCTTTGACAATGAGTATCTTTGAGGTGTAACAAATAGAATGCCCGCACTGAACCCTTGTTGAGTGAAAGATCCATCAAAGAACATGCTCCAAGATTGATGTGTGAGAAGCATGATGGATTCATTTGGAAACTCAATACTCAAAGGTTGGTGATCTTTCAAAGGAGCCTCTGCCAACTGATTAGCAATCACCTATCCCTTAATGGCTTTTATTTCCACATATTCAATGTCAAATTCACTAAGGATCATTATCCATTTCGCTAATCAACCCGTGAGGGCAGCCTTGCTCAACAAGTACTTCAATGGATCAATTTTTGCAATAAGCTTGGTGGTATGAGCTAGCATATAATGCCGCAATTTCTGAGAAGAAAATACCACTGCTAAACAAGCCTTCTCAATGATGGAGTAGTTCATTTCATAGGCAACCAATGTTCTACTGATATAGTATATAGCTCTCTCTTTGTTGTTCTGATCTTCTTGAGCTAGGAGAGTGCCCAAAGATGTATTTGTTGCTGATATGTATAGTATAAGTGACTTCCCATGAATAGGAGGAATCATGATTGGGGGGTTAGCAAGATACTATTTTATTTGAGAAAGTCTCTTGTCACACTCCTCATTCCATTCATAGGTCATGTTCTTATGCAAAGTTTTAGTAAATGGTTGTGACTTGTTGGCCAATTGTGAAATAAAGTGCCAGATAGATTGTAGCCTTCCTTTTAATCCTCTCATTTGACTAATATTATTGGGTGGAGGCATGTCCATAATATCTTGTACCTTTTTAGGATCTACTTCTATGCCTTTAGCTGAAATAATATAGCCCAAGAGTTTTCCAGAAGTAACACCAAAAGCACATTTCTTCGGATTAAGCCTAAGACTGAATTGTTCCATATGATCAAGAATGGGACCCAAGTCTACGAGGTGAGTTCTTCACTGCATGCTTTTGGATAAAGTATCATCCACATAATCCTCCATTTTTTTATGCATCATATCATGGAAGATAGTAGTAACAGCTCTCTGGTATGTTACTCCAGCATTTTTAAGCCCAAAAGGCATGACATTCTAGCAAAAGGTGCCCCAAGCACATGTAAAAGCAGTCTTTTGTTGATCCTCTAGTGCAATTTTTATTTGATTATAGCTAGAAAAGCCATCCATTAATGAATACATCTCATACCCTGCTGTCATGTCAACTATCATATCAATATTAGGCAGTGGGACGTCATCTTTCAAACATGCCTTGTTTAGATCTCTGAAATCTGTACACACACAAATGGATTTATCATGTTTAGTGACTGGAATAATGTTTGAAATCCATTCTACATAATCAATAGTTCTTATGAAGCCAGCCTTAAGAAGCTTTTCTAGCTCTGCTTTAACCAAAAGCGCTACATATGGATGCATTTTTTGCAGCTTCTGTTTAAGAGGTTTGATACCTAGTGCAATGGACAAATGATGCATGATTAGATTGGGATCTAATCCAGGCATATCAAAATAGGTCCATGCAAAGTTTATTTTCTTGCTCTAAAAGAATCTTGTGAACTCTTCTTTTTCTTCAGCAGACAATGATTGTGCTAGGTGAATAATCTGTGGAGCAGCCTCTATACCCAAATTGACTGGCTGTGTCGGCTCAATCAATACTGATGATCTCTCTTGAAAGTGGCTTGGAAACATGTCAAGTATCTCATCCTTGGGCACCTCAGAGAGGTTTTCACCCTCAGATACATCTTTTATTTTTACTATTTTTGGCTCTAATACTGCCACAAAGTGATTTTCACCATCAGAGCATCTATTTTTTCTTCTTTTAATTTTTTGACTGAGATACTTGATATCTGCCTCTATCATGTTGACACTGCTTTCACTAGTGGAGGACATCACAGGTTCAATAGCATGAAGGTAACAAGCTAGATCATTATTAGTATGGAATGTTAGGACTTCATTGGATTCGAAAGGGGAGTTCCAGTTTATTAGATCAGGACAGTGGAGTGAAAGGGAAGTAGTGACTGGTTCAACTACGTTCATGGTATAACCCTCAAAAGTGCTAATGAGAAAGTCAAGGCCTAAAGTGATCTCATCCAAAGGAATGTTTGAATCCCTATAAGACCTTACGTCAAAGGTAGAGGACATGTTAACATTAGCGGCATCTAATTCATGCGGCCTAGTGCTAGACCCTTCACCTACTTCGAGGAGGCTTTCATACACGTGAACAATATCTATGTCTATATCATAAGTGGCATCAAACAAAGAGTCAAACTCATATTCATGTGAGTCCATACTTGATGTAGGAATTTCATTAGCATCATCAGTCTCATTATTATCCCTTGTGGCATTGATAGCTTGCTAAAGTTGTTCTTGTTCATAGTACTTTTGAAAATATGGTGGCCTATATCGTTCATCTATAAAATTGGGATCATCATTTAGTGCTGCTTTCCATTCCTCATATGTAACTTGATGCACTGAAGAGGGTTTATCAGAATCAGCTTTAGAACAAGTATCAGTATCAGACTCTACCATATGAACAGGTATGATAGGCTCATCAGGTTCAGCAAGGAGTGCCGTAAGATCCGGAGGGATAGGATATGGAAATGTATCCTCATCAAAGCTATTCTTTGGATTCACTTCTGGAGTGGTATCTTCAATTTCTTATTCAGGTTCAGGTTTAGGCTTAGGATCAGGCTCAGGAGCCGACACAAATTTCTTGGTCCCTAAATGAAAGGGAGTCTTCTTAAAGCCTAAGCCACTAGTATCTTTTGTGCGGTGGCCTGTCGCTTCAATAGGTTTTAGCAAGCCATTATGATTTTTTCCTATGGGACCACTCCCCTTATAACTAAAGCACTTCATGATCTTGAAAGCTTCATTGTATGGTTCTTGCTCTAAATCTGGAGTGGTTGTTTCAACTGTCTCTTTTCCTTTGTAGATCCAAGCTCTGGTAGCTGTTTCTTCATCCTCATCTTCTAAAGGTATAGAGGTCCTCACAAGGTTCCATCATAAATTGTTTGAGGAGGAGCATTAGGAACTTTGTTGTCTTTAGAAGGTCTCCCATAAGAATGTGGAGACAAAGGTAGAGCAGCAAGAGATAGCATAGGTTCCATTCGGTATTCTCCCATGCCTGTATCCTCAAGTCTCAAAGTTTGTTCCATTTCTTTCAGCTTAGCATCATAAAACTCAGTGGATTCCCTATTTGCTAGAACAAAACTATCTGTAGCTTGCATAAGAGTATTGCAAGAGAAGTTGGTATTTGTAGGTATAGTGACTTCCGCCCCATGAAATGGGAACTTAATGCATTGATGGTATGTGGATGGAACAGCCTGCATCTCATGAATCCAAGGCCTACCCAACAAGATGTTGTAGGCGAGAGGAATATCAAGTACTTGGAAAGTAACATCTCTCTCAATAGGACCTACGTGGATAGGTAGCACAACTAAGCCTTGGGACTTGCATTCTTTCTCATCGTAAGCTTTTATGGTAATCTTTTTGTGAGGATCTATGCAATTCTCATCATATCCTAGTTTAGTGAGTAGTTTAGCGGAACAAATATTAAGACCAACACCATTATCTATGAGCACACAACGGACATGCTTAGGACCTATCATGACCTCTATGTGTAAGGGAGCATTATGCGAGTGACTTAAAGAGTGGTCATCTCCTTTAGAAAAGGATAGATAATGAGGCAAAGTCAAATGACCAACCATAGATTGGAACTGGTTGAGATCAAGATCCTTGGGAACATTAGCTTTAGCAAGAGCCTTATCCAAAATCTACCCGTGAGCAGGCGAGATCTTCAACAACTCAAAAATGGTAATCTGAGTGTTAGTTCACTGAAGTTGGTCTAAAATACTATAACTAGCCGAGCCAGCTGTAGGAACAGTTTTCTTATTCTTGTTGGCAAGGCCAACAACAGTCTTATTTGTGCTTTGCTTTGGAGTAGATGTAGGAATATCACATCTCTTATCCGCTGTTTGCTTAGGAGCAAATGTAGAAGCATCAGGACCTTTCAACACAACTCTTCCTCATGATCGAGTGACAACATTAGCACAACCTTGGGATTGTTCAGATTTGGATGAACGAGATGTAGAACTACGCAAAACAAAAGGTGTCTTAGATTTTGGAGCGTCATCACTCCCCTTAGAAGTGATCATATCACAATATTCCATGTCAATAGGTTCGATCATACCAATGACATTGTCATTATTAGTGTACGTGTAATTGACTTTAGCATTGGTATTCTTAGTGTTTGAAGACTCTCCCTTCTCATGAGGAGGAAAAGGATCCTTGAAAGCTTGGTGATCTAAATTCCTATTATGATTCTCCACAATGATGTCACCATTATCAATGAGATCTTGCACTTTATGTCTTAGTTGGAGACAAGTAGAAGTTTTATGACCAATATTCTGATGATAGTCACAATAATCATTATCATTCCACTAGTAAGGTCGTGGTTGTGGGTCATAAGTATGCTTTTCCAAAGGATTAAGAACCTGATTTTGTATAAGAGTCTTGTAGACCACATCAAGATGTTCTCCCAAAGGAGTGAAATCATGCTTGGGTTGTTTGGACCAAGGTTTGTTCTTAGAAAACTTCGAAGGTTGCTAATTATTAGTTGTGGTCTTTTCGGCAGCCTTAGCTACTTGTATACTGGAAGTAAGATTAAAAATAGGCTTTGAAGGCTTCGCAGTAACATTATCCACCACTCCATCATTTACCACATCTCAGTTCTTATTGACAGTCTTTCCTTTATCCTTGTTTGTAGAGAATCCTTGTTTATTGTCCTTATTCAAAGTTAGCTCTCCCTTCTTGATCATGATGGCCTCTATTCGCACTACTTGTCTGATCATGCTATCAAAAGTAAGAGGACCTTGCAACTGCACTTGGTATCCAAAATCCGGGACAAGATTGTCCAAGAAAATGTCAAGTCTCTCAGACTCTGGTAATTTATGAGGACACTTCGTGCATAACTGTCTCCACCTTTGGAGAAAGGTTCTCCTTGTCACTATTTTAAGTTGCAAAGATCTTGGATGTTGACCAGATGTTGAATGTTATGCAAGTAGTGTTGGAGAAAAAGATTTTCCATTTCATCAAAAGTTTTAATACCAGTAGGCAATCTAGAGAACCATTCCATAGCAGGTCCACCCAAACTTTGAGGAAATAGATGCATAAGATATGTCTGATCATGCATGAATTCCATAGACAATGCACCAAATACCCTTAAGTGATCTTGGGGATCAGTTGTACCCAAGTATTTGTCATATTTGGGGAGTTCTACACCTCTAGGAAAAGGTGGCATATGAATGCTTCTATCAAAAGGAAAAGGACAAATACTTTCCATTGTAAATTGTTGAGGGGGTTGACCTCTATTCCTTGCAAGTTGACTAATCTAATCTTGTATTTCTCAGACCATCTTTTGCAACTTTGCGGTCTCAATTTCTTCTTCCTTAGCTATGAGTGTTTCAACTTGATAGTCTCGGGGTAACTTGGCCCCTTGTTTAGCTAGCTCAAGGAAGTACTTTTCTTTATCCTCTAAGAGAAGAATCTCCATCATCTTAATGAGACCTTTATTAGTTTTGGCAGCATCTATATCTTGTTGGGTTATCACTTCAAATTCAGTCCCAAGGATCTCATAAATACTCTGAGCCTGATCTTGTTGCTGATCATCTTGGTTTTGATCAAATGGAGGAGGACAATAGAAGTAGGTGGGTTGTTGACCACCTTGAGGTTTGCTTTGAGATTGATCATCATTGTGGAATGGATTTTGGTTATGTTGAGATTGACCATGAGGTTTCTCATTTCGAGGTGGAGCATGACATGGTTCATTAGAAGATTGACCATGATATTGATTGTTTTGAGATTGATTAGAGTTTTGACAATACTTGCCCAGTTGGAAATCAAATGAATCTACCATCT
Organism: Chamaecyparis obtusa; assembly: GCA_027943335.1. Classification (NCBI taxonomy): domain Eukaryota; kingdom Viridiplantae; phylum Streptophyta; class Pinopsida; order Cupressales; family Cupressaceae; genus Chamaecyparis; species Chamaecyparis obtusa. The sequence continues at coordinate 1,426,748 of BSBK01000426.1, read as the reverse complement.
TGTCATAGACTTGTGCAGTATCTGGAGACTTGAGAAAGTGATGTGAACTAGATCAAAAAGGTGCAGCCAAGGTAACCTTTTGTGAATGAATAAGATCAAAAGATTTAACAAATTCTAGTGGAAAAATATCTTCAACAATACCACTAGGTTCAATGATAGGACTATTCTCAGTAGGATTAATTGGCACAATAATAGGACTATTCTATTTAAGAGATCTTCCAAAGTTTTGGAACAATGATTCATCTTGGAAGTATGAGTTATCTTGGTCTTGAAATGAAAAACCAGGTTGAGCTTCAAACAATGGGTTGAAGCACTCTTGAAACATCGGAGGTGACGGTTGAGATGGCCTACTTTTCAAAGTGCTCAATGAGGAAAATGAGGATGTCTCACAAAGTTTAGATTTTGCAATGGATTCAGGAGGATCTATCTCTTGATTAGGAGGTTCACTTCTACCTTGATCAGGATTTTGAATAGGATAATGATGGGGAGGCTAGGATAGACTAGCTAGTCTATGCTCTGACCCTTGCCCAAGGACTCAGGTGTGCTCCTAACACCTGTGGTTGATCTATAGGATACCTTCTACATTCAAGGACCCCTTGATCTACCTAACCAACCCACCAAGTTAAACAATTCATCCATCAACATGACAAACTTTGCTTTCAGGCTACTAACCCTTACATTGACTCATAAGGGCCTGTTAGTCTTCCACTTCTCTTCCAAACTCCAATAGTGAATTTTATGTGTTTCAAGAAATTTTTAGGGATAAAGACACCTATCCATCAACTTGACAAGGTTTTTGAAGCACCCAATTTGGTAGTTTCTTTGTATTCTAGGGCTATAAGGAGGAGGCCTAATTAGCCCTCCTTCCGGTTTCTTAGGGATTTTGAAGCCCTTTGCTCAATGTTTCATCCACCCTGTCCTAAAGGACTTTGAATACAAATGACCCAACCTAATGGATTTTTTGGGCTCTCAGGTGCCCAGCAGGCTGTACTGTACCTTTTTCTATTATGAGGGTTTTAAGGGTTTTATGGACTTCTCAGAGTCACTGTGCTTGAAGTCTATAACAGTACCATTCTAGGCTTGGTCAGGACCTCTCCTTTGTAATACTTAGCCTTCTCCCATTTATCTTGCATCCCTCTAAAGGGAATGCTGTGAAACCCTTTCTACTATTTGCTGGAGTCCTTTATCTGTTGCTGCAACTTAGCTGGGCTATGTTAACTCGCCTAGGGCTTTGTCAAACCTATGTTTGCACTTGCTTGCTAGGGCCCTGATTGCATAATATACAAGGTTAGGGTCTAAGTTCTTAGACTCCACAATTCCATGGTATTCCCATGGTGGAATCAAGAGCTATAGGCCCTATTCCATCAGTGCCACCAAAATGAATAGTGGACTGTGAAACTTGATGAACCAAAGAAAAAAAACTAAACACACAAAACTTAATCTAATTATAGGTAGATGAATTGAAAAAAACACAAGATAACTATACAAGCAATGGATATCAATAGTGACACACTAATCCAATACTTCAAGCCATAAAAAATGACTGTCAAACATTGTTTCTGTATATTCAGTCTCCTATTCCCGTACATCTACTGTACATACTACTTGCCAAACTCAAGATTAGGGTTAGACAGGTCTTATATATTCTTTCCTTCAAGTGTGTGCTTTGGTTTTAGGGCTTTTATCCTCTTAGCATAAATAGTCATTACAAAAGGGAAAAGTTGCTAGCAACTTTTGAGCAACTTTTAGTTGCTTGAGTAGCCTTTGCTCTCTCATTCTAAAAGACCATTTCTAGGCCTTCTAAAGCACACTTGTGCTCATATAATAACCAAACACTAACTCCTAGACCACTAACTCATAGTAGAAACAAATAGCTCAAGATGAAAACATTCCTTGAGTCAATGAGCATTACAAACTAGAAAGACTAGTAGACTTCTAGGACTTCTACTAAGCCTAGACACAACAAAAATGAGTCAAACCCCTTGGTGACTCTTATTTTACTTACATAGCACTAGAACACCAAAAAATGAAGGTGAGGGCTCTCATAGAGGTGCTCCTGCACCATACTCCCCCTGAGCACAAATGAAGGTACCTGGGGATCTAGAAGAGCTAGATCAACCCCAAACTTTTTGAATTGTCCTTCCTCTATCCAAGTGGCTTCAGATTCAGGCTGACCTGCCCACTTGACTAGATGCTCCATATAGACATGATGCCTAGTTTCCTTCTTCACCCTAGATTGTAAGATTCTCTCTACTTTAGCTGGTTCTTTCTTAGGCATGGCATTAGTGTCTATGTCTTGTAACACCTTTGGTGGAGCTATACCTTGCTGACTGATATCACGTTTAAATCTGATCAGGTCTGCAACATTGAACACTGATGAGATGGCTAAATCTGAAGGTAAGTCCACCTTGTAGGAATTCTCTCCATATTTGGCTAAAATCTTTCATGGGCCTACTCTCCTCATCTGTAGCTTAGTAGGCATGCCTTTTTTCATCCTTGCTTTGTTAAGATGGACCATGACATAGTCCCCAATCTGAAACTATACTTCTTTCCTCTTTTCATCCACTTTAGCCTTGAGTCTTTGAGTAGACTCCAAAAGAGACTTCTTTACCTGCTCTTGTACCTCCTTGATAGTTTGAGTGAAATCTTCAGCTTGTCCACTCTTCAACTCCATGGAACCTAAGTCTCTCAACTTGTACACTCCCCTAGGGTGTCTTCCATACACTATCTCAAAAGGACTTCTTCCTGTGGTCCTATTGACACTGTCATTGTAAGCATATTTAGCCTGAGATATAACAAGATCCCAAGTTTTCCCATACTCCTTTGTCAAACACCTTAGCAAGTTGCCAAGCATCTTGTTGATGACCTTAGTTTGACCATCAGTTTGAGGATGGTATGTTGAACTGAAAGAGAGATTAGTTCTCAGCCTTTTCCATAAGGTTTTCCAAAAATGGCCCATGAACTTGCTATCCCTATCTGACACAATGCTCAAAGGAAGTCCATGGATTCTAACTATCTCTTTAAAGAAGAGATGTGCTACATAACTTGCATTGTGAGTAGTTCTACATGGAATGAAATGACTCATCTTAGAGAACCTGTCAACAACAACATAGATGCTATCCATACCTGATTTGGTTTTAGGGAGTCCAACTACAAAGTCCATACTTACACACTCCCAAGGCCTATTTGGAACTGGTAGAGGTTGATAGAGTCCTACATTGCTTTAACCTCCTTTAGCTCTTTGACAGACTCCACATTTCTCAACATACCTCCTGACATCTCTTGCTAGCTTAGGCAAAAAGTAGTATCTCTGTACTAACTCAAATGTCTTGTTTATACCAAAATTTCCACTTAGGCTACCATTATGCTTCTCTTGGATTAGATTTTCCCTCATGGATCCTCTAGGTACACAAAGCTGATTACCTTTAAACAACAGTCCATTCTGAAGGGTGTAATCTGCAAACTCACCATGAAAATGGTTCTCAAACTCTAGGCACACCTTGTAGGCTTGTGAGAAGTCTTCATCCTCCTCATATAAGTCTTTGAAACTTGCTATTCCAATGCTTTGTAGCTGTACCTCTTGGACAGTCAATAACTTCCTACTCAAGGCATCTACTACCTTGTTGAGCTATCCTTTCTTGTGTTTGATTGTGAAGGTAAAGGATTGGAGATACTCTATCCACTTCAAGTGCCTATTACTAAGCTTCTCCTAAGTGTTTATGTAGCTTAAAGCCTAGTTATCAGTAAAGACAATAAATTATTTTGGCAAAAGATAATGGCTCCACTTCTTGAGAGATTGTACTAATGCATACAACTCCAAGTCATAAGCTGAATATTTCTTCTTTGCCTCATTGAGTTTCTCACTGAAGAATGCCATAGGCCTTCCTTCCTGACTCAATACACCACCTACTACTATACCACTTGCATCACATTCAATGGTGAACAACTTATCAAAAGTAGGTAAGAGTAGGATTGGTTTGGTTGCTACCTCTTGCTTCAATGTTTGGAATGCTTTCTCAGCTGCCTCAGTCCATTTGAACTTTGTTTTAAATCCTCCTTTGATCGTGTCAAGCACTATTGCAAATTTCCCATTGAAGTTCCTCACAAACTTCTTGTAAAGTTGTGCCAAGCCATGAAAAATTCTAACTTCAGTCCTTGTTTTAGGAGTAGGCCAATTCAAGATTGCCACTACCTTGCTTGGGTCCATTTTCAGAGTACCCTTGGACACCACAAAGCCTAAGTAAACTAGCTCTTGCTACATGAACTCACACTTTTCTAGGTTGATGGCTAATTGCTCTTCATGTAGCTTCTTCATAACCAACCTTAAGTGCTCAAGATGCTCTACTTTTGTCTTGCTATAGATGAGTATATCATCTAGATACACCACCACAAATCTTCCTATGAAGTCCTTCAAGACCTCATTCATTAACCTCATGAAGGTGCTGGGGGCATTGGTAAGCCCAAATGGCATCACAAGCCATTCATACAATCCATCAATGGTTTTAAAAGTAGTCTTCCACTCATCACCTTCCTTAACTCTGATTTGGTGATAACCACTCTTCAAATCCAGCTTTGTGAAATACATAGCACCTCCTAAGCAATCCATCAAATCTTCTATTCTTGGAATTGGGAACCTATACCTAATAGTGATCCTATTAATAGCTCTTGAATCTATGCAAAGTCTCCATTTTCAACCTTTCTTAGATGCTAAGACCACTGGGGTTGCACATGGACTAATACTCTTCTTGATCAAACCTTGATCCAATAACTCTTGCACTTGTCTTGCTACCTCTTTGTTTTGATCTGGGGTAAGCTTGTAGGATTCTTTGTTGGGTAGAGAAGCACCAGGTACAAAGTCAATTTGATGACTTATAGCTCTTCTTGGAGGTAAGGTGGCAGGGGTTCCATCACTTACTATATCTCTATATTCTTCCAACATTTGCTACACTTCTAATGGTAAATCTGCGTGCAACTTCTTGTCTTCCTCCTTTGGCTTCACCATGATAGCACACCCTATGGTCTCCTCATCTTGTAGTGCATGTAGAAACTCCTTACCACTGCTAAGAAACACACTAGGTGTTCTAGAAGTACCTTCTTCATTCTCAGTTATGGACTAAATTTTGAATGTTCTTCCATCTTTCTTGAAAGAAATGGAGTTCTCCTCTCCATCATAGATCATCTTTATGTCAAATTGCCAAGGTCTTCCCAATAGAAGATGGCATGCATCCATGGGTAAGACATCACAAAGAACTTTGTCTTTATAACCTCCAATGGAAAAATCTACCCATGTCTGCTCATTAACTAGTACACTTTGCTCCTGGTTCAACCAAGTTACCTTGTATGGATTTGCATGTGGAACCTTTGTGAGTTTAAGCTTCTTTGCTACTTCCTCTACTATGATGTTATTTGTAGATCCTGAATCCAAAATAACCTTGCAAAATTTTCCTTGTATCTTGCACTTGACTCTAAAAAGAGCCCTCCTTTGCTTTGGTTCACCTTGATTAGGCTACCTTATAAGCACCCTTATGAACATAAGGTTCTCCCCCATTTTTGATTCCAATTTGCTGACTTCATTAGTGCATGAGCTGCTGCTGTCCTCTTGGGTATAGGCTACCCTCTTCTCATTATGTGAGGCTGATGGTTTGTTAGGACACCTATAGGCAAGGTGTCCAAGTTGTCCACACTGATAGCACTTCATGGTGGCAAAGTAGGAGCTACTCCTTCCTGTTCCTGTTCCTCTGCTTCCTTGAGAACCTCTTCCTCTACCATAAGATCCTTTTGTATTGATTTATGAACTTTGTTCCAAGAGTCTACTCTCACCTTGGTTTCTTGATTCACCATCTCTACTAGAACCTCCTCTTTTACCCCCTCTAGAGTCTCTACCTCCTTTGTTCTTGGAATTAGGTCCTTGCTGTCTCCTCTATTTGTCTTCAAGATTTTGTGCCATATGCTGACAACCAAGTATGGTGGTAGGAGTGAACAAACTCATCTCTTATGCTATGATCCACTTCAAGCCATTGAGATACCTTGCCACTTTAATGCTTTCATCCTCTTGGATCTTGGATCTCAAACTCAACTTGTGGAACTCTTCAGTGTAGGTGGCTACATCCATCTCCTTCTATCTGAGGTTCAATCTCTTCCTATGTTTCTGTATTTCATAATCAACTGGTAAGTAGGCTTCCCTGACTTTATTGACCATAGCTTTCCAATTAGAGATTGGATTCTTTCCCTCTTTCTCCCTTTCACCTTGCAAGTAGTTCCACTAGGTTAATGATTGTCCTCTCAACCTAGATTTGGCCACCTTGACCTTCTGTGCTTCTAAGATCTCTTCACATTCAAAGTGATTCTCCATACCTTCAATCCATTGCATCACAAGCTCTGTATCCATCCTTCCAGTCAGTAATGGGACACCTTCAAGTGCCTTGCCTGTGATAGCCTTCAGGGCTTTGAGAAACTGCTCATCTTGTGTTGGAGGATCAGGTGTAGGTACATAATCATCAAGAGTCTTCTCTTTCCCCTTAGCATCTTTCTCCTCCATTCTATCTTTTACGTTATCTACTTTCACTTGGACATCATCCAAGAGTTGCTCCATTTGCATCAATCTTTCCTGTAGGAGTCTATTAGCTTCCTCCTGATCTTCTACCTTCTTAGCAAGCTCTAAATTGGTCATAATTTTCTATTTTTGAGATGATTCAATTGATTCTTCTTGTGGTTGAAACATCTACCTTTCACTTCCCAAGCCTTAAGAGGCTCTGATACCAATATGATGGGGAGGCTAGGATAGACTAGCTAGTCTATGCTCTGACCCTTGCCCAAGGACTTAGGTGTGATCTTGACACCTATGGTTGATCTATAGGATACCTTATACATTCAAGGACCCCTTGATCTACCTAACCAACCCACCAAGTTAAACAATTCATCCATCAACATGACAAACTTTGCTTTCAGGCTACTAACCCTTACATTGACTCATAAGGGCCTATTAGTCTTCCACTTCTCTTCCAAAATCCAATAGTGAATTTTATGAGTTTCAAGAACTTTTTAGGGATAAAGACACCTATCCATCAACTTGGAAAGGTTTTTGAAGCACTCGATTTGGTAGTTTCTTTGTATTTTAGGGCTACAAGGAGGAGGCCTAATTAGCCCTCCTGCTAGTTTCTTAGGGATTTTGAAGCCCTTTGCTCAACATTTCATCCACCTTGTCCTAAATGACTTTGACTAAAAATGACCCAACCTAATGGATTTTTGGGGTCTCAGGTGCCCAATAGGCCATACTGTACCTTTTTCTATTTTGAGGGTTTTAAGGGTTTTATGGACTTCTCAGAGTCACTATGCTTGAAGTCTATAACAGTACCATTCTAGGCTTGGTCAAGACCTCTCCTTTGTAAAACTTAGCCTTCTCCCATGTATCTTTCATCCCTCCAAAGGGCATGCTGTGAAACCCTTTTTACTGTCTACTGGAGTCCTTTATCTGCTGTTGCAACCTAGCTGGGCTATGCTAACTCGCCTAGGGCTTTGTCAAACCTATGTTTTCACTTGCTTGCTAGGGCCCTGTTTGCATATTATACAAGGTTAGGGTCTAAGTTCTTAGACTCCAAAATCCCATGGTATTCCCATGGTGGAATCAAGAGCTACAGGCCCTATTCCATCAGTGCCACCAAAATGAACAATGGACTGTGAAACTTGATGAACCAAAGAAAACAAACTAAACACACAAAACTTAATCTAATTATAGGTAGATGAATTGAAACAAACACAAGATAACTATACAAGAAATGGATATCAATAGTGACACACTAATCCAATACTTCAAGCCATAAAAAATGACTGTCAAACACTATTTCTGTATATTCAGTCTCCTGTTCCCGTACATCTACCGTACATACTACTTGCCAACCTCGATATTAGGGTTAGATAGGTCTTATATATTCTTTGCTTCTAGTGTGTGCTTTGGTTTTAGGGATTTTAGCCTCTTAGCATAAACATTCATTACAAAAGGGAAAAGTTGCTAGCAACTTTTGAGCAACTTTTAGTTGCTTGAGTAGCCTTTGCTCACTCATTCTAAAAGACCATTTCTAGGCCTTCTAAAGCACACTTGTGCTTGTATAATAACCAAACACTAACTCCTAGACCACTAAATCATAGTAGAAATAAATATCTCAAGATGACAACATTCCTTGAGTCAATGAGCATTACAAACTAGAAAGACCAGTAGACTTCTAGGACTTCTATTGAGCCTAGACACAACAAAAATGAGTCAAACCCCTTGGTGACTCTTATTTTACTTACATAGCACTAGTAGACCAAAACATGAAGGTGAGGGCCCTCATAGAGGTTCTCCTGCACTAGATAAGTCTTGCCACTTCTAGTCGTGACAGTCATAGACAAAGATGAAATGAGAGAGGATTCAGGACAAAGCTAGACTTGGTCTCTAAGAACAACACAAAAGAGATAAAGGCTAGAATAGCCAAGATTTAAGATGGACCTGGTACAAATCATCAAAAGAGGTGGCTAGAATAGTTGAGATAAGACTATCACAACATGAGATACAAAAGGCATAAAGAGATAAGGTAAACCAATGAGAGACAACACAAGTCAAAGAAAAGATCGATCGATTCCTAAATCAAAAAAACTAGTTTTTGATAGTGAATGATAGGAAAGTAGAAAAATAGATGTCAGACAAAAAGTAGATCAGATAAAAAGTCAAACAGTCAATGTAAAACAGGTCTCTATTTTTGCAAACTGGGCTACAGTCTCGCGCAAGAGAGTACTAGGCTACACGAGAGAACACCAGTCTTTGCATGACAGAACAAAGTCTCACATGAGAAAGTGATTTGAAGTGTAAAACCTCACGTGGGAAAAGTGAAAAATCTGATAATCTAACATAGTTTTCAAGGTTAAAGTTGAATTTTGAGGTATAGCCTGAATTGATGTCTGACAGAAAATCTAGTTTCCTGATAGATTTGAAGAGCAGTTTAATCAGCAATCTCATTTGAGGATTTCAAGCATTCATTTAAAGACACAAAGGTTCAAATCAAGTAGTTGTGATACAAGAAGTAGTCATTAACAGACCTATCAAGGACAAAGCAACTTGATAGCATCAGGGGAGTCTTTTTTTGATAATGATTGGAAAATGTTTAAGACTCGATAACAAACACATAGCTTAGTCCTACAAAAAAAATGGTGAGAAGCCAAAACCTTTGCCCCATTGCTTATGCGCATATGTGCACCTCACATAGCCATGTCACCCCCTAGAGGGCGCCTATGTTTTTGGTGTTTCCAAGGACTCAATGGTGTACTTTCAAAGGTTACCCTTATAGTAGGGGCCAGTGTCACAACCACCTTCAAGCGTCCAGGTGTATTCCTATGATGGGAATCTATGGGAGAGATTCTTCCCCCTCTCAGTGCAAAGATTATGACTCCTTTTGGAGGTGAACCGAGTAGGCCACTAGCTAAGGAAAGTTTTTAATAGGCTTCCATTGATGCTAACCTTTGGTGCCCCCGATACAGGGTTGAGGCCTCACAGATACACCAACACCCGAAAGTCATACACCCCTGCAAGCATGGCTAGGAGCGGCACCGCTCAGTATAATAGACGGAGCCTTCTCAGGATGATAGTCAAAGTCTTGAGAAGGAAGCTAACATGGTTTTGGAGTCTTTAGACTCAACAAAATGTTCTTTATTAGAGTGAGGCAAAATCACCAGTGATAGGTGCGTACTTACTTGGGTCATTCCCGGAGGTTCAACTTCAGGTAGGCCCTCTAAAGGTGACACTAGACTTGGTTTAGATTCGGGGGTTGGATTTTCTGGTTCTCCCAAAGGGAGAAGAGCATACTTCTCTATCCTATTTCCTCACCCAAACACATCAAGAAGATTCATCACCGAGTTAGTTTCACTCCACCACAACTACAAGCTTTTGGGTTTCTGTTTCTCTCAAAGAGAGAAGAGCATAATCCCCTGGCTAATAGAAGCGTAAAGATTCACTACCTTTCTCCACTTCCCCAAGAATTTGTCATATTAGTAAGATCATTAGGATTTTAGGTTCATTCATGGTCATCACCTCCATGTAATGAAGAGCCAAATTCCCTACTCATTATCAAAATCTTCAAGAAATTTTAACGGAGCCCTATTTAGACTATGTGAATGAAAGCAAGAAACAAACACAACATTTTGGCCATTCTTCGACTATCGTCCTGCAATCAAACCATTAGCATGTTTTATGTTCTTGGTGCTTTGACATGCATTCTTTTAAGCAAATATTTCAAGCAATGAGAGCACCTACAAGCACAACTTGTTAGCTCCACAATGGTTAGCACATCAAAAATTAGATAATCTGCAAGTAAAATAGCTAATCAAATGAAAAAATTTGAAAATGAAACTAACATGGTTGGATCAGGCTCAGAAAGAGCTTTCCAACGATATATCACACTTAAATTTTTGATACTGTATGTGAAAATTTCTCAAAAATGGGTGCCAGTTTTCCAGAAAGCTGAAAACAGCAAGCAAAACTGACAAATTTGGAATTTTGGTCTCTATCTGTCGTAGAATTTTGTGTGAGATAGTACAGAGGGCCACGTGAGAAGGTACAAAACCGCACATGAGAAAGCACAAGCTGGCACGAGAACGTACGATGACTCACATGAGAAAGTACAAGGGCTCACGTGAGAAGTACACAAGCCCACATGATGATGCAAAAGCTCATGAAAGAGAGTGCTATAGGGAGCAAAATCTCACGCGGGATGCTCTGGATTCTCACGCGAAGATCCATACACAGATAGTACGGATGCACGACAGAGCTTGAATTTCTTGTCAGAAAAAATGAGAATGAGGCTAGAAATCAAATTTTCTGCCCCACGGTGGGCGCCAAAATGTATGTGTCTGAATGTGGCCCTCTAAATCAGGCACAAATGCAACATAGTCATTACTCACACAATCGAATTACGAAAGAGAGTATTGATTACTCAATTCAAAATCCATGGTGAAGCGACCTGTTGCGTCCTATGTAGGTGGGGTGTTTAATTACTCTCAGATTGGAGAGCCAACAACCATAAGGCCATCTCTACAATGGAGGATTTGAAAATATGAAAAAGATGAGCAATTTAATGAAATCAAGCTAGAATGAGATGCAATTAAGTTAAAATACTTGAAAGTAAAGATGAAATGCAATTTAATCTAAGAACTTGAAACAAAAATGATATTAGTCTCAGAACAGTTAAGCAAATTTAATCTAAGATGAGATGCAAGATTATACTAATAATGAGATACTAATCTAATTGATGCAATAAAAGCTTTGGAAATAATGAAATAAATGAGACTAAAAAAGCCTATAGTTTGGATACTCTCAAAAATTTTCTCCTTCAAATGAAGAAAATAGGTCCATTAAATAGAAAAGCCAGAAGAGGAATGAAGAGTTTCTTGATTTGAAACTCCTGACCCTTCATTTCCATTTGAGACAAAAATGCAAGAATTACTTAATAAAAAGAATGGAAAATGCCACACAAGTGGCCTTTCGAACATCTTGAATTATTAATTCAAAAAGGTGTGTCCATTCAAATATCAAGCAATTATTAATTCCTTTTTATGGGTAATTAGCCAAATGGGGTGGATTTAATTTAATTCTAAGCACTTAAGACTTTAGGATTAAATTAAATTATCATAGGGGTAATTTAGCTAATTAAATTCAAGGACTTTAGGAATTAATTTTGATATTTAATTAATGCAATTTATGGTCTTTGCAATTGACATCAAGTCAAATTAAGTCAGGTAGGAGAGAGAAAATTGCCTAGGAAACTAGGACTTTGGAGATGTAAAATTGAAGATAATGCACCAAAATTAATCAAATTTATTAGGTGCCAATTTTAGGGTATTACAAATATAGGGGTTGAACTTAAGTTCTTTCAAGGAAAGAGTAAAGTCTTAAGGGAGGTCTCTATGAATTAATTGTCCATGTATGAATTTGATAGCATGTGTAGGAATTAAAAGAATGGGATGTCAGGCATTCCATTTGGGTTTTAGTATATTTGTCTTGATAGAATTTTGTGGAGGTAGGGTTTGAATCTGATGCCCAAATAAATAAGGCACTGGTTTAAGATATATTTGCATCTATTGCCACCATAAAATATTGATAAACTATTTCAATTTACTTTTGTTGTATGTCTTTGAGTTGATACATTTATGACAAGTGCATAAATCTCTACTCCGATGCTTTGAAGAAGCTTTTAAGAAGGTAAACCCGCCTGAGTTTTATACTCAAAGTGAAGAAGGTTTTACAACCTTAATACCTTAGTGCTTGCATTTTGTTAGATGCATCTATTGGGATTATTGGAGTTATGGTTTTGTCAAGATTTTGAGAATCTTAAATCATCTGCAAATCTAAGCACTAACAAAATTGGTGACTCTGCTGGGGATCTCTGAATATGAATGCACAATAGGTTTATGCAATACTGTCCATTGTGTGTTTGCAGGCTAGCATAATAATTTGATTCCTACTTGTTAGTGGGTGGTGACTTTGATAATCTATGTTTACCAATCATTGGTATTTGTAAATTTTGATATATCTTGTTGTGACATACCATGAGTCGGTCGAGGTTCACTAGATATTATTTCAAGGACCACCCATAGAGTAATATGGGTGATGAGCTTTGTACGCCTGGTAGAAAACAATGGTCTAGGAGAAATCATGTTACTGTTAACTCCCCAGGACCTTCGAGAGATAGAGTACCTACACCACTTCCCCATGAAGTTTCTTCTTCCTCTGATGACCCCGAACATGCTAAGAAAGTTATGCCTAATGTACACTTTCCCTCTCATGAAGAAGAGATCACAAAAGTAGGTTATTTCCCTACGAGAGAAACCCTAGAGCAACCGAGAGAAACTTCTACTACTGAAACTACCTTGTATGATTCTAAAAAATTGAGGGAAGAAATAATCGCTTTAAGGAAAAAGGAGCGTGAGAAACTACTTGAGATTGCTAATAGAAGAAAGGAAAGGGAACAACAAATATATGAATTTCTCATGGAAAGGCATGATCTAATAAGAAAAAACAAGAACAATGAGATCTAGGCTAAGGATCTAAATCAAAATGTTCAAGGTTTAGATAGAAAATTGTTTGTGATATGGAGGTTCTTAGAAATCAGGCTAAAGGTGTTAAACCTAACTATGATGAGTTTGAGGGAACAGGACATGTTCTCTGACAATTGCACCCATCTGAAATCTAGAGGAACGAGGATATTAGAAATGCCACAAAAGAAATCCCTGATAAGGGAAAACAAAAAATGGTTGGCATAAATATCTGTGAGCCTAAGAAAATTGTTGTTGTTCCTAGTATACCTTCCCAAGCAAGCCAAGATTTGGAAAAGGCTAGAAAAGCTAAAGAGGATTTGGCTCTTCAACTTGAGAAACTAGCATTGGAAGCTGCTGTAGATGAGATGAAGAGAAAGATTACTTTCTTGCATGCTAATATAAACACATCTACTAGTAGCTTTGTCACTATCATCTCAGGAATGATCCCACCCAATCAGCCTAGCAATTCACTTCCAAATCCTCAAGCTTTTCAGCCTGGACAAAATGTACTTGGATCAAATTTGAATACTAGTCAAGTTCCCCTTGTAGTTAGTGGTACAATGGGGACTGTATCTTGTCAAAATATTGCAGCAACCCCTCTGCTCCAACCAAATTTCCAAAGGAGACCTGTTCATTTGGATAGGTATAGGCCTTTATTCTTTGATGGTATTCCTGGTCAGCCCAATGCTGTCCCTAATGAGATTAGAAAGAAAATCCCATTATTTACTGGAAATAATGTTATTACCTATGAAGAGCACCTGAAATTTTTCATAGATAAGGTTAATGACTATGAGATTGAGCATGAAGATGTTATAATGAAGCTTTTTGTTCAGTCATTGGTTGAAGACACCTAAGATTGGTATAGGGGCTTGCCAGAGAACAGTATTGCATCATGGGATGAGTTTGTCAGATGTTTCAAGGAACAATATGAAAAACATGTAAACTCAAGTTACATGCTTAATGAATTTAATAATATCAAGAAGCACTACAATGAGAGCATGTCAAAATTCAATGGTAGATTCCAAAAGGCCATGTATAAATTGTTCCAAGTATTGAGATTAGATGATGCAGTTTGCCTAACCACATATTTTAATTCTATGGATGGTAAGATGTCTTATCTTTTGAGAGATAAGAATCCCCGTACCCTTAGGGATGTATTTAAATTGGCCATAAATATTGAAAGAAACTGAAAGGCATCTGGTCAAATGTATAAGAGGGATGAGGGTAGATTGTGGAAGGAAACCAAGCCACAACTTGCAAGGCCATCCAAAGAGGATGATAAAGTGGACAAAGGATTTGGTATTACCAAAGACTTCCCAAAAAAGTTTGATAAGGGTGGTAGAAATTTTCAAGATACAAGACCACCTTATCAGAAGCAGGATAGAACCCCTAACTTATGAGATATGCCTTACAAGACAAATTGGAAAGATGGGAGGCATGTTCCTGACAATAATGAACCCCAAAAGAAAAGAGATACACTAGATCCTTTGAAGAAAAGCACAACACATAATGTGGAAAATACCCCTTGGTGTGTGGCTTGTAACATGCCTCATTCACCATTCCAATGCACTATGGCTCAGGCTTTGGGAGAAGAGGCCAATAATTCATACGCAGGAGATTATGAAGAATCTGAAAAGCCTGCTATTAACATGTTTACTACTGAAGTAATAGGGGATCTTTTGTCTTCAGAGGATGAAGAGATTTTTCCTGACGTTGATCATAAGAGGATGTTTTTCTAAGATTATGAAAAACAAGTATTTACTCACTCTGATCATGATGATTCTGATAATGAGAATTGTAAAGCTCATATGGTAGAATCAGGATCAGATGAGAAACAATGGAGAAAGCCTAGTGAAGAAGAGATCAGAACTCTAACTGTGGCTGCTATAAATCAAGTGAAATCCTCATACAATTTGAGGAACAAAAAGGTAGATACTAATCAAGGAGTACCTAGGTCAGTATTTGTCAAGGATAACCTTCAAAATAAGGACTCCCCAAAGCCTAATGTTGTAAATAATAAGGAGGAAGGGCTTGTAATTGAAAAGAAAAAGAGAGAGGAAATTATTGCTGACAAGGTTAAAAGGAAAATTGGTAGGCCAAAGGATTACCCTAATTTTTCTACTGATCCCCCTACGTTTGATATAAGACATGCCTTGTCCCAAATGAAGGTCTCCATCCCTTTGCTTGAAATGTTGAAAATTGAGGAGCACAAGACAACAACCTTGGCTCTTATAAGTGAGCAAAGAACAACTCCTACTCTACAAGAGGAGGGGAATGCCATAGATGGGTCTATTTCAATTAATGACATCTCTGATGTATGTGTTGGAAATATTGTGACACAAGAGCCTTCTTCTATTGATCCTTTCTATGTTACATTGATAGTGAATAATTTCTTGTTGAAGAATTGTATGATTGACTCTGGTGTTTTTGCAATGGTAATGCCTTATCATGTGATGAAAGAGCTTGGATTGCAAGTAGACACATCTAACGATAGATGTTATGCTATGGATAATAGGGCAGTGCTTGTTGTAGGGACCCCGGTTGGAATTGAGGTAAGAATTGCTGCATTTCTAGAGGCCACATACAAAATGGATGTGGTAGTTGTTGATACAAAGCCTCATTATGGCATGTTATTGTCAAGAAAATGGGCTACAACAATTGGTGGAAAGTTGCAATTGGATTTTTCATATGCAACTATTCCGGTCAATGGGACTGATGTGAAATTATATAGAGAACCCCGTTCTTCAGTCATGGTTGAAATGGTTGCACCAGAGGAGTTGAATTGCTTTGTTGATATTGACATGGATAATTTCATGATTGAAGAAATAGTGCCTCAGATGAAGAACGTAGAGCCAATTGTGGATGAGTTAATATTGCAACAAGATGGGCTTTGGAAAATGTTCTTTGATGGTGGATGCTCCAAGGAAGGATCAGGAGCTGGTGTTGTGTTCATTTCCCCATCAGGTATTACATTTAAATATTCTTTCTTACTGACTTTTGAATGTACCAATAATACTATTGAGTATTAGGCTTTAATACTAGGATTATATGTAGCCATAAAGCATGGTATCAAATATTTAAAGGTTCATGGTGACTCCCAGTTAATTATAGCCCAAGTGAGATCTAAGTATGCTACCAAGGATGAGAGATTGAAATTATACAAACATGCTATCTGGGATAGACTAGAGTTTTTTGAATCTTTCAATCTACTTTGGGTAGAAAGATCTAATAATATCATGGTAGATTTTCTTGCTAATGTTTCCCTTAAAAATAATGATATTACCCTCACTGGTGTGTTTATGCTAGAGATCAAAAGTAGGCCTACCGTGCTTGACAATGTATATAATTGGCAAGTTTTTGAGGTTGATTTTGATATCCTTAGGTTTCTTCAGGGCCTTGATCAGTATGATGGACAACAAATAGATTTCAGTGAAGCACAATAGTATGTTGAGGGGAAAGAGTGCATCATGGGAAATGAGATAGTACAATTACCTTCAAATCACATACCAAAAGGGTTAGTGGAGTTGGAGGGAATGTTCAAAATAAATGATGGTCACTTGTCTCAAAAGTCTAACACTAAAATGAAAGACTTAGATGAAGTAAATATAGGATCTGAAACCTCCCCTCAAATGGTGTACATTGGAAAGAAATTGAGCAGAGAGGTCAGAGGAAATCTAATAAAACTCTAGAAAAGATACAAACATGTATTTTCTTGGTCCTATGATGATCTCAAGGCATATAGGGCCGATCTGTTTCAACATGAGATCCCTCTAAAAGAAGAGACTAAGTGATTCAGATAGATTCAGAGACCTATTAACCCTCTACTAGCTACAAAGATGCAGGTTGAATTGACAAATTTGAGAGATGCTGGTATCATTGAACCAATTAAGCATTCCACATGGGTTTCCAATCTTGTGCTAGTAAGAAAAAAGAATGGTGATATTAGACTCTGTGTTGACTTCAAGAATTTAAATGTTGCATCACTTAAGGATAATTATGGATTGCCTAACATGGAAGCCATGCTGCATAGGGTAACTGGTTGTGAGCTCTTGTCAATGATGGACAGTTTCTTAGGTTATAATCAAGTGCTGGTCAAAGAATCAGAACAATTTAAGACAACATTTACAACCCCATGGGGAACATATGTATATATTTGCATGCCTTTTGGTTTAAAAAATGTTGGAGCAACTTTTCAAAGGGCAGTGGATGTTGCATTCAAGGAATTGATCAATGTCTTGATGGTCGTGTATCAGGATGATCTTATTGCTTATTCTAAAAGGGCTGAGGACCATTGTTGTCACTTGGAAAAGGTCATTGTCAAGGCCCTAGAATTTGGCGTCTCCCTAAATCCAAAAAAGTGTCAATTTGCTATGACAAAGGGGAAGTTGCTCGGACATATAGTATCAAAAGGAGTCAAGATTGATCCTGAAAGAGTATAGGCAATCAAGAAGGTCCCTCACCCAAAAATATAAAGGGTGTGCAATCTTTCTTAGGGTAGATTAATTTTGTCAAGAGATTTATTGCTAATTTTGCGGAGTTGGTGAAGCCTATAGTCAAATTTCTGAAAAAGGATGCGAAGTTTGATTGGAACTGTGAGGCTCAATAGGCCTTTGAGAAAATTAAAAAAGCAATCCAGGAAGCCCCTGTTTTGGTGTCACCTGATTATTCAAAGCCATTTTCTCTATTCTCCTTTACATCTTTTCACACAATTGCAGCCATCCTTTTACAAAAGGATCAAGAAGGTTTTGAACATCCTATAGCCTTTTACAGTAAGTCATTACAGTCTGCTAAATTAAATTTTGAGTTAATGGAAAAGCAGGCATATGCACTAGTAAAGGAAGTTAAAGCTTTTAGACCTTATCTTGTCTGTGCAAAGGTTAATGCATATGTACCTCATGCAGCAATGAAAGATATTTTGGTGCAAAGTGAGGTCACAGGAAAAAGATGCAAGTGGATCAATAGGATTCAAGAGTTTGATCTTGAGCTCCACATTACCAAATTGGTAAGAGGTTTGGGACTTGAAAAATTAATGACTGAGGAAAACATGGATCTCATACAAATGAATAGTGGTGATATCAATGAGAATACAATCACTAGTATTGAAATGCAACCATGGTACAAAGATATTATCTATTTTATCAAAAATGCTAAATGTCCACAAGAATTGAATGATAATCAAATGAGAAGTTTGAGATTGCAAGCCCAAAGGTATGTACTAATCCAAGGTGATTTGTATTGGAAAGATAATGATGAAATTCTATTATTTTGTTTAGACAAACACCAATCAGAAAAGGTATTGAAAGAAATGCACTTTGGGTTGTGTGGAGGACATCATTCTGCTCAGTCCACAACTCATAAGATTTTGAGGGCAAGATACTATTGGATTGTGTTATTCAAAGATACTCATTCTTTTCTTAGAAAGTGTGAGCCATGTCAAAGATTTTCCAAGAAACTGAAATTCTCCGGTGCATTATTGTTGAACCCAGTTGTTGTAGAGGCTCCTTTTGCAATGTGGGGTATGGATTTTATTGGGGAATATTTTGAAAAATCTAGTGGGGGACATAGTTGGATTTTGGTTGCTACTGATTATTTTACTAAATGGATTGAAGCAATTCCAACTAAAAAGGCAACCAGTGTTGTTGTAATTGAATTCTTGATGAATAATTTAATCACTAGATTTGATGTTCCTATCAAATTGGTTGTAGATAATGCCATGAGTTTTAGATCTCAAGAGATTACTAATTTTTGTTCAGAAATGGGAATAGTCTTGTCTTATTCAACCCCTTATCACCCACAAGCAAATGGGCAAGCTAAATCTAGTAATAAGAGTATCCTGCAAATTTTGAAGAAAACTCTGGAAAAGAATAAAAGGAGTCGGCATGTAAAATTGAAACTAGCATTGTGGGCTGATAGGATTGCTGAGAAAAGAGCTACAGGGAAATCCCCTTTTGAGATGGTGTATGGTGTAAAATCAAGATTACCAATAAACAACTTCTTACCAATATAAAAATTCATGCAGGAAGAAGGTATGGAAATCAGTGATCCATTGCAAGACAAAATGATTTAGTTGGTTGAACTAGATGAGATCAGAAGGGAAGGACAAAAGGAAAATGTGAAGTTGCAACAAAAAATGAAATATATTTTTGATAAAAGAGAAACTTTGAGAAAGTTCTAGCCTGGTGACATGGTTCTTCAATGGAATGCTAGGGTTGAAGACAAAGGGAAACACAAAAAATTTGAGTCTTTGTGGATAGGACCTTTTATTGTTCACCAAGCTCATGACAAGGATTCATATTTTTTGCAAAATTTGGATGGTGGAGAACATGAATTGCCAGTGCATGGACAGTTCCTGAAGTTTTTCTTCAATTATTTCTTTCTCCTTTTCCATGCACAGTAGATATGTATATATGTATAGGTGTGTTTTTTTTGTTGAGTGTTCTTTTCTTTCTTTAGGTTAGGGTTTTGTGGTCTGCCACCCAAAGATTCATAAGTTCTTTCTTTGACCTTGCACTCAAGTATCCTCAGATAGAGCCACTGTTGGATATTTTTCAAGTTTATGAGGTTTTCCATTCCAAGTCGTTGTTTACTCCTTTTGCAAGTTTAAATTTTGTGGTTTAGGTTTTCAAAATTCATCAAATTTTCCATTACCAAGTTTGAAAACCCTTGCCCTAGGTTTTATCCTTGAGAAACCTTGTTTCTTCATGTAAACCCTTAAGCGAGCCCTAATTCTTATATTTCATCATTACTTTTTGGCCACTTAAGTGTCCTGACCATGCACGTGATTATTTCCATCAGGCATTCGCTGAATCACGTAATATTGTTTCATGTCTCTAATTTATTCATCGAGCTAGCGAATGTGTTAAACCCATGTTATATGTCATGTTAGTCGCTAAGTCTCCAAGTTTTTTAGCGGTTACCTCAACCTTTGAGCGAATCAGCGAGTGTGTTGTCTCCTATTCATTTATTTTCTGACTGTTTCCTGTTAACTTTCAACGACCTAGCGTGGCGATGATCTCTTATTCTTAGAGTCAGGCAGTTAAGACTTGTATCATCTAGCGATCTAGCAAGGACCTTTGATTATCTTAAAGATCGACAGTCATGATTTAATCTCAAAGTGTTTGGGTCCTACATAAATGATTTGGTGATTCAGTGACTGGGCTGTAAGTTCAATGTCCTCTAAGTTTGGCGGCTCTGACAGTTTGTCTTAATAGATTTGACAAAATGGTTTTCTCTTTTGTTCTCTTGATCTCACAATAAAGTAGTAAAGTTCTAAGTTTTTTGGTGACTTGGCGAATGAAGTAGTCGCATGTTCTCTTAAAAGGTTGGTTATGATAAAAGGCATTCAACAAATGGGTGAGTCAAATGGTCAGGAAAGTTATAAACCTTTAAGTCACTTAATCTCATAATGGAATAGTCAGTGTTTAAAATATTGGGAGATTCAGCAAACACTTTGTTCGCTGAGTCTCGTAATTGAAAGATGGTTGTCTTATTGGCTCTATGAATTAACAATGGCTGTTGATTGATGCTAAGATCAATGGTTGAATGAAAACCTCAGTTTGAAACAGGCAGTTGGGAAAGAATTTAGTGACTCAGAGAGTAAGCTTGTTTGCTAATTCTCACATTAAACATATGGTTAAGTCTCCCTTTAAGCGAATAAGTGAAGTCTTTGGTCACCAAGTCTCGGAATAAATTAGCAGTCAACTGGAACATTAAGAGATGATAGCCATTGTCGCTAATTCTCTGGATGGTGACTTGTTGTTTGACTTTTAGTCACCCATTTTTTTGGCATTACTGGAGTCATATGGTCTGGTAATGTAATGTCTAGGTCTAGATTTCCTCTAGGATAGGAAATCTTTTTCTGGGTTTCCCTTCAAATTGCTTTCATGTTTTAATCGGGTGGGATGTTTTCAAGGTCTCATTGTTTGGGTAGGTTGTAGCTCCCAATCCGGAAAAGATTATGGTGCTCCAATTGATGATCTTTTCAGCAAGAGGAATGATGCTTGGGAGTAACAAGTTTCATATATTCAAAAGGACCAAGGAAGTTTTCTCATGTAGCGGGAGTAATAATAGAACTGGCATTGAAAGATTCAGATTTTATCCTATGTGATAGTTTGTATATTCAGTTGTTGAGGCTTCTCTTATACTAAATGAATGCATTGATAATAGAGAAGCAGAGATTGCAGCGAAGACTTTGTTTTATATTAAAAATCTGCAGGTTAAGAAGATCATTAGACATTGTCCTAAAAGATTGAAGAATTCAAAGATAAAAGAAAATGGAATTAGATAGTGAATATGTGACTGAGATGAGTTCTTTTGAACTCGGGTTTCACCTCTTCCAGTTTAGCAGAGCTGAATACACATCTTTGCAGTGTATTTTCAATTGGCAATAAAGTGTGATGTTTTTATGATGCAAAAGTATGGATCGAATCTTTGAGTCCTTACGAGCCTAATGCAAAAAATGGTAAGTGATTTAGTTTTGAAATCGACAAGAGATAGGATGAAAGGTTTTCCAGTTCTAGCTGCTCCAAGGCAGAGGCCCCACTTCATCAAAGTGCATCCGACGGTCCTCACAAAATTGTGACCCCTGCCAAATGCTTTTGTGAATTTGCGAGATGCGTAGGCGTGGCGGTGGGACCCGAGTCACAGACTTACCTATGGTGGAACAAAGAAAAGGATCCAATGACCCTCGCATAATCACGATCCCTGTCAAATGCTTTTGCAAACTTGTGAGATCCTTCCACGTGTCTAGGTGGGGCCGCATGTTATTGTATGTTTGCAAGCGTATTGGCAGATTCTTGATCTATGATCACCATTTTTCCTTGGTGCTATTGAAGATTCTTACAAGAAATGTAGGATTACACCATGTGTTCATGTGGGCCCATTTTATTAAAAAGAAATATTTTGCTGGGACCCACGTAGGCCAACAACGCAAGTGCGACGATGAGATGGCATAGTTATTAAATATTGCACCAATGATAAAGTGGTCGCATGATTGCAAGAATTAAAATAATGCTATGCGATCATGCAACAATGAAGCCGAATGACATAAATTCCAATTTGGCATAAAGTAGCAAAGAACAAAGTGGCGGGAAAGTAATATTGAGATTCTTCATCGACGACTCCTACTTTGCCATGATGAATCCAGTCTTCCTTTGTGGCTTAACGGGATATTGACATGTGTACCGGTGGGTCTGCATACTCCTTAGCGGATGCGGGCCCGGTTCCTTTTTCTATCTTCGGTTAGAATCTATAGCTGTTGTTATTTCACATAAAAAAGTTACACGATGTTTATTTCATGCGAAATAACGACAAGGTGCCACCTGTCCCAGCGGGCCCATTTTTGGTATCACTTTATAACTAAGGTGATGAGTGTGACTGGTCAAATTAATTGATGTGGCAACTCCTGATTCATTTCATGTGGTAAGGTGGGCCGATGTTCTAAGTTTTTAGACATGATAAAGTGCAAAAGGATTATGACCGACTGCCATCTGTCCTGTGGACCCTGCTAGTGTTGAGTTCTAACAAATGCGGGAGATCTATGGCTATCGTATGATTGCGAGGAATATTCTTTCCTCTCACAATCATACGACAATCGTCTGATGAGAAAATTGTCAGGTGGGACCCGAGACTTAAGGAAAATAAAGAAATTGAAAGATGATGTAAATTTTCAACTGTCGTAAATGAATAAGTCGAAGGTGACTAAGAACCGAGGCGGATATGGATGATAGATCTTTCGACTGAAGTCACGGGTAGGGAAAGAATGAAGAATATAATCCTAACAATGTTGTATGCTGTAGCTTGTGGTGGTAATGATAAAAGCTATAAGATCTTGCCAGATACTTCTGAGATATTTAAAGAAGGTTGAATATAGTTGCAGATCGGATTGATTATTGTTTGGAAGATAGTTCGACTCCGAGAAGCCCAATGGATTTGACTTGAAAGATGCTATTAAAAAGAAGATGAAGGACTCAAATCGAAGCATCATATTTATAATGTCTTTTCTTATTCTCATGTCAGTGATTGGCTTTTCAAATTCTATCATCGAGATGTTCTCTCTTTCTATCTTGTCTTTTTGAATTCTGGAAGATGAATCATTTCCTATAAGCATTGTATAAATATTGTGAAGAAAATGAATGAAAGGGTCGACAAACTTGCAATTGGAGCAGAGTAATTCTATTTGCTAAGCTTTATTTCATGTTTGTTGTGCCATTAGTTGTTCATGTGCATTTGAATAGAAAGAACAGTTATATATGAAGCTGCAGTTCCTTATTGGATTCCATTTCATGTAGTGATTGCAGTATAAGTGATTCTATTTACTTTTCATGTACGATTCTTCTCCTATTCATTCAGTAGTTTAGATGCATGCACCTGAATAGAAAGTACAATTGTATATGGAACTGTGATTCTTGCTTAGATTCCATTTCATGTTAGTAATTGCAGCATAAGTAATTCCATTTACTGTCCATGTATAATTCTACTTCTATTCTCCTCAATAGATTATGCATTCTTAGAATAGATAGGTTTAGTTAGAAGATAGTCTTTATGATAATCTGTGATCAACATTCCATTGGGGATTATAGGTTATCCACTTTATCCTTGCCTGAATTGTTTGTGCCTACAAACAATTTGGTTAAAACTCATAGGAGATAGTCTGATGATCATTAAGAAACAAATACATTGAAGATTAAACACAATTAGGGAGTTGTACCTGTCAATTCAGAGGGTAGTGATAGATGACTTACACTGACCCATTTGTTGGTGAACATCCTTTTGTTCTCTCACCTTGGGTGTTAAGAAGAGTCAAAGATTATAAATCTAAAGTTAGGACAAACTGTTAACCAATAGTTTTTGACTACTCTACTGGGGAGAACTTTAGGATAAAGAAGAAAATATTAAAGTTTTTCTCAGAATTTAGTTTCATTTCCCCTTTTAGTTTCAATTCAGGTAGTCACACAGAATACATGTTTAGCAAATATGGCTGTTCCTTGGGGAAATGCTATTGGACCTTTGAATCTTGCAGCAAGTCATGATTTACCAAAAGGTTTCAGAAAAAACTTTGCAAGATTCAATGGTGATGGCTCAATATCTACAGAACAACATCTGAATGCTTTCCATAAGGCATGTAGTGTGGTGGATCCTTAGCATGAAGATGTTGCTGTCAGATTGTTTGTAGATAGCCTTATCGGTGATGCTGCAGAATGGTTTCAAGATTTACCTATGGGATGCATTACCGGATGGAATGACATGAAACAAAAGTTTGAAGAAAGGTATAAGACCATTGAAGATGCTCAATTCTTACTATTACAACTGGCTCAAATGAAGAAGGAACCATCTACCTCCATGAGAGATTTCAATGCCAGATTCAATAAACTTATCAAAAGAATACCTACTGCCAGTGCACCCAATGGAAATAATCTCAAGACATTTTACATTAGTTCTATGCCTCCAGAATTTGCTTATCAATTAAGAAGAGCTAATGTAATGGATTTGCAAGCTGCTCAAATATTGGCTGAAGAAATGGAAGATGATATGCTAGCCTCCAAGAGATGGAAGAAGGGATTTCATGATGGATTCACAAGTAGTTCAGTCAGTACTTCAATCTATACAAAAGATATGTTGCTGAGATTATCTAATGAAATTAATGCATTAAAAAGACAAATTATTGCTTCAGCTCATTCATCTTATCAGCCTTACCAAGAAGGATTAAAACACCAAGGTAGAAATGAGAATTCACAGAGATTGGCTATTGAATCTCCTTCTAAAAAATATAATTCTCATGCCTTTCATCTCAGGCAAGAAGAAAAAGAACAAAACTTTGAATATCCAAGAGATAAAGACTGTCATACTCCTCATGGCGACTCCGTAAACTTTTATTGTGAGTATGAGACAGATTTGGAAGATGGATACAATTGTTTTGTTTTGGAGGAATCTCAGCCAACTATTGAAGATCAAGCCTCTAATGATCAAGATGATGGATTACCTTGGATGAGTCATCAGCATAAAGAAAATGACCAGCAAGGAGAACATTCTCAGCCTAAGAAGATTCTTGAAGATAAAAAAGAAAAGGTAAACAAACTTAAAAAAGAAGATGTATCTATGTTTTCCTTTTCTTGTATTACTGAAAGTTGTAGATTGAATGAGAAGAATGAAGATAAAGTTTCAAATTATTTCTCTTCTAAAGATCATCCTAAGGCTGATGAATTATTAAAAGATGAAACTCTTGAGGTTATTGAAGGATGTAATAAGGTTGATCCTTCGTTCATTATGGTTAATAAAGATCAGATATCAGAAACATTTTGTTTCGAAGATAATATAATGTTAAATGTTCCTAATCAAATATGTATAGATGAAGAGACTGAAATATGTTCTGACAATTTTCTTGTTGATGAAGAAATTGATGCAATAATAGATTTTGAACAAGAATTTTCAATGGCTAATGAAGTACTGCAGCATTATGTAGAAGACAAAGAATTAGATGAAGATCTTCCTAGTCTTAAAAAGGAAATTGATCAAGCCACATGTGAATATCCTTCCATGCTTAGTCCAAATATTGAAGTTTTGAATTCAGAGGAACATTTTTCAGTTTTGATAAATGCTAGAGATGAAGAAGGTGCTTCAATCTAGATTAACCCCATATGTAATGAAGAATCATCTATTTTCAGTCCTAGTTTGAAATTTGAGATTTCTAAGGACAGTGCTTGCAATCATTTAGATGGTGGTATTTTTGATAAAGGTGATCTTGTTGGTAATGGAATAAATAGATGCAAGTATGTTTTAGTATTTTCAAAATCTGGTGAATATCCTCTTCCATCACAGAAAGTTGAATATGCAAGAAAGGATGTATATGGAAGCATAGATGAATCAAAGATCTATAATGAGGCGTGGCTGTTTGGAAAGGCCCTATGGATCATCATGTTGCAGTTAACTTTGGGGCTTATTTTCAACAATGAAGGAGTAGCTAGAGGTTACCAATGCTGTTTCAAACTGGTGGAACATCTTCCTCTATTTAGGAAAGGTTCATACTTCTCTCTTCCTGTAAATGGCCACATATGAATCTTTCTTTATTGTTGGTCCTGCTGGTGAGGTCTCCTCACCTTTTGTAAATAGTTTTTCTTTCCAATTTTGGTGTGTCTAGTGTAGCCTTCCTTGTTTAGTTGGTTGTGGTTTTCTCTTGCTTTGTTTCAGTCTGCCCTACTCCCCTCTGCCCTCCCTGTATACATTTTCTCATTTTTTCTCTTTGGTCTAGACTCGGCAACCCAATGCTAAGGCACTTGTCTCACTAGAGAAGCTGAATTCTTCATGCACTTTGCAGTACATGATCCCCCAGTCGGAGCCAGCTATTGTCTGACTTTTAGTCACCCATTTTTTTGGCATTAGTGGAGTCATATGGTCTGGTCATGTAATGTCTAGGTCTAGATTTCCTCTAGGATAGGAAATCTTTGCCGGGTTTCCCTTCAAATTGCTTTCATGTTTTAATCGGGTGGTATGTTTTCAAGGTCTCATTGTTTGGGTAGGTTGTAGCTCCCAATCCGGAAAAGATTATGGTGCTCCAATTGATGATCTTTTCAGCAAGAGGAATGATGCTTGGGAGTAACAAGTTTCATATATTCAAAAGGACCAAGGAAGTTTTCTCATGTAGCGGGAGTAATAATAGAACTGGCATTGAAAGATTCAGATTTTATCCTATGTGATAGTTTGTATATTCAGTTGTTGAGGCTTCTCTTATACTAAATGAATGCATTGATAATAGAGAAGCAGAGATTGCAACGAAGACTTTGTTTTATATTAAAAATTTGCAGGTTAAGAAGATCATTAGACATTTTCCTAAAAGATTGAAGAATTCAAAGATAAAAGAAAATGGAATTAGATAGTGAATATGCGACAGAGATGAGTTCTTTTGAACTCGGGTTTCACCTCTTCCAGTTTAGCAGAGCTGAATACACATCTTTGCAGTGTATTTTCAATTGGCAATAAAGTGTGATGTTTTTATGATGCAAAAGTATGGATCAAATCTTTGAGTCCTTACGAGCCTAATGCAAAAAATGGTAAGTGATTTAGTTTTGAAATTGACAAGAGATAGGATGAAAGGTTTTCCAGTTCTAGCTGCTCCAAGGCAGAGGTCGCACTTCATCAAAGCGCATCCGACGGTCCTCACAAAATCGCGACCCCTGCCAAATGCTTTTGTGAATTTGCGAGATGCGTAGGCATGGCGGTGGGACCCGAGTCACAGACTTACCTATGGTGGAACAAAGAAAAGGATCCAATGACCCTCGCATAATCACGATCCCTGTCAAATGCTTTTGCAAACTTGTGAGATCCTTCCACGTGTCTAGGTGGAGCCGCATGTTATTGTATGTTTGCAAGCGTATTGGCAGATTCTTGATCTATGATCACCATTTTTCCTTGGTGCTATTGAAGATTCTTACAAGAAATGTAGGATTACACCATGTGTTCATGTGGGCCCGTTTTATTAAAAAGAAATATTATATCGTGCACCAATCATAGAGCGGTCGCATGATCGCAAGGAATAAAATAATACCATGCGATCATGCGACAATGGAAGCTAGGGTAAGTGAAAGTGTGTTTTGCTGGGACCCACGTAGGCCAACAACGCAAGTGCGACGATGAGATGGCATAGTTATTAAATATTGCACCAATGATAAAGCGGTCGCATGATTGCAAGAATTAAAATAATGCTATGCGATCATGCAACAATGAAGCCGAATGACATAAATTCCAATTTGGCATAAAGTAGCAAAGAACAAAGTGGCGGGAAAGTAATCTTGAGATTCTTCATCAACGACTCCTACTTTTCCATGATGAATCCAGTCTTCCTTTGTGGCTTAACAGGATATTGACATGTGTACCGGTGGGTCTGCAAGCTTTTTATTGTGCAGCACAGATCAACGATCACCGCTTTCCTGTGATGACATCACTCTTTCTTAGCAGGAAAGCAGAATTAAGACACGCATACTCCTTAGCGGATGCGGGCCCGGTTCCTTTTTCTATCTTCGGTTAGAATCTATAGCTATTGTTATTTCACATAAAAAAGTTACACGATGTTTATTTCATGCGAAATAACGACAAGGTGCCACCTGTCCCAGCGGGCCCATTTTTGGTATCACTTTATAACTAAGGTGATGAGTGTGACTGGTCAAATTAATTGATGTGGCAACTCCTGATTCATTTCATGTGGTAAGGTGGGCCGATGTTCTAAGTTTTCAGACATGATAAAGTGCAAAAGGATTATGACCAATTGCCATCTGTCCTGTGGACCCTGCTAGTGTTGAGTTCTGAAAAATGCGGGAGATCTATGGCTATCGTATGATTGCGAGGAATATTCTTTCCTCTCACAATCATACGACAACCGTCTGATGAGAAAATTGTCAGGTGGGACCCGAGACTTAAGGAAAATAAAGAAATTGAAAGATGATGTAAATTTTCAACTGTCGTAAATGAATAAGTCGAAGGTGACTAAGAACCGAGGCGGATATGGATGATAGATCTTTCGACTGAAGTCACGGGTAGGGAAAGAATGAAGAATATAATCCTAACAATGTTGTATGCTGTAGCTTGTGGTGGTAATGATAAAAGCTATAAGATCTTGCCAGATACTTCTGAGATATTTAAAGAAGGTTGAATATAGTTGCAGATCGGATTGATTATTGTTTGGAAGATAGTTCGACTCCGAGAAGCCCAATGGATTTGACTTGAAAGATGCTATTAAAAAGAAGATGAAGGACTCAAATCGAAGCATCATATTTATAATGTCTTTTCTTATTCTCATGTCAGTGATTGGCTTTTCAAATTCTATCATCGAGATGTTCTCTCTTTCTATCTTGTCTTTTTGAATTCTGGAAGATGAATCATTTCCTATAAGCATTGTATAAATATTGTGAAGAAAATGAATGAAAGGGTCGACAAACTTGCAATTGGAGCAGAGTAATTCTATTTGCTAAGCTTTATTTCATGTTTGTTGTGCCATTAGTTGTCTCACTAGAGAAGCTGAATTCTTCATGCACTTTGCAGTACATGATCCCCCAGTCGGAGCCAGCTGTTGTCTGACTTTTAGTCACCCATTTTTTTGGCATTAGTGGAGTCATATGGTCTGGTCATGTAATGTCTAGGTCTAGATTTCCTCTAGGATAGGAAATCTTTGCCCGGTTTCCCTTCAAATTGCTTTCATGTTTTAATCGGGTGGTATGTTTTCAAGGTCTCATTGTTTGGGTAGGTTGTAGCTCCCAATCCGGCAAAGATTATGGTGCTCCAATTGATGATCTTTTCAACAAGAGGAATGATGCTTGGGAGTAACAAGTTCCACATATTCAAAAGGACCAAGGAAGTTTTCTCATGTAGTGGGAGTAATAATAGAATTGGCATTGAAAGATTCAGATTTTATCCTATGTGATTGTTTGTGTATTCAGTTGTTGAGGCTTCTCTTATACTAAATGAATGCATTGATAATAGAGAAGCAGAGATTGTAGCGAAGACTTTGTTTTATATTAAAAATCTGCAGGTTAAGAAGATCATTAGACATTGTCCTAAAAGATTGAAGAATTCAAAGATAAAAGAAAATGGAATTAGATAGTGAATATGTGACTGAGATGAGTTCTTTTGAGCTCGGGTTTCACCTCTTCTAGTTTAGCAGAGCCGAATACACATCCTTGCAGTGTATTTTCAATTGGCAATAAAGTGTGATGTTTTTATGATGCAGAAGTATGGATCCAATCTTTGAGTCCTTACGAGCCTAATGCAAAAAATGGCAAGTGATTTAGTTTTGAAATCGACAAGATATAGGATGGTAGGTTTTCCAGTTCTGGCTATTCCAAGGTAGAGGTCGCACTTCATCAAAGCGCATCTGATGGTCCTCACAAAATCGTGACCCCTGCCAAATGCTTTTGCGAATTTGCGAGATGTGTACGCATGGTGGTGGGACCTGAGTCATGGACTTACCTATGGTGGAACAAAGAAAAGGATCCAACGGCCCTTGCATAATCACGATCCTTGTCAAATGCTTTTGCGAACTTGTGAGATCCTTCCACGTGTCCAGGTGGGGCCGCATGTTCTTTTATGTTTGCAAGTGTATTGGCAGATTCTTGATCTATGATCGCCATTTTTCCTTGGTGCTATTGAAGATTCTTACAGGCAATGCAGGATTATGCCATGTGTTCATGTGGGCCCATTTTATTAAAATGAAATATTATATCATGCACCAATGATAGAGCGGTCGCATGATCGCAAGGAATAAAATAATACCATGCGATCATGCGATAATGGAAGCTCGTGCAAGTGAAAGTGTGTTTTGCTGGGACCCACGTAGGCCAACAACGCAAGTGTGATGATGAGATGGCATAGTTATTAAATATTGCACCAATGATAAAGCGGTCACATGATCGCAAGAATTAAAATAATGCTATGCGATCATGCGACAATGAAGCCGAATGACATAAATTCCAATTTGGCATAAAGTAGCAAAGAACAAAGCGGTGGGAAAGTAATATTGAGATTCTTCATCGATGGCTCCCACTTTGCTATGATGAATCCAATCTTCCTTTATGGCTTAACAGGATATTGACACGTGTACCGGTGGGTCCGCAAGCTTTTTATTGTGCAGCACAGATCAACGATCACCGTTTTCCTGTGATGATGTCACTCTTTCTTAGTGGGAAAGCGGGATTAAGACACGTGTACTCCTTAGCGGATGCAAGCCTGGTTCCTTTTTCTATCTTCGGTTAGAATCTATGACTGTCATTATTTCACATAAAAAAGTTACACGATGTTTATTTCATGCGAAATAATGAGAAGGTGCCACCTATCCCAGCGGGCCCATTTTTGGTATCACTTTATAACTGAGGTGACAAGTGTGATTGGTCAAATTAATTGATGTGGCAACTCCTGATTCATTTCATGTAGTAAGGTGGGGCCGATGTTCTAAGTTTTCAGACATGATAAAGTGCAAAAGGATTATGACCGACTGCCATCTGTCCTGTGGACCCTGCTAGTGTTGAGTTCTGACAAATGCGGGAGATCTACAGCTATCATATGATCACAAGGAATATTCTTTCCTCTCACGATCATATGACCACCGTCTGATGAGAAACTTGTCAGGTGGGACCTGAGACTTAAGGAAAATAAAGAAATTGAAAGACGACGCAAATTTTCAACTGTCGTAAATGAATAAGTTGAAGGTGACTAAGAACCAAGGTAGACATGGATGATAGATCTTTCGACTGAAGTCACGGGTAGGAAAAGAATGAAGAATATAATCCTAACAATGTTGTATGTTGTAGCTTGTGGTGGTAATGATAAAATCTATAAGATTGTGCTAGATATTTTTGAGATATTTAAAGAAGGTTGAATACAGTTGCAGATCGGATTGATTATTGTTTGGAAGATAGTTTGACTTCAAGAAGCCCAATGGATTTGACTTGAAAGATGCTATTAAAAAGAAGATGAAGGACACAAATTGAAGTGTCATAATTATAATGTCTTTTCTTATTCTCATGTCAGTGATTGGCTTTTCAAATTCTATCATCGAGATGTTCTCTCTTTCTATCTTGTCTTTTTGAATTCTAGAAGATGAATCATTTCCTATAAGCATTGTATAAATACTGTGAAGAAAATGAATGAAAGGGTCAGAAAACTTGCAATTGGAGCAGAGTAATTCTATTTGCTAAGCTTTATTTCATGTTTGTTGTGCCAGTAGTTGTTCATTTGCATTTGAATAGAATGAATAGTTATATATGAAGTTGCAGTTCCTTATTGGATTCCATTTCATGTAGTGATTGTAGTATAAGTGATTCTATTTACTTTTCATGTATGATTCTTCTCCTATTCATTCAGTAGTTTAGATGCATGCACCTAAATAGAAAGTACAATTATATATGGAATTGTGATTCCTGCTTGGATTCCATTTCATGTTAGTAATTGCAGCATAAGTAATTCCATTTACTGTCCATGTATAATTCTACTTCTATTCTCCTCAATAGATTATGCATTCTTAGAATAGATAGGTTTAGTTAGAAGATAGTCTTTATGATAATCTGTGATCAACATTCCATTGGGGATTATAGGTTATCCACTTTATCCTTGCCTGAATTGTTTGTGCCTACAAACAATTAGGTTAAAACTCATAGGAGATAATCTGATGATCATTAAGAAACAAATACATTGAAGATTAAACACAATCAGGGAGCTGTACCTGTAAATTCAGAGGGTAGTGATAGATGACTTACACTGACCCATTTGTTGGTGAACATCCTTTTGTTCTCTCACCTTGGGTGTTAAGAAGAGTGAAAGATTATAAATCTAAAGGGAGGACAAACTGTTAACCAATGTGACTATGGTCAGTTACTTGGGTAATGTTTTCTTTGTTCACTGGTTCGCTGAATGGAGGATGAGTTAAGAGATTGATTTCGAGAATGAGTGAGATCTTTGATCGCTAATTCTTTGAGTATAATCTAGGGTTAAATTTTGATTCAGTGATCACAAAGACCTTCAGTTGCTAGATCTCTGAAACGGGCTCAGTTAAGGAAAATAATAAAAGAAAGGTTAGAGACCATTGCTACATGGATAAAGTACACTGTCGAGCTAGAGAAAAAGTAATTGGCCATCCAATCAATTTTAAAGGAGGGTTTATTACGTGAGTAGGGTTTTAAAGTACAAAACTATAATCATTGCCTTTTTACCTTGATTTTGAGTTTTTAAAATCTTTTTATCAACATCCCGACATCGGCTAGCACTGATTTGAAAATTGGTGATATTGGAATTGAATGCGGAAGTAATTAAGAATAGATTTGAAATGATTTTGGCAATTGTATGAATTTGATTTGCATCGATAAATAGGCTAAACCCATTGTTTTCTATGTTCGAGATCATTTGAAAAGAATTGTGTTTTCTAAAGCAATCACTGAGTGCCAAGCAATTTAAGTTTGCAGAGTTGAGAGCAATTGTACATAAAAATGAGTCAACCGGAGCTGAGCATGACTTCTTCCAATGGTGAAGCCAAAGCCAAAGGTGGTGAAGACAAAAACCAGCCAAATTACTCAGATGAGTTTATCAAATTGTTGCATGGTTCCAGTCAGAACAAGAGAGCTCCTGATGATGTCTCTGAAGATATTCTAGGTCATTGTAGAGATCCTATCACACCATCTTGCTCAGGTTATACTATTTTTAGTTATTTTTATGGAAATAGGAGTAAGCAAGTACCTGTTTGTAATGGTTGGGCTTTGGGTTTAGGGAAATTGGTTGTCCCTAATGTGTTTTTAGATGTGGACTTAATTGTTGTGTTGGCTAGGTTTTATGATCCTATTTCCAAAACAATTAGGAAGGAGGACCAATCACCTTTGGTCACTCTTGATAGGGGTTCTTTCATGAGATCTTTTAGTTTTTATATGTCTTCCTCTACTGAAATTGATTTGACCAAAGAAAGAGAGAAGTATACAAATAATATAGGATCAACAAAAGACCAAATGGTGAGGCATATCCCAAAGAAAGGTAAATATATATCTCCCCTCCCCGCTAGCATGAATGCCCCTTACCAGTTTAAATCCCTCCATTACTATATGAAGCAGACTTGTTATGGGTTGTGTAGAGTTTTGGGAATAGATGGGGATGAAGAATTTTTGCTAGCTGATCTTTTGATGATGATCTTAGATATCCAAAACTCTCTAGTGGACATAGATTACGATCACATCTAGTATGTAATCGATAGGATGCATGAAGGGTTAATGTCTGTCAAAGAAAGTAAGAAGCCCATCAAGTTCTTGCATTACTCTATGTTGATGCACTTAATTCTATTTTTCAACATCAATAGTTTTGATTTGAATATGCTAAAACCAAGATTCACCTTCCAAGACTAGCATAATCCAGTGCAACTATGGGTAAGGATATGGAATTGTACTTCAAATGAGTGTGACTTTTGTGTTTTCCAAAATTTCATTATTTTTCCCATTCTAAGATGGCTAGGCATCCATGTTACAAGGTTACCAATGAAGATTCTTGAACTCCTAAGACCCATGCAAGTGGAGGACAAATGGGAGGGAAACCATAATTGGGGTAATTTTTACTTTGGGGAAAATTCTACAATTTTAAGAGTTTACGGTTGTCCCCAACCCCCACATTTGTTACCAAAATTTGTGCCACCAAGAGTTGCCTCTTTGGAATTTATTTGGCAGTTGATGTGGATAGACAAAGAACTTTTGGCCCCTCATAGGAAAGGTACTTTCACACCTAGGTAGTTCAGAATTGGTGATTTCTTGATTGGTAAGAGGGCTTTCCCACAAATTACTGCTTGGCTAAATCAATTCAAGATGGTATCTGGCACTTGCAGACGAGTGGACCCTGAGGATTTTATTAAGACTGCAAGATTGACACTAATTCCTAGTATTGGTGTCAATAGGGAACATGAGGGCCTTGTGAGGAGGATGTGATCAGGAATGTTGTGGAGAAGGATGAGGTCACCAAGAGATGGAACAGGTTTTTTGACCTAAAAGATTTGCAAACTCAGTTGAAAGTGACCCAAATTCCTTTTGAGGGTTTCTTACCTGACCTTCCCTACTTAAAAAGAATTGACAGGATGGTAGAGATGCATGACACTCTATTAGATTAGTTGGAAAAAATTCTTGATCATAAGCAAACAAATAAAGGGAAGGATTACTCATCTTCTGATTATGAGGAATTCTCTGATGGATCCCAAGAAGGAAATAGCCCACCACAAGTTGGAAATTCACTAGTTATTGATCCTATTAAAGACCAGCTAGAGACAGAAAACCTTCCAGAGCCACCCCTGAAGAAACAGAGGGTTGAAGAGGGAGAGCCTTCTAAGAAGAACAAACAAAAAATGGGGATTGATAGAGCATCTACTCTTGTACCAGGTGATAGGGCTTACCATCACCAATTGAGGAAAAAAATAAGAGCCAGCAAGATGGTGGTCACTAATGAGGGAGATGAAGAACAATCCCTGTGGTTAGGATAGGATATTAGAGAGGTGTATTAGGAGGAATTTTTAACTGATGACCAATTCATCAAGACTGATGAATTTAAGTGTTTTCTTATCTGGAAAAAGTAGCAAGAAATGGCTGAGGCTATGCCTGAAGGAATGGATCCAAGTGAAGAAAATTTGAGGGCTTTAGCTTATTATGATCGTAGCCTTGAGGCTATAACTGTAGATGAAGCCAGAGAAATGGTTAGATCAAGTGGAATGCTTCTAACTCCATGATGGGATTTGACCTCTGCTTTTATCATTGATTAGATAAGAAAGCAACCACATGGTAGTCTATCCTATGAGGTTCATATTGGTGATATGATCAGAGGAAGTGGCTATGACCCTAAGTCCCAGGTTGTTGCAATGTGTTCTATTGCCTCTAAGACTCAAAATCCATCTCTACTAAGTATAGAGGATCGAATGGAAGGAAATAAAATCATATGGACTGTACAGAATACAATTGATCTTGACGTCTCCAAGGTAGTGACCCATCTTGCTAACCTAAATGAAGCAAAGACAGCTCAGTTGTTTGAAAGGTATTCAAAATTATTTGAGAGTTCAAACATGATGGCCAAAGATAGGGATCTAAAGATGAAGAAGATCAAGCAGTTGGAAGATGAGTTGGCAGAATTGAGGGTTAGGCTTGAAGAAGCCTCAAAGGTAGTTCTTCCCCCTCCTGTGCAAATTGAGGCCCCTCTTCAGACAGATACATAAGTTCTTTATAAGCCTGCTGGGGACTTAGAGAAAATAAGACTGGATGCATCTTTGGATACTGTAGCAAGGATTGTGCAATATAGGCAAGGCAAAATAAAGGAAAGGATGGAGTCAGTCCATCAATCAGTCAGTCTACTACACCAGGCCAATGGAAAAGTGAATGAGTCTTTGATCACTTTGGAGCCACTTTACAGTGTATGGTCAGGGAGGAGCTCATTGTTTGATAAGCTTGATGGTTTGCAGGAGTATAGGTCTGATATTCTTGAGGTAGTGACTGAAGTTTTTGAAAAGATTGGTTTGGTAAGTGCTATATCAAAATTTTTTAAGGGTAAGTCTAACCAAATAGCAGCCAAGTTGGCTATGTTTGATGGGAATTACAATAAGTACTTGCCTCCAATATATGATGATGGTGGGGGTATAATTAGTATAAATGAGTGGAAGGCATCAATGGATCAGTTGGTAATTAAACATGATGCTTTCCTAAAAGGGGACAATGCCTTAGACTTGGAAAGATGCAATAATATAATTGATAGTCTATTTAAGATTGAAAGTGATTGCATATGGTTTGTAGCAGAGGCTAAAAGTATAACTGATTCTATGTGGGATCAGTAGATCAAATTACTAGAGGAGTTGCAGGCCTATAATTGGCCATCTGATGATGATGTGGCAGCATGGGACAAATTGACAAAGAAGAAAAAGAAGAAGCCAACTACCCAGATGACAGAAGAGGAAGAAGAATAGAGTACACATGGAACCTGATCCAGAGTTCGAGGGAGAGCATGTTTCAAACAAAGGATGATGTAGGTTAGCTTGTAATGGCAGTCATCATTCATGCAACTACTTATGTAACTACTCTGAAATATCTTTAGACAAAGGTGCCACTTGTAAAATTGCTAAGTAGTTGAGAACTACTTTCTGTTGTTGTAGCCACTATCTTTTGGTTTGTGCTTTTTGTTTTTTGTACAAGTTGTTTTCCCAGCTATCCGAAGCTTGTTGCATCCTTTTGGGGATTCCAAGATGGCTGTGGGTATATATAGCAAGTTTTTACTCTTTTCAGGGGTGGTTAATACATTTTGTAAAGAAAGTTCTGAGATATAGAACCTTATTTCTCTGAAGTCATGGTGATACTGTACTGACACATTTTTAAATATTAATACAAAGATATTGGAACTCTATTGCTGCTATTTGTTGTCTTTGTGTGTGGATGCTCTAGTTTTCTTATGCATTAAATTGTAAGGCTTTTCAATGCATTGTTCACAAGGTGAATATAGGGGTTGAACTTAAGTTCTTTCAAGGAAAGAGTAAAGTCTTAAGGGAGGTCTCTGTGAATTAATTTTCCATGTATGAATTTGATAGCAGGTGTAGGAATTAAAAGAATGGGATGTCAGACATTCCATTTGGGTTTTAGTATATTTGTCTTGATAGAATTTTGTGGAGGTAGGGTTTGACTTTGATGCCCAAATAAATAAGGCACTGGTTTAAGATATATTTGCATCTATTGCCACTAGAAAATATTGATAAAATATTTCAATTTACTTTTGTTGTATGTCTTTGATTTGATACATTTATGACAAGTGCATAAATGTCTACTCCGATGCTTTAAAGAAGCTTTTAAGAAGGTAAACCCACCTGAGTTTTATACTCAAAGTGAAGAAGGTTTTACAACCTTAATACCTTATTGCTTGCATTTTGTTAGATGCATCTATTGGGATTATTGGAGTTATGGTTTTGTCAGGATTTTGTGAATCTTAAATCATCTGCAGATCTGAGCACTAATAGTAGCAACACAATCTATACCCAATTTCCAAGAATTCCACACATCAGTATTATTATATATAATGCCAACACACAAAAGCGCATGTATAAGAAAAACATAAAATAAATTTTTTGATGTTAATGATCG
The DNA here is from genome assembly GCA_027943335.1 of Chamaecyparis obtusa. NCBI lineage: Eukaryota > Viridiplantae > Streptophyta > Pinopsida > Cupressales > Cupressaceae > Chamaecyparis > Chamaecyparis obtusa. The sequence goes on along the minus strand of BSBK01000426.1, from coordinate 1,389,084 downwards.
AATTGTCCTAATGGCATAGAAGCTTTCACTTGATTAGTTCTTGTGTTCTATGTACTTTTCTCATCTTACATCTAGTAAAAATTATTTGATAAGATTTAATTTAATTTTGAGTTAATAAAGTCCACTGCATTAAGCACCATGAACATTAAAGTCAAGTTTGAAACAAATATCAAACACATTTTTGTGAAGATACGACAAACCCACCATTTACACTTTCAAAAAGCAAAAAATATTCCATTCTAATCGAAATCCCTAGATAAACTTTCAAAAAATAGAGAATATTCCATTCAAACTAAAACCCATATGTAAACCCAGTAAACAAACACAAACATAGACTTTAATGCATATTTTTTTACCCAAAAAGAAGTGATGCAAATTGAAAACCCACAACATAAACCCTATTGAGATCATTTTTGTTTTGGATAAACCTAGTAAACAAAAATAAACGTAGAGTTAAATGCATATTTTTGTAATCGAAATGAAGTGATGCAAATTGAAAACCCACATTGTAAACCCTAGGCAAAGCAAAAAAACCTAGTGAGCACAATGAAGGATTTTTCAAGCAAATTTAATCTAACATTGGAAGAAATTTATAGTTTATGAAGGTAGAACAAACCCTCCATTTACACTTTAAAAAATTATAAATATTACACTCGAATCAAAACCACTATATAAACCCAACAAACAAACACAAATGTAAACTTAAATGCATATATTTGTAATCAAAATGAAGTGATGCAAATTGAGCACAACGAAGAGTTTTTGAAGAAAATTTAATCTATTCATCAAAATATTGAATGAAATTTACGTTTTATGAAGATAGAACAAACCCACTATAAAAAACATTATATTTGAACCAAAACTCCTATATAAACCCAACAACAAACCAACCAAGAAAATTTAAGAACAAACCCGCCATTTACACTTTCAATAAACATAAAACATTACATTCAAAGGGAAAGGATTTTAAACCAAATTTAAACAATTCATACTTACCCTAACCAACAACTTTATTGACAATTGATAGCCAACAAAAACCCATCCTTCTAATTCTTTGTCCCAAATGGAGATAGAAGCCACTAGATAAAAGGGAACCAACTCTTTGCAAATACCAGAAATGAAAACCAACAACTCAAAAATCAATTAATATATTGAAATTTATGTTTTATGGAGATGGAACACATCCACCATTTTTACTTTTAAAAAATAGAAAATATTACATTCGATGTGAAAGGGTTTTTAAAGAAAATTTAAACAGTTCACAATTACCTTGACCTACAACTTTGTTGACGACTAACAACCAACACAAATCTAGCCTTCTGATTCTTTTTCAAATGCAAACAAAAGCCACCAAAGACAAAAAAAATTCAACTCTTTGCAAATACCACAAATGAAAACCAATGACCCAAAAATCACTTACCATGACAACCCGAGACAAAGTATGTAACAATTGAAATTCATTCAATGGAGAATTGCAATTAATTAGCCGCTCGTAGTACTGAAATCGAACAACACCTTCACCATTGCAACACAATAGAACATATGGTTGTGGGTTCATATTTCATATGGTTCAATATTTTAATCAATCATGGATGCAAGCTCATAATTTTATATGTTTTGTTACTTCATCATGAATCACATGCGTGTGGATCTAATATTTTAGATAGTGCCATTAAAATTTCAACATCAATCACATGATGATGGGTTTGGATCCTTAGCATTATTATTTTATTATATGAATTTAATTACCTCATATGAAGGCAAGAGCTATGGAAGATACTATATGAACCCATAACATTCATATGCATATTAATATTTTAAATCACATTAATTCATTTCATCTTCCTTCTATTTTTTAACTCAGAAAATACAGTTATTTTGAATGTGACTGTTCATGCAAAGTGAAAAATTAATTTCCAACAGGTTCGATTTACATTGAACTTTCAAAACAATAAGACAGAAATGTTGTAAACGAATTGGATGCGTAGTTGGATACAAAATTTTCTTATTAGAGAAAAAGATTAAAAATAGAGTAATACCATATGATGCACATGAAAGTTATATTCCCTTACAACCCAGGCTTAAAGAGAGTACCAGGAGGAGCTAAAAACTAACCTTAACCCATTGCTGCTAATTTACAACTATTGCGAGGGAGATGGTGTCACCGGTCTTTTCCCTCTCAACACGTTCCAATTCCTCCATTACTACTCTGGCTTTACCCGCCGTATAAAGTGCGCTACCAATTTTATTTTCATGGGAATCTCGTGCCCACTTTCTGGAGCTCAATACCAGTTGGGATTTCGCCTGAATGATGCAATCATATAGAATATCTGCCAAATAAGATTCTATCTCCTTTATCAATTTCTTGACGTCAGTAGTTGGGCTGCAATCGATGCTTTTGCACAGTTTGTAGATGGCATCGCCTGTGGCAGCAGCCTTCCAAACAATTGAGTCATTGCCTCTCACTCTGCCCCAATTGTCTGAATGCAGGTCGTCGTCCTTTTTCTTGTTTTTTAACCCCCAGTGAACAAAATACCGCAGATACAATGTCCCCCCTAACAGACGGCTCCGTTTGCTTTTTGTATTCTTCTGCGAGCTCATTCAATGCTGTAGACACACACTTGGAGTTGGGAGTTGCATGGCGATAATTATTACCCCGCTTCTTCAGTATGCTCTTGAGTCTGCGGAATTGTTTATCAGCTGCTTCACTAATGATTTGCTCGCGTCCTATTTCTGTGTCCTCAACAAAATCTACGATCTCCCAAGCTTGAGAATATACCTTCAAACAATCCTCAACCAGCTTCGGAGGAAAAGCGAGAGAACCTTTGGAGCGGGATCCATCGTTATCTTCCACGCAAATTGGAGAAAGCTTGACAATAATAGTAAGTAGGGACACCGCTGTCATTTTCCAAGATGTCTTGCTCACGTCCGCGAAGTGCTTTTCTACCTCTAGTGAGTACTGCATTTCCACCCCGCTTGATTGTGCTTCTGCTCTCTGCTCATTACATAAATACTTCAATCCCATCGGAGGCTTCCTCGGATCCAGATAATTAATGCCTAAACGTCCAGGTGTCCTTTTCTCTGCGAGAAAGGCAGTGAGCTCATGGCACTTATATTCGGCATCATCATGGCCCTGTGTAATAAGATTCCTCGCTTCTGCAATAGAATTGCGGTTAGCCACCCACAGGCTTTGAGGAGTCTCCCGTAGCATCTCCAAGCCCTCCAGAATCTCTCTATATTCTGAGTAGTCTTCGAAGGCCACTGTTTCGTGCTTGGACAATATGAAAGACAATAGCTTCGTCATGCATTTGTTGTGGAATATCAAGAGAGAGACAAGCCAGCAGACTTTACTGCACAAGACAGTGAGCCACTGCAAAAGGAGAACCACGTACAGCAATTGCCATGGTACCGCTAGACTGCCGGGCTCCTTGGCAATGAGCTTTTTCACCTTCTTCTCAAGCTTCTTTTCTTTGCTCAGCTGGGGTTGACGTAGAGCCTCCTGTATCTCTCTTATGTGTCTTGTCCAAAAATCGTCCACCTGAAATCCGCTACGCCATTTGTCTGACTGCCATCTAGGGTAATAACCCACCGCAGTGGCCCATCTCCATCCAATGATTGCCCATCCTATGCATATGAACACTTGTTGCAGCACTGTACCTGTACGCCACACCAGGATTCAAGAAGAATATAATTGTGTAATAATATTCTTCAATACTTTGATTCTTATAAGCTTATAATATTCGACACTAATAATATTTTTGGATGCTCGGAAACAATAAAAGGTTTCTTATCAGTCTTATTCTACAGCCTGTATGCATTGCAAGACTTTTAATATATATAGACAGTACCTGCAAACTTCAAAGCTGCAAACAAATCATAGATGGCGACAGATGGGCCCTCGATATACCACCTAGCTATTGAAGCCACGATTTGAACTGTAACAATGGCCGCAACCGACGAACTCAACACCGACCTGGCAATGATATATTCGGGGTCGTAAGCACGAGCAACAATCCACGACCGCATTACTTCGTCTTCAACTGCCCGCCAACAGGATGAGCAGTGATCTGAAGTGGGCGTGGAAAGAATCTGAGGAATTTTCTGAGCAATGATGCTTTGGATACCTTTTACGGCTATTGTAGCGCAGGCCATAAGAAGAACGAGCATTAGGAAAGACATAGACACCATGCAGGCTATGTCAATGTACACAGCATGGTTAGGTTTGTTTGATTGCGGCCAAATGTAGAGGTAACTGGTTAACGTAGAGTCAGCTTGATATATGGTATATACTTCCGAGGTGATATGAACAAGGATAGTTATGACCAAGGCCGCCATCTTGCCCCACGCGTCTTCGAAGCCGCGAGCGGCCATTCCTGGCACCAAATATGCTATGGCTACACACAACATCAGCTGGCTGCTATGGATCATGAAAAAATCGCTCTTGAGAATGTTTGCTCTGAACGGAGAAGGATTCTTCAATGCCTCTTCCACCAATGCTCCGTGCCCGCTGAGCTGGTTAAGCAATTAAATTGTAAGAGCAGTGAGCACAAGACTGTCGCCCGGAATCCTCTTCAACGCCTTCACCGCGTCCTTTGAAATGAAGACGATAAATATCGCTGATACTGTCAACACCACTGATATCTTGGCTATTTCACTCCAGCTTTCCACGTAACCACCGCTACCCACATCCAGTTTTACCATGGCCTTGCAAGGACTAAGCGATCATGATAGAGCTTATCTCTAACTTTGCAACATTTATTGTTGCACAAAACCAGAAAGAGAGAGGAAAGCAGACAGGTCATTTTCCGAATCAACATTAGTTTGATTGAAACGGACATGCTAGAAAGCTGGACCAGCTATTCCAAATCTTTATGTTTTAAGGGTTTGTATGGTGCATGGAATTAACTTATCCAGAATAGATCTAGTCTAGAATAAAGATCTATTCTCACATTAATTAATCTTCAAAACAAAAGCTCGAATAATCTATTCTAAATTGGAATAAGATTTTTTTTTTTAATTTTAATTTTTAATTTTTAATTTTTGAACTTATCATTTTTGTTGCTAGGTTTTTAATTAAAATATATATGTATTTTTAACTTTTATATTTTTAAATTAAAATATATATTATTAACTTAAAAAAATAAGATTATAAAAAAAAATTGTAAAAAAAATTATTTAAAAAAAAATTATTAAAAAAAATTAATAAAAAAAAAATTATAAAAAATTTAAATTATAAATAAAAATTGTAAAAAAAATAAGATTATAAAAAAATAAGATTATAATTTCCCTAATCATTCACGCACGGACCCGAAAAACTTATACATTTTGATGTAATTTCGAATCCATGAAAAATTTATTCCTGAAAAATTTATTCCTGGAATAAGTTTAATTCCACTTTTTTTTTTCAGAATTAACTAATGCAAGCATAAGGCCCAAAATGAGAATTAGTTTTCTAATTCGAGAATTCAAAAAATCATCACAAACAGCGAATTAGTTTATTCTTGCATTCAATAATGCCTATTCCAGGTGCCAAACAGGTCCTTACGCATTTTGTATTTATTAACATTTACTGTTTAGTAGAAATTAAAATTATGTGTTATGTTAATGGGTTTTTGTTTTATTTGTAAAGTTGAATGAAGACTTTTTATAAGAGATTAAGTCTTGTTGAGTGCAAAACTCTTATACCATAGAAGATAAAGTTGGATAGTGCTAAAATTGATACCCTTCAGTCTTTGGCTATTAACAAAAGAAGTAGGCTTTTCACAAGGATAAGTTTTGTTGAGTGCAAAATTCTGATATCATAGAAGATGAAGTTGGATAGTATCGATACCCCTTAGTCTTTAGCTCTTAACAAAACAAGTTTAATCTATAAGTTTTAAATTTCTACTCTCCTAATAAATAGCTAATTATTAGTCGAGAGGTTCTACACTCTCAATACCTAATTAATAGCCAACCTAGGTTTGACTAATCATAATTTTAAATAGTACCCATTCATAAATACCTAACATATAATATATATAGACATACTAATATATATATATATATATATATATATATATATATATATATATATATATATATATATATATATATATATATATATATATATATATATATATATATATATATATACCTAATAAAGGTACTTTATTGAAACATAATTATTAACTTAATTAAGGTGGATGGGGGGGGAGTCAAAGCATAAATTCTCATAATAATTTGACAAGATGAAGCTACTCCTCCCATTTGACTTGATGGTCCATCACATACATGCGCAACATGTCCTCTAACACCTAGTTAACTCTCTCTCTTTTTGTCCATCTGTCTTGGTGTGGTATGTTGTACTGAGATTGAGCCTAATGCCCAATGTTGCATGAAGCTCTCTCCAAAAGGAGGATGTAAACAATGAGTCCATGTCTGAGATGATCTTACGAGGAATGTCATGAAGCCTGACAATATCTCGCAAGAACACATGTGCAACTTTTGGCACTATAAAGGTGGTATGTGTAATCACCTAAAACTGGGCTAATAGAACCTAAGGCCCTATTTGCCCTAATTCAGGATAAACTCCTAATTGTGTTAATTTGATTCCTGATTATTAACATAATTTAATAAATTTGATAAAATCAATAAAACTTCATAAATCAAGCATTAATCATCAATAATTGATCAAAAATCACATTTATTACTTCTAGGTCTAAATAATTAAATCAATCTCATTAAATGCATGACTAGAGTAATTAATTAAAATAAATGAATAAAAGGGCTTAAAAATGACATGTCACCTCTCAAGGGGACAATAAAGACACCTTTAACCAATGAGAGCTCATCACATGGATCACTCACATGGATCAAGTTTGGAGGCATCTCAACCATTCCTCGTGGATGCATCTCAACTGTCCAAATTTCTAAAGTTCTATAAAAGATGAATTTTTAAATGAGGTTGAATATAGTTAATTGAATTCATACTTACAGGTTGCATATTTTATTTCATAGATAATTAGAAAATACTTCAATTTACATGCTTAATGTTGAATGAATTAATGAATTTCATGAATGAATTTAGTTTCTTAGTTTTATTTGAATTTGAATCTCTCATTCTAACATACATTGTCACTGTTTAGGGTCTAAATTTGAGAGTAAATTTAGATTCTTACATACTTGTGTTAGTTAGAGAGCAATAGAATGATTTTGTTTAGTTTAATAGCTTTCAATTCAATTTAAACTAACAAGCTAATGTTCTAGTGAAGTGTTGTGTTGCAAAATTTCATTGTCCACAAAATACACACACATATTTGGTGCCCACCGTGGGGCTAAGCCCCAAATTTTTGCATTTTAAACTAATTTTTTGTCGTGTTTCTATCAACACAAGATCGCATCCAAGAAATTGAATTGCATCTCAGAAATAGGATCCCACTCGAGATTTCTTGGATCACAACTGGGGTTTCCTGGATCGCATCCCATAAGGTATCACATTCTGTTAGCTTTGGATCGCATCTGGGATCCTTAATTGTATTTGGGAAAGGGGGACACATTTAGTTAAATTTTGGATCGCATGTGGGGTCTTTTTCTATAAAATTGATTTTGCTGACATCTAATGGGTGATCTTTGTGATTTGTTTGATTTATGACAACCTAACATTGGTCTGCAGGTCGAATTGTCCAAGACATCAAAAAAAGATAAGACTACTAATGGTGTTTTTGTAGATTTCCTTGAAGAAGATATCAAACAAACACTATGCTTGTTTTTTAGGAATCTTTAATACAAATTGAGGTCAATTTGCAAACAAATAAGAGGATTTTGCTCTTTTCCCTTTGGGAAAATTAGAAACTCAAAAGTTAGCTTGCAATTTGGGGTCAAATTGGGGTAATTTGGTTAAAATTGCATGATGTGTTTGATAGGAAAGATGATTTGAGATGGGAGATTATGCTCTTCTTCTTCATGGAGAATCAGAAATCTATACCTCTAAATCATTTCTCCTCATTTATTTTATTGCATACCTATTAGAGGGCTTGTCGGTTGAGAAAAAAAACTCTCGGGAATGACCCAAGTGGGGACAAGTTTTAAGCCAACTCTTCCATCCCACTATAAAATTTGATGCTTTTTTTAGATTAAAATTTTGGAAGACATAATTTATTTTGTCATGTTGGAACCTAGATTTGATCTTTTCCAATGACATACTTGGGTTTTGTGTAGAGCAGAGCCGCTTCAATCTCGATTGCGAGACTACACAGATTTGAGTACCTATAGGGCTTACGGCCTCAACCCTACTTGTGAGACTATGGGAGATTGTTATGAATGGATGCCTTCATTAAAAAATTTAAGCTAGATGCTACCCAGACTACCTTTGAAAGGTTGGTAATGCTTGTGCAAGGAAAATAGTAATTGCCCCAAGAAATTCACCATATCGAGCACTCTTTGACATTACTAATCGGCTAATATGGCCTCCAACATCCATTACATGTTGTTGGATTGTCATATTTTGAGGAGTCATTGAGTGTGTTCCTAAGTCAGTGAACACGTATTTCCAATCTCTACCTAGTTTAGGAAAGGATAGGTGTGTTTTCTCTTGACAATGATTGCTTTCAATGTGTTTGAAGTATAAACCTAAGATAAATCCCCTGAATGAACAAATCAAAAGCACTTTCAGACACCTACAACTCCCTAAAATCAAACAGAGAAGAAATTTTTTTACAAACTTGACAGAATTTTCCTTGGACAAAACATCAGACAGTAACATTTGGCATCCTCTATCGCACCCCGTATCCCAGATCACACTTGGTAAAAATAGGATCGCACCCCATATACCCTAGGTCACATCTAGATTAGGGATTGCACCTCATATTTCCCGTGTCACATCTGGGACCAAAAAATGTCATCACATCTGGAGAATCGCATCTAGGACTATGAGCATTTTTGTACCTATCACAAACTGGATTTTTGTATTTATGAGTACCCTTTTTGGCCTTTTGTCAGAACTAGTATACCTACAAGCCTGAAAGATTCAATTCTTGCTTAGTGTATCTTGTTATCCCTATTTGGTCTACATCCTGCATTGTTCAAATTGTGGAGTTCCCTTGTTACACCATATTCAATTAAGTTCCCAGCTCACTATCAGGGCACTCTAACCCTTTGATGCTGGAACTTCCAAACATTTTCAAATAAAATCACTTGCACTTGTTTCCCAACTCACTAACATGGCACTCTAACCCTTTGATGTTGGATCCTAAGACATTTTAAAATCCACTATTGCAAATTTGGAATCAAACTTGGACACTTGCATACTTTTAGACCCATTTACACATAAGAACACTCAAAAATGTCTTAATCAAGCTTTCATGGTTAATACAAGACATAAGTCTTACAAATTGAAAAGAAATCCATTCAAAAATGAAGTACCATTAATAACATTTGAAAGAGGAGAAACGTCATGAATCAATCCCTTAGTTGGAACAACTCCTAGGGTATGTGCTGGATCATGGTATGCCAAAAAGTGGCGATGTGAAAAAATGAACTTTTCACTCATCCAAAAGCGCACTAAAAAGTTTGTTGACTTTTTAGTAGGCCTGGGTGTCAGTACACTTGACCAAGCCAAAAGCCAAAGCACAAGCCTAAACGGATATTCGATATTATCGGATATTTGATTTTTTCCAGAAAATTATATTTCTATCCCACGGCCGAGTTCATCATTTTCATCTTGAAAATGTTGAACACAACTCTAGGTTTCAGATATTCGATTGATTCTCATATCCGATTTTCTCAAAAAGAAAAGGTAAGTTAAATTTTTAAGTTTTTATTGTTTTTAAATTGAAATTTGTAGTTTTTTACAGAAAAACTAGGGTTTAAATGAGATTTTTTATTATTTTTAAAAATTGATTGTAATTATCTATTTGGGTTCTAATTATAAACAGACATGGACTCAAATCAATCAGAAAACCCTCCCAATGATTCCGTAAATAATCCAAAACCACCTTCAAACAATTCCCCACTTTCAGAAGATGAACCAGTCTCAAACCCTCGCCATTTAGAGGATCTCATAGGAGACAATCTAAATCAGCTTAGAGGATATTAGACCACATATGCCAATATCCCCACATTGTGCCCCATGTTTTCCATGTTGAACTCCATTATTTAAAACATGGAGAAACTTACAGAGCAACATAATGTTGCACTTCTTTGGCGCGATTCCATGCACACCCAGTTTGACGATGGGCTTGACTATGATCAAGTTATGAACCTAAACATAACAAAATATGACATATATAATCTTTTCATGGATCCCAAAACTGGTTTAAAAGTGGACCCTAAAAGACCCAAGTTGTCAGTTAAATGGTGCACAAATGATGCAATACATGACAACTTTTGGGACTGCTGGTGGATGGTTTTTGATAGACCACCTCATAGCAATTTGGATGTCCCATTTTATTTCATTAAAAAACTGTATATTGAATTTGTGTTTGATCACAAGGTAAATTATTTGAGTATGAGACCAAACTAGGGTGTGGGCTTACGCGCTCCTCAGGACAGGCCATGGGCACACTGGGTGAAATCCCACACATATGTCCCCCCTCCCGAGATTTCACCACCTCCTACACTGCATTATCCTGATATTATTGTTGAGGCAAGCTCATATGTAGACTATTTGAGCCATTCACACCTTGAGTGATCTACTGGTTACGCAGATCATGACATTGTTTCCTTCTCATGCCGATGCTTCTGGCCCTTCCACATCCTCCACAAGCTCACATGTTTGTGTGCCCCACACTTGCATTATGCACAAGAATATGTGCTTAGGTCTCTTGAATGATAATGATGTATATAACTACGTCTTCAAGGTGGATGATACTACACAACACACTACAGGCATTGAAGCACCTTACGAAGATGTGCATCAGGAGCATAGAGAGCCATGGACTCTACTATTATGGTAAGGGTAAACAGTTCACTTTTTACATTGTATTTAATTTTAAATGTTTGTATTTTTAGTAGAATTTTCTTAATTTGATTTTCCACTTATATTTTTTTATGTGTTACATTTATGTTCAGTTGATGACAAAGGAGGAGATGGAATAGGTGGAGGGGTCCATGCTTTTGGCCATATCATTTGGCCTTGACATTTCCATGGTACATATGTTTTAATGTACTCATTGGTTTCCTTTTATTATAATAGTATATGTACATGTATTTTCTAATTTTTATGATCATCTTATTACATACTGATGCAGGTGTCACTAGTTGCCACTGGGGAGAAATGTGAGGGGGTTCAAGCATCAGGCGTTGACAAGGGGAAGGTAATTAAGTAATTTAGTTTGTTTATGCATACATGTATACTTGTCAGTTGTGCGTACTCATTTTTAATTTACATGGTTTATTTGAAAGAGGGTGGTGTCTGATGATGTCGTGAGACCCTTTCGCCATGATAAAGTCAGAGGCATGTCAATTCACAGTGATAGCCCCACGGTATGTATATTTCTAAAGTTATTTGTGTGTATTTTACTATCAACTATATATATAATATGATCAAGTCATGTTTGTATGAAGTATCTGTTTGACTTTTGTAGGTCACTCCTAGTTTGAGGGAGGTAGAATGCCAAGGGTTCATATCACTAATGACTCAGCCGACATTTCCTGAAGAAAGTTCAACACAGGTAAGTTTTAATGTTAATTTAGTTATTTTGTAAACATATATTTTCTACCAAGGATTTAACATTAAATAGTATAACTCATAGATCAATCTCATGTTTGCAAACATATACAGGTCAGAGTTGACATTGGTGGCATTGTCCCATCACTACCAAGGACATATATTAGGTCTCTTGTCTGCGTGAGGAGACAGAGAGGTGAGGTACATGAGAGTTCAATTTTAGTTTTTATTTATTTATTTATTATTGTTGACTATGATTTTGAATTTTGAATTTTTATTTGTAGAAACCATATAAATTAAGTAATCTAACTTAGGGTTTCACTTTTGTGTTTGAATGCAGGATCCATTAGAGCCAAAGAGTACTTCAAAGAGGCCGCATTTTGATGATCCACTAGTAGAATAGGATGTCTTAGAAATATTTGTAGTTGAACTTCTTATTTTGAGATGTCATATGACACATTTTGAGATAGTGTATGCTACATTGTATCTAGATATGTTGATTTTGTAAATATGTACAAAATTATTGTTCATTTTGATATATATGAAACTTGATATTCGATCCAATTTGTTAATTGTGTGTTCATTTATTCATTGTTGGTATGTAAATATGCTTGTGTGTATGTACTCATGTGTATGATTTATGTCTTAAGTATATTCAAGTACATTCTTCATAACCTAAATTCATGTGTATGGGCTACGTGCATGACTTAAGTGAATTCATGTGTATGCTTTATAATCTATGTGCTACATGTATGCGTCATGACTTAAGAAAATTTATGTGTACGCTTTATGTGCTACGTGTGTTCACATGTGTAATTCATCATTTAAGTGAATTCAAAATTTATGTGCTACATTATATTCATGTGTATCTGATGCTCTCAACCAAGAAAATCCTTCAAAGTTCACTTCACAAATCTAGTGATCTCCTTGTCAAATCAACTCTTATGAAATGTATCCAGTTAGAACTCTATTATACATGTCAAAGAAACATCATTCAATGAGAACCAGTAAGCCCATTCATGGAATGATGCTTCTACATCAAGACTTTGTCAAAGTGTTATTGAGAAAACAATGACCTATCATTCTTGTTCAAGTTTAGAATTGTCACCCTAACTCAGGCATTAGGGATACACGATAATTCTATCTTGACAATGGAAACCTCCTCTAGCTATGGGTAGACTATGAATAAGGAGGAATCTCCAGATTCTAGGCCGATTCCTATTAAATATAGAATATCACTTCCTGGTTTGTAACTTGTTGGGAAAAGGGAAAAGAAAACTTTTAACTGAAAATAGATTAGGGTGATACACCAAAATTTACTCCAGATCTATGAGGATCTTCAAACCGGCATTCCTAACTACAAAATTACTGAGCTTCTTTTATCATTTTCTACTCAACATAAAGGTTGACTAAGATTCAATATTAGGGCTCATACCACAAACAGTAAAAACTAACAACAACCTTACATATTTCTGCAAAAGGCCCGATTTCTGATAACATAGGAAAGGAATCAGAAACAATTCACTTTACCAGATCACATAAAATTTGCAACACTTAATGCAAAAAAGAAAAATAGGAATGGATCCAATACTCAGAAAATGATGTAATCAGAAAATCTTGCTTTATTATCCTTCAAAAACTTGTAAAAATGGCTACAAACTGAAAAAAGGGGGAGAGGAATGAATATATTCACTTAGCCTCACCTTTCCATTATTCTGAACCCCTAAAACTAACAATCTAACTCATCTAAATAGCCCTCCAAACCCTAATCCGGAAAACCAATCACCCCTAAAATAACTCCTAGAAAAGCTTAATTTGTGCCCAAAGTTTTAGCCTAATTAGCATGACTAGCCCCTAAATATTGGCTTTACATATATCTTTTATAAAATATTACCAATATTATTACAAAATGATAATTGAGATAAACTCAATATTTAAAAATCAACCCCCCCAAAAATAAAAATCCTAAGTTTACATTATTGAAAAATTTTAAAACTTTTGGTCAACATGATCCCTCAAATACAATGCATAACTTATTCTTTTTAAATATTTTTTTGAAGGGTTATGAGCTATCATCTCCAATCTCGAGGCCTGACTAGAAGACTGCAGATATTAAATTACATTGATTCTTTGGTAGAGGACTTCAGAATTTATTTTAATCTGGCATATACTCAATTTTTGCATTACACTTGTTTTGGATTTGAAAATCAAACCCTAGCAATAGCAGCCTGCAATTTATCTTCTGTGTGTTTATTTTGATCTCTGCTTTGACTAAAAATTGTATTTGAGCACCTCGACTGGTAGTGGCTTTCTTTTGGTCTTTTGCATTATGAAGCCGTGCACTACTGGAAGATTCACGGGCTGTAGACTGGAGGTTTACCTTGTGATTAACATGGGCTTAGCTTTAAACACGAGCTAACTAGAAATAATCTTTTTCTTGTTCTTGTAATGCAACGACTTGATCTCTCTATTTAAACTCAGCATTTACTGTTGGATAAAACCATTGACTTGGCATTTGGCTTCAAGTCCCATCTGCTTGAAGCTCGGCCTTAGGGTTTTGACTGGAAGTGAGGAGCTCTGACTGTGACTGCAAGCTTATGACTAAGATTAGTATCTATCTCCTCCGGTATTTACACTCGAACCTTTCTCTTGTATGCTGGAGCTGTTTGTGATATTTTCATTACATTTTAACTAGTCTTTATGCAAAATGATTTTTTGTGTCCATCTTTCATTGTGATCATGGCCACTATCTGCAAGAAATATCCTTCTACTCTCTATTTTTTCCTTTACTTTGTCTGCAAGCATGTATCTCTGTAATCCGGACCTCAACTAACACTAGTTGTAAATACCAAAACCCACAAGTTAAACTGGTACTTGACTATGAAACATGGATTTGACTGTAAATGAAAAATTGGGCCTTGAACTTAGCATAACGAAGTCATCTTATGATTGGATTGGGATTTGAATCTAGAACTCGAGCCGTTTGCTTGTGACTCACGGCTATTATTATTGCTTAATACTCCAAGTCGCCCTTTGTGACTGGCAGATTTGAGTTGGAGACTGCTGTTTGGCTGAAACATAGTCTTTAGACTGTGAAACTTTGGAATTTACGGGATGTGTATTGGAAAACTCAAGCCCTCTGTGACTGGCATTTGGATCACATGCTCCACTAAGCATTTTTATCTCTTGTTCATTGTTACTTGAACTTTGAGCTTTATGTGAAACTCGAATTTTAAGTTGGCAATCAACTTCGTTAATTACAAAGATTTATGGGCTATTCTTTGTGAACTTTTGGACTAAAAACTCAAACTCAACTAGCACTTGGCTGTTAGCGGAATAAAGAACCCAACTTATAACTGGAACTCGGAACCCGACTCCATAGTTTAATCTTGACCTTGGCTGGAAATAAGTAAAACTTCATCTTTGCATTAATTTAAGGCCCTCGAAGCTAGATTTATCATTTCCTTGCCTTGCATATATTTTTGGGCCTTTGAATGTCTGTTCAAATTAGCCTTGCCTAATAATATGCTATCCTATTTTAATTACTTCAGCTATAGCTCCTTGACAATGCCCGATTTATCATAAGAAATTATCTGGTTGTAAACAACCAACATATTTATATTTTTACCATTGATGAAGCTATTATCTTGCAATGCTCTTAGCTTAAAAATCATACTTAATTGTGTCTCTTGCTACTTGGACTTTTCTTTGATGTAAACCGAGAACAGCCAGTGTATCGTAATTTCCCTTAAAATGCAAAAATAAATGCATTTTCCTTAGCATTTCAGCACCATTATTTGAACATACACTTTTATTCAGCACTATTTCTTGATCTTTTCTGGCAGCATGTCATAAGTTGTATATTTTAAAGTTGAGCACTAGGCACCATAATACATGATTGCGTAATATGTGAAATTTTGTTGTAGATCAATGTTTTCAGATATGACAAAATTTATATCACAATTTTTCACCTTCAGCAATGCAATTTGTTTATGGGGTTCGAGCACGGGCTCATGACACCGATAAACAGATTGCATGTATTCTTGATTTTTAACATCTTTTCAGCATATAAACAATATCTGTACAACGCACTGATTCTGTGAGCACCATGATGAAAAGTATACTGCAGCTCTTTTGATTCTCGACTGTGAAGAATACTAGTCTATTTTGAACAATGCATCTCTCTGTTAAGCTTAAAACATCAAAATTATTGCATTATGTTAGCGAACATGACCTAGTGGTCAATTTTGGGCATCCATCAGACCACTGGTGTGCTCAATAACATAATGCTTTAATTTTGTAATTTAACACTATTTTTCTCTTCATGTGCATACTAATTTTATTATTGCATTGGATATCAGAAATATATGCAGCCATGAAAGAATTGATATTACCATGATGTTTTCATTCTTTGCATTGCTTAGATCTAGTTGGATCTAACAAACTCTTAACCATGGTGCAAGACAAATCCTACAAACACCTAGAACCAGACAGATGTAGACTCAAGATGAAGACCAGAGGACTAGGACCAGACACGACAACCAGCTCCAGATATGCAGACTCTTCAAGGCAATGTAGAGGACTCACTCATACCCCTATCTCTTCTTTCTATTCTGCACTTTGTACTTTATTTATTGAAATATGAGAGAACATTTGTAAATTACATTCAGTATGAATGCACAATGTAATGGTCAATTATGAATTTGAAATAAAATTTTGACATGTGATCAATACTTAGAGTACATAAAAAATATGATTTGAATGCAATAACAAAATGATGATCCACATCATATGAAAGACACTATTAAATGAAAGTACCAAAAATGAAACTCAGTATTCCTATGTTTTTGTCTATTATTTTGCATGATGAAAAATAGGGTAACAATTCTAGGTACCAAACCCTCCTTTCTAGGGTGTGTAGGCCAGGGATTGTTCAAAAAGACTCTTGCAAATCTCTCTAGATCCCCCCAATGGATCTAACACATCCATATGGATCCCAATAGCATAGATCCATCAAAAAATATACTCATCCATTGGAGTATATAATCATAACAATGATTGATGCTACTTCATGCACCTTTAATCAGCATTTACCACCATTTGTGGTCTCTCCACCACCATATATCCTGCATATCCCTGCAACCAAACACTATTGTAGAAGACACTAGTTAATTCCTTACCTTCAAATGCTAATGAAATGATGCAATACAGACATGGAAGTTATAACAAGACAATAGACAATCAATTTACTCCATTTCAAATCACAGACACATTCCATAATGCATTCAAATGAGCATCATTGGTCTCTTTACATTTTCCAATAACCCTTTATGGTCATGTCCTCATCTCCCTTGGAGTAGAAAAATCTGTCCATTGTGGGCACAAACTAATGTTTCCATCACATCTGGTTGGGTAGGTTTACCCTAGGAATGGTCCCACTTTGCCTCTTGACACACCAGAATACTCGCCAACATACGTAATGGTGCTTAGTGGACCTTGGGAACACTTTGGTCCGGCATGTTCATGAACATTTTACTGACTTTGTGTTCTGAATGAGGTTGTCACTAACATTTACCTACCCAATGAGAGCTAATGGTGTAGACCATTCGGTGCCAGGACAAACGGTTTGGAAGAAACCCGGTGGTGTAACTTTCAACTGACCCACACTGCAAATTTTGGTATCAAGCAAGATTGGCATGGAAAATTCAAACAAATTTGAATCTCCTAGAATAGAGAGAGGTTATTGTAGACCTCAGAAACATGGTCCTGTAGCATCTCATAATTTTTTGATACCTCTCACGAGGTCTAAGATAAGAGCCTCGAAAGATCGCTGCCCAATCGTGCTTAGTGCACCTTGGGGACACTTTGGTCCGGCATGGTCATGAATGTTCTAGTGACTCAGTGGTAAAAATGAGGTTGTCACTAGCATTTACCCACCCAACCGGAGCTAATGGCACAAACCATTTGGTGCCAGGATGAACAGTTTGGAAGAAACCCAGTGGTGCAACTTTCAACTGACCCTCACTACAAGTTTTGTCATCAAGCAAGGCTGGCATGCCAAATTCAAAGAAATTTGAATCTCATAGAATAGAGAGAGGTTATTTTAGGCCTCAAAAACATGGTCCTATAGAATCTCACAGTTTGTCGATACCTATCACGGGGTCTGAGATACAAGCTTTGAAATATTTATGCCCAATTGTGCTTAGTGCAGCTTGGGGATACTTTGGTTTGGCATGGTCACAAATGTTTTAGTGACTTAGTGGTCAAAATGGGGTTGTCCCTAGTGTTTAACCACCCAACCAAAGCTAATGGCACAATCCATTTAGTGCCAAGATGAATGGTTTGGAAGAAACCCATTGGTGCAACTTTCAACTAACCCTCACTGCAAGTTTTGGCATCAAGCGAGATTGGCATGCCAAATTCAGAAAAAATTGAATCTCCTAGAATATAGAGAGGTTATTTTAGGCCTCATAAATGCCATCCTTTAGCATCTCATAGTTTTCCAATACCTCTCATGGGGTCTGAGATATGAGCCTCGAAAGATCGCTGCCCAATTGTGCTTAGTGGACCTTGGGGACACTTTGGTTCGGCATGTTCTCAAATGTTCTAGTGACTCAGTAGTCCAAAAGGGGTTGTCACTAGAAATTTACCTACCCAACCAGAGCTAATGGCATAGACCATTTGATGCCAAGACAAATGGTTTGGAAGAAACCTAGTGGTGCAACTTTCAACTAACCCTCACTACAAGTTTTGGCATCAAGAAAGACTGGCGTGCCAAATTTAAATAAATTTAAATCTCCTACAACATAGAGAGATTATTGTAGGCTTCAAAAATATGGTCCTGTAGAATCTCACGGGATTTGAGGTACGAGCCTTGAAAGATATTTCCCCAATCATGCTTAGTGCACCTTGGGGACACTTTGGTCTGGCATGGTCACAAACGTTCTAGTGACTCAGTGGTCAAAAAGGGGTTGTCACTAGCATTTACCCACCCAACTGGAGCTAATGGAGTAGTCCATTTGGTGCCAAGATGAACAGTTTGGAAGAAACCCAGTGGTGCAACTTTCAACTGACCCTCACTGCAAGTTTTGGCATCAAGCAAGATTGGCATGCCAAATTCAAAAAAAATTGAATCTCCCAGAATAGAGAGAGGTTATTTTAGGCCTCAGAAATGAGGTCCTGTGTCATCTTGCATTTTTTCATTATCTCTCACAGGGTCTGAGATACGAGCCTTGAAAGATCACTGCCCAATCGTGCTTAGTGCACCTTGGGGACACTTTGGTCTGGCATGTTCGTGAGTGTTCTACTGACTCAGTGGTCAAAATAGGGTCGTCACTAGCATTTACCCACCCAATAAGAGCTAATGATGTAGTCCATTTGGTGCCAAGATTAATGGTTTGGAAGAAACCCAGTGGTGCAACTTTCAACTGACCCTCACTACAAGTTTTGGCATCAAGCAAGATTGGCGTGCCAAATTCAAACAAATTTGAATCTCCCAGAATAGAGAGAGATATTATTGTGGACCTTAGAAATGCAGTCCTATAGGATCTCACAGTTTTCCAATACCTCTCACTGGGTTCGAGATACGAGCCTTGAAAGATCTTTGCCCAATCGTGCTTAGTGCACCTTGGGGACACTTTGGTCTGGCATGTTCGCGAATGTTCTAGTGATTTAGTGGTTAAAATGGGGTTATCACTAGTATTTACCTACCCAACTAGAGCTAATGGCATGGACCATTTGATCCTAGGACAAACGGTTTGAAAGAAACCCAGTGGTGCAACTTTCAACTGACCCTAACTGCAAGTTTTGGCATCAAGCAAGAATGGTGTGCCAAATTTAAAAAAAATTAAATCTCCAAAAATGGAGAGAGGTTATTGTAGAACTTAGAAACATGGTCCTGTAGTATCTCACAGTTTTTTGATACCTCTCATAGGATTCGAGATACGAGCCTCAAAAGATCGATGCCCAATCGAGGAATCAGAAAATGTACACCCTTCTTCACTAAACTATATAGATGGGAAACTTGAAATACATCTGTAATTAGAGCTGCTTCCTTCACCCAGGTCCATTGCAGACTACCAAAATTTTTCCATCAAAATATCTTCTTTCAAAGGCCGCCCATATTTTTTTTTAAATGGCTGGTTGGTTTCTTTTTATTCTTTCAATGGTCATCCATGATTTTTATGCAATTTTCCAACATTTCATACATAGTTATTACAATTTAATACCTCCTAATCTCCCACTCATGGAAATGGTCGTTACGTTGTAATTTAATGACATTGATACCTATTTTGGAAAGATGTAAAGGAATCAAAATTCCCAGTCTGTCAAATGAATTGTTGGACAGGGCATAGGGAATGAATGAAAATAGGGAGGAAAACATATTTAGTGCAATGTATGTGTATCCTAGTTCAGTGATGCAGGTTCTATTATATATTTAATGCTGGTGAGGAATTTTTGACAACAAAAATTTAAGCAACTTTATAAGGGGTTATAAGTGGATTGTGAAAATATCATTTCAACACGAAACTTGAATATAATGTTTAATCCCAACAACAAAATTCTATATGATCTGATCCAAAGGTTAACATTTTGGCCAAATGCATTCATGTTTTTCATTGACTTGATACACTCATGTTAAGCTTAAAACTCACACAAAATGCAAATGTTCATATTATAGAACACAATAAATTATAGTAGACCATCAGATATCCTTCAGTAAAATGTAATTGAAAAATTATTTTATGTCATGTGAACTTGGTAAACCTTTCCACTTAGATATTCCTCTTGATTCCATGACTGCATTTCCATTGACCAAAATGGTTTGTTTGATTTGAAAGTAAGGGCAAGATTCACTAGAGCAGAGGATTCATAATGTTCAGGGTTCTTGCCAGAATGGCCTGCAACAAAAATTAATAATTATTTGTCTATTTTAGCTGCCTAAATTGTTAGAAGGGAATCTTGTATCAACATTTGTATTTATAAAATGACAAGCAGTAAGATTTTCACACACCTCATTCTTTTAAATATGTTAACCTTGAAACATGACTTTGATATGTACTTGAACACTAGAAAATCTCCCATCTCCACCCCATGACAATTCAAAAACTTTTCCCATTCCTCCTGAAATTCCAGTTTATTCAAGGAACACCATAACTATACATCATACTCTTTCCCACCTTGGCCTTACAATTGAAATCCCATGATATTCTCTGTATAAAAATGCAATTCTCAGACTGAGGGTCCTACAAAAAAATGTGGTTCTTGAACTGATGGTCCTGCAAAAAAACTAGTTCTCGGCTTGAGGGTCCTGCAGAAAAATGTCATTCTCGGATTGAGGGATGCCAGTAAAATCAATCAAATATCTCTCTCTCTCTCTCTCTCTCTCCTCTCTCTCTCTCTCTCTCTCTCCCTTAGTTATTATTGAAAATATAATATAAATATTTTAATAAATATTTAATACTAATATTATACTATTTTATTTTTTATCGGTAAAAGAATGGAGCCAATAGTTTTATTAATTTATAAAGAAGTGTTACAAAATCCCGCTTAGTGTAGGTGCTGGTAGGAACGAGTGGGGCTGAGAAAACCTCCAAGCTTTCCTAGGACCGTAGCCCGAATTTTGATACATGATTTTTAGGAGGGCATTCCCTCCTTTTACAAATTTGAAATAAGTAAAATACAAATTCGAGTAATCTGATCCTTCTAGACCTCGAATGGAGTGAGTTGCATTATATTGTTCTTTTGCAATGATCAGAGATAGAGAGTCTATTTTGGTATACACAATTCTATCCTTCCTGGGAGCCTCTTTTATCCCCCAATTATCTTAACATCTGAAGACCAGACCAAAATTACTAATATACTAACTTTCCATCCAGATGCATGAGAGGATTTCCTTTTCGTGACCTTTGTCCCTGCTTTACCTCTGAAAACTCAAATTCTGGCTAAAATCCTTGTTAGAGTGTCCAAAACTATTCTATGACTTAATCACTAGTACACAAATTTGCTAATAGTAAAGAAATTTTTTTTAATTGTTACCCTTTCCGAGAGTGGCTCAAAATGGGAATTGCCTTCTCTATTTACGTCAACTTGTAGAGAAATGCTACTTACCTTTCCTTACAACAGATAGCTTTTAGGTTATCCATACTCACCATTATCAATGAAGAAGAGATAAGAGATAATGAAAATGGATCCTGATAAAAATTATCCTTAGTGTTACTCAGAAAACATTCTAAGCTGAGAGAGAGTATCTAAAATACTGATATTTATATCAAGAAAATAAAGGCTAATCCAGGAAAATTCGGAATAAGGATAGATAAATATTTGAAGTAAAGAGGACAAGAGGAAAGAAAATTTCCAGACATATAGAGAAGATATTGTTCTTCATTAGTATCAAAATGATATAATAAGTACCATATAATAAAATTGAAGGCAACTATAAATTCAAACCATGATAGACTAATGAGGGGTGAAATAGTTACTACGGCTCCTCTAAAAATTTGATAATCATTAATATCTATGAGTGAAACTTAAATGAAAGGATTCAGATGATAAATGCCCCATATGAGAGCCCATAAGAATCCAAGAAAATATATATATAATATAACAGAATGAGAATAGATATAGGATACAACACAAGAGAATGAAAATAACTAAAAGAATATATGAATATATAAATATAAATATATAAATTGATATATATAAGCATATAAGGAAACAAAAGCATGCAAGAAAAAAGATAAGCCCTAAATAAGAGAAAACCTAAAACAACTAACCACAAGGAAAAACACCATATAAATGAAAAATAAAGGAAGAAAAGAGGCTTCACTCCACACTATTCTACAGGAGGCCAGAGGAAAGGAAGCTCTATTGTACATTCCTCCCCTAAAGTCAACACAAAAATAATTTCTATGTTGACTTCAAGATAAGAGATCCACAAACAAGAATACACAATCAACTAAACCAGCACCACTAGGATGATTAAAAGCCAACAAATATAAAAAAATGAAACAAAGGATATATAAAGAAAGAGGTTAAAAGGGATATTCCATATAATAGAGAAAAATTCAGATAGTTATCTTGCTAACATACTCTCTAGTTGGGCCACGAAGGCCAGGGATAACCCTACTACAAATTTAATGAAACAATTGAGGTATATCTGATCCTAATTCATAACTAGAGGCCTAAATTTTATCTACAGGCCAAGACCTAAATATAGATTGTTCCTTTCTTACCTTCTGTGAAGGAATAATCTTAAGAGAATCTTTATTGCCACTTTCCTATAATCGTCAGAGATATCCTTATACTGAGTTAGAGGAGAGAGATTCTAATTAATTTCATAAACATACTGTAGAGCTATATCAGTTCACTTAGCAGATACTTCTTTACTTTGTGTCAGAGAATGTTACAGAAAACAATAAAGCCTTAAGACATTTTACTGCCTCAAGCCACAAAGTCTAACTATATGAAATAAACTTACTGATTCTAAATTCTTATGTTTAAATTAAGATAAATCTTGGAAAAAGGAAGATATTGATTTTTACTTACTACAGGAAAGATTGAATAAACATCTAATTTACCCTGAATCATTCTATATTGTTGAAGGGATAAAGATAAGACTATGAATAGGAATATTAAACAAGGATCTCTTTACATTTATATGAATATTTGCAAGATAAGAAAGAAATGTCTTAAACCATAACTTACTCAAATTGAATTATGAAATGACCTGTACCTTACCTATCTGTCACCATTATTAAATAAAGAAAATTTCTTCACTAATGGGAAAATGATATACTATTGTTAATGCTAAGGACATTGAATAGAGATTCCTTGAATGAATGATATATCTATCTCTATATGAATATATATAGATATATATCTATATATATATATAGTATTTACCCAAAATAGATTGAAATGATACAACAAATACTTACCAAGTACATATATGGGATCCTGAATATCTAGGGACTTTAATCTGGTCAGAATATAACAGAGTTATTAAGATAACATCATATAGATAAATAAGAGATGAGAAATTATCTTTCAAAGTAGAGTTTGATAGAGTGCTAAAGATTCTTAATAGGATTATTCAAGACAAGGAATCTTAAGATCTATACTTCTAATTAAATTCCCGGTCTTTGATCAAGAATCTTCTGAATCATAGATTCTTGGTTTCTTTTTCTCTCTATGGCCTCCTTCGTCTAGCCAAATTTCTACCAGATTTTCTAATTTTGATTTAGAGAAACAATCCATATCTGTGTCTCCTACCTCATCACTATGCCAATAGTCATAGAACCAACTTTCCGTTGATGCTTTCTTAATATGCATGTATATCAATAAGAATTCAATATTCCATTTAAAAATGGGCTCTCTTTCGATGATTGTATTGAGATCCTTGAATACCACAATAGGAATGGTTGGGACCTGTCTCCCCTTGATTGAAGGTATATCATATAAGTGAGGTCTTGAGATGGTTAAGTCCTCTTTTATGTTTTGAAGGACCTTGTCCAGGTTTCCTAGAAATCTGTGCTTAAAAATTTTGAAGCATAGCCTCCTAATGTCATGTTTCTTGGTTCCCCAATATAAGACAATAGCTACAAACATTGATGTGATATCCATGTAAACTCTGTACCTATTGTTATTTGTAAAAAATTCTAGCCCTAAGATCCGAAAGAAAGCTCTAAGGATGAGAGTATGATTGTCTAGCATAATTGTTTTGAGGTGCTTGATAGATACCTCATCAGCAAAAGCAATTTGGCTTATTTTGCATATTAGTTTGATTGGGGTAGCCATGCTAATGATATTTTATTTATGAGCTGAGGTGATGTTAATTTGTTACAATTTAGAGTATATATAAAAATCCAAAGGGAAAGCAGTGTTTACTCTTCCATCTTCTACCAGTGTGAATAATGAGACAGTTGAGAGGCCCAGACTAATTGTGTTCCTACAAGCCTATTGGGGAATTGGTTATGAAGAATAAGAAATATTTTAAAAACTAAACGCTACCTATTCTATAAAGAATTTCTGAATATTCTTAAGGGTTACTACCTAAAATATGCCATTAAAATTTGCTAATAGAGGGACAATAAACTAGCCAGCCTGACCAATGCCTCAAATCATATATAAATCTACCTATTATATATGGAATGAATCACTCTAAACATATTACAATACTCCAAATACCTATAACCAAAAAAACCTCCAAGAGTCTGCTTATGGAACCATTAATAGCCATGTTGCAGGTTCTTACAATCTATAAAGGAGAGGCATATCTTGTACATAGGGATCAAGAGAAAACTAACAAAGGAATCTAGAGGAACCTAAAAGAGTGGGCTGAGAGAGGAGAAAGATCCTATTTCAACTGATATAACCACTATAGGCTGAAAATGACTAGATAAAATGAGGGTAAACTTATCATAGTACTCTTCCCTTGAGGAACTAGAAGGACTACGATTATCATAATTTAGTAAATAGACCTAGACCAAGGAAAACCTAAAATAGGATCAGATAGAAAATTCCTATTAAAATGACCGAGAGTAAATAGAGCGATGGAAAGATTTAACATATTTGAATTAAACATTTGTGATAACTAGACTATTTAGTGAATATCTACTCTATAAATGTTAATAGTGTAAACCTTTATATAAACCCATTTAACAAAACTAAAAATACTTTCCAACCATTTTATGAAATATTTATCATTTTTGCTAATAAGTATATAAATCCAGTTTCTGAGTTTTTCGACTTTACATAGATAAAAGTGCTATACTATTATATCTATTTAGATATCAAAAAGACTATTTAAAGTTTGCATGTTGTCCTATTCCTTCTTGCTATGTTCCAGTACTAGCATTTAATCTCTTATTATCATGATGTAGCTCCATGTTTCTCCATTCTTCTGTAGAAAGACAATTTCCTCTTCGCCTGTGTCTGCTGGGTTGATCCTCAAGCTTTTCCTAACTAACAGAGCAACTATCCTGAAATTATTAATGTCTTCTTTGTCAAATTCCTCTGGGATGTCAAAACCTTCAGCTCGCTAATAATTCAACACCCCTTCAAGTTTGCCATGTTCCTTAAGCACTGTATTTATCAGGAAGTCCAAGTTCTGCCTCATCACAGGCTAGCTCTTGTCAAATTTGCCCTCGTCCTTAAAAAACAATGTTGGCAAACACTAAAAGTTTGGGATGGAATGTAAATCCACCAATGCCATTTTCATATAGATTTTCGAATAAGGAATAGTCAAGTTCTTGTCTATTCCATATACCGTATTTTCCAAGATAGTCAAGAAATCTTCCTTAAAAATTTCCTTGGCAGCCGCTATAATATTTTCCTTTTCCACTCCATCGAATGCTGCCAATACTATGAACAACCCAACTATATGGCCATTGATGCAAACAATGAATTTATTATCAAAATGGTCTTTCCCTAATCCTTTTTCTAGGGCCCTATGAAGAGAGTCTGAAAGAGGATTGAGAATACCATTCCATCTTTCCAGTTTGATCTAGCCTTTAAATGCCATTTTCTTGTTCTCTTTCAGGTGGAAGGTTACAATTTTGGATTCCATTCTTCACTCTATTAGAAAATTTTACAAGTTAACCTTCCATTCTAGTCTTCAGTGCTATTAAATCTACTTTACTCACTTAATCATTCATAAGTCATATTGAGGGAGCTTGATCCCACACGAATCCTCTCCTTAAATTTTCCATCATCACACCATCACTCTTGTACTTTGAGGGATGTGGATCTCTTGACACCTAAAGGTACTTGCTAGAGTCTTTACTAGATAAAATCAAAGTAGATATTTTCTAAGCTCTTAGAAAGAGAAGAGGACCTCAGAATCCTGATTCCTATAATAAAAAATATATTACTAATCATCGAGAGTGAGGGGCCTTTAAGGATTTTTTAGGAATCCCACTGATTTTGAGATAATTACTAGATTATGATGAATCTTGCTAATTATAACATAATTATTGATCAACACTTCCTAATAAAATCAATGATGAACTAACTTAACTACTTACTTTATTAGATAACTGACCTTTAACCTAGGCGAATTAGAAAGATTCATTCCTAAAATTAGCTAATCCTTGAATAGCTAAGGGCCCACTAAATCCTAATAAGCTTGAAAACAACCTAATATCATAATAAATTTGATATCTCTGCTTCTATAAAGGGGTTAAAGAAAATTCTACTATAACTTAACCACTTACTCTAACTTAATTAAATTAATTGATTGAATGACTCTAGACTAGAAATTAGCCAAAGTGACCCCCTTCTAATTCATATTAATTTGTTCATTGTTAACACCTTTCGCACCCTTATTGGCTAATAAGCCTGCTACCTTATTCCCTTCTCTATAGATGTGATTCAAGGTGAAGTTTGGGATGGTTAATAAGGTTTCCTTTATTTTCTCAACTATACCATTCAGATGCCATTTTGGAGTTGTTCATTTTCTAACTACATTGATGACTAAGGAGGAGTCCCCTTGAATTTCTATATGGTCCAAATTAAGCCCCTTGCAAATATTTAACCCTTCGAATAAAGCCCTAAGTTATGCTACATTGTTTGTTTCATGACCCAGATATATGGATTTTATAACAATCTTACTACCTTTCCAGTCATGGATACAACATCCAGCACGTGCTTCCCCTGGATTGCCTTTCAAAGCCCCATCAAAATTGAGTTTGAACCAACCTTCAACAGGCAGCTTCCATATACAATTAGCCCTTTTTAGTTTAGTCTCCTCCCCACTGCTTCCTATGAAGGACATAATCTTCAACCCAAGCCAAATTTTCCTCAAGTAACTATCACAAATTGAAAAGGATCTATCTTTATTACCTAGCAGATTTCTACTATTAACTACCTCCACAATGCAAGCTTCCACTTTCGATAGAAATTGATCATTACTTAACCTATTATTTCTGAATAGCCTTATGTTCCTTTCCTTCCATATTTCCCAAATAAGCATAGAAGGAGCTATTTTCCAAATTTTACCAAAAAGTCATTATTGGCCTTCCTTGGCCAACTCTTAAATAAACCAACTATATCCTTTGGAAGAACAGTTCTCCAATCTAGTTTTGAGATTAACCAGTTCCAACATCTATTGGAAAACTCACAACCTAACATAAGGTGATCCACATATTCAGAATCCTTCTCACATAGGACACACCTGGATGAACCATTAAAGCCTATTTTGGTAAACCATTTTGCTGTAAGAATCCTTTTTGTAAAGAAGCCCATGTGAACATCCCAACTTTAGGTAAAAAATCTTTATTCCAATAAAGGTCTAACAGGAGGTCAGATTTCCTAGAAGAAATCCTAAGGAGAAATTCATAGCCTTCTTTAACACTATAAAGCTCATTTTTAGCTCTTGCCCAAATAATAGAGTCTACACCTGCTCTAGGAACTATCTTTCTACATCTAAGGGTTTCATCAAGAGCATCTTAAAAACTTCTTGGAAGATTGAGGTGATCAAGAGATTTCCATTTCCAGCCTAAAGAAATCTCCTCATCTGAAGGCTCAATATAATCACTTAAATAATTTCCCATTAATGCAATTGCTACATCTATTGATCTTTCATCTTCCAAAACTGATCGCAAAGAAGGATATCCTCCCCAAGAGTCATCCCAAAAAAGAACTTTACCTCCATTTTTAACATCCCATGATAAGCCTTTTAATATAATATCCCTACATTCTACAATAAGATTCCAAATTCTAGAACCCTTGGGAAAAGATTGAGATCTAAAAACACTTAGGTTATCATTACCATCAAGATATTTATATTAGAGGATCCTTACCCATTTAGAATCTATTTCTTTGATCATCTTCCATGCTAGTTTAGCACCTAGGGCTTTGTTTTGAAAGGATAAATTCTTAATGTTGATACCTCCATCTTCCTACCTCCTACAAATATTCTCCCAAGTAATTAAGGCCATTTTAGACTTTTCCCCAGACCCTTTCCAGAAAAAGGATCTCATTTTTCTCACTATCTTATCTTTGACCCCTTCTGGGAGTTTAAAACACATCATCTGATATGTAGGAATTGCTGACAAAACTGATCTTATCATTAATGCCCTTCCGGCATTGGAGAGCCATTTCCCTTTCCAAGATTCTATCTTTTTGTCTAGTTTATTGCATACATCCCCCATAAATTAGTTGATTTTATCCCTTTATCCAAAAAGAAACCTAGATATTTGTAGGGGGAAGAGCCTTTATTAAAGTGCAAAATCTCACAAATTTCCCCCTCTGCCTCAACATTAGTATTTAAGAAGAAAATGTTGGATTTGTTCTCATTAATCCTTTGTCCAGAAGCATCTGTATACAGGTTTAATATTTTCTTAAAGGAGAATGCTTCCTCTCTACTAGCTTTGGCTAAAAGGAAGGTATCATCAACAAATTTTTGATGTGTGATGGCCTCCATATCTGAAGTAATCATAATACATTTGATTATGTTTTCTACCTTAGCTTTGGAGATGGATCTCCCTAAAGCTTCAGCCAAGATAATAAAGAGAAAGGGAGATAAAGGGTCTCCTTGTCTTAGACCTTGAGAGATTTCAAAGAAGCCAACATGAGAGCCATTCACTATAACTGACATATGGGGACCCGAAATACATTCAAAGATTAAATTGATCCACCTTTTTGAAAATCCAAATGCTTCTAAATATTTACATAAAAATCTCCAATCCACTTTGTCATATGCTTTTTGAATATCAAGTTTAATAAACATACTTGGGGATTTGTTCATTTGAACCGAGTGAAGGGCCTCTTGAGCTATAATAACTCTTCTAAAATTGATCTACCAGGGATAAAACATGTTTGTTCCTCTTAGATAATAGAAGGAAGGAACACCTTTAACCTATTAGCAATTGTTTTGGTTAGCAGTTTATAAAGGGTATTACAAAGGGCTATAAGTCTAAAGTCATCCAAACTTTCAGCATCTGGTTTCTTAGGAATTAAGGCAAGAAATGTATTATTAATTTCCTTTAATAATTTTCCAAAATTCCTCATACCTTCTAAAGTCCCTACAATTTCCTTTCCTATAAATGGCCAACACTTTTGATAAAACAATGCAGGGAAACCATCAAGACTTGAGGATTTGTCTGGATGAAGGTCTCCAATGGTGGTTTCTATTTCTTCCATTGTAAATTTGGCATTGAGAATTTTATTCCAGTTTTCTATTATTATTTTGGGGATAAAGCGTAGGATCTCATTTTGAGCCATCAAGTTAGAACCATCATTATTGTTAAGAATTTTCTCAAAATAGTTCATTGCTTTTGAGCCAATTTGAATTGGGTCTTCTATCCATTCATTATTTTATTTTCTTAATCTCCAAATTCTATTTGCTGACCTTCTTTATTTCACACTGTAATGGAAGAATTTGGTATTTTTATCACCTTCTGCCAACCAAATTTCTCTGGAATGCTATTTCCAGAAGATTTCCTCTTTTACGAGGCATTCTTCATATTTTTTCCTTAAAAAAATTTCTTCCTCATATTGTGACTGATTCATGCCTCTCAAAATAACTTCCTCATTGAGCCTTTCTAACTTATTTTCTAAATCTAGCTTATCTTTGAAAATATTCCCAAACTTGGTCTGATTCCAATTAAGTAAGTTTCTTTTAATTAATCTAAGTTTGGACACCACGATAAAGGTTTTAGATCCCTCAAAGCTAGCTTCATTCCACCTTTTTTCTATATTCTCCGAACAATTTTCATCTAAAAGCCACATCTTCTCAAATTCTAAAGGGTTCTTTTTGGGGATGGATGCCTCAAGAAATGATAGCTCTACTGGGAAATGATTTGAGCTCGAGAAGGGAAGAGTCTTCACCTTTAAGTCAAAATCTAGGTTAGATATATCACCTATACAAAAGAATCTATTAATTTATCTCTAATCATACAGGTGTCAGTTCTTCTATTTGACCAAGTAAAATCATAGTTTCCTGATTTTAATTCCATAGCTTCTAGATTATCGATCCATTGATTGAATTCCTTCATAGATTGAGAAAAGCATCTTGATCCACCTATCGTGTCTTCTAAATTAAGGATAACATTAAAGTCTCCTCCCATAACTACTAATATTATACTATTATACAATAGAGAAATAAATAATAATAATATAATACAATTTATATAATACTAATGTTATGCTATTATCATTTAATATTAATATAAAAAAATAAAATTTGAAATATATATAACTTAAAATTGAAAAAAGTAGTCAGCTCATTTAATATTAAAATAAAAAAAATATTGTAATATGTAACATAAAATTGAAAAAAGCAGTCAAATTGAAATGTTGAATTGGGTGGGAGATTATGGATATTCGATATTATCAGATATTCAAAATGATCAAATATCTGATTTTATCAGATATCTGATTAGGCTTGGTATTTTCTTGGGCAATGCCAAACATGAATGGTCAACCCATAAGGCATGTTCAGTAGACTTGTTTTGATCTTGAGACTTCAACCATTTAGCTGACGACTTTTTTTTCACCCAAAATTGATGAAACAAAAAGGGTTTCTTAAAGACATTATCAGCTTTCCATGAATATAATTGTTGTTAAATTTTGAGTTCAATAAGTAATTATTACTTATTTTTTAATTGAGTTATCTTTAAAGTCGTAATCAACATACTGATTGAAAAATAACTATAACTTTCAAACTGTTTAACCTTTTTGAAATCTGAAACATGTGTCACATTCTATGCTTTGCCTACTATAAGAAAAAAAAATTCAATTTTGTAAAGTTTAGAATTAGTTAAGGTGGTCAGACATGAGAGTTTTTTATTCTGAATAAGTTGTAGCAGAAAATTCATAATTAATTATTTACTTGAGAAAAAATTACACAAAAATATGTGTCACATCTGGGCATGAGTCTACTACTTATATCTAGAATCTTGTGAAAATATATCATCATTTGATTGTGATTAAGGTGGTCAGACATACACATACTTTTTATCTTTTCCCTAAAATTTTGTACTACTACATTGAAATCTAAAATTTTGAACAATTAGATTTTTTTTTTCAGACAAGGGCTAGTAGTTTAGAAACTACATTCAATTTCCTACAGATTCTATTCTTACAACTTTTTCATATAAGGTTGATAAGATGTTCATTTTTTTATGTCAAGTTGAGTAACCCCAATTTTATGATTTTTCATTGCCACTTAAGGCCATAGTTTGGTATACCATGATCCTGCACATACCCCCTAGCACTACCCACATGCTGACTCCTAATGCTACAAACATGTCTAATCAAAATGAATTCCATTGGGATGAGAGACAAAATGAACAAAAAAACCAAGATGAACAAATTAACCAAGAAGAATAACGACATCAAGAAGCACTTTATGACTTTGACGATGATGAAGACCCTACGTAACAAGAATACCAAAGGTATTTGAGAAGAAAAAGATTCAATAAAATCCTTGAAAGAACATTAGAAGAGAACAAAGAAAAATACTTCTTAGAACTTTCTTCATAAGGAGTAAAATTACCTAAGGACTATGATGTGAATCAGCTCAAGAAAAAGGAAGATCTTAGTCCTATGTCCATTTTGACACGACAATTACTTGCCATGCAAGATGAAATCCAAGAGCTAAAGAAAGAAAAGGACAAACTGACAAAGCAATACTTTTTGGAGCACATTTGTCCTTTCCCCTTTGATAAGGGATTGAAGATGATACCATTTCCTCAGCATGTTACAATTCCAAAATATGACAAGTACACTAGAAATTTTGACCCTCAAGATCATGTGAGGGAATTTTGCATGTCAAGTATGGAATTCATGCATGAAACTTACCTAATGAGGTTATTTCCACAAATCTTAGGTGGACAAGCAATGGACTGGTTCTCAAAACTACCCACGAAAATCAAAACATTTGAGGAACTAGTTGAGAAATTTATCCAACAATACTCCTACAATATCCAACACACAGTGACTATGTTGGATTTATGCAATACCAAACAGAAAAGTGGAGAATCATTCTTGACCTTCTTACTATGATGGAGGAAGATATTCACACAATACGCTTGACAGATACTTGAAAGTGAAAAGATGGACGTCTTTATCAATAACTTGGTACCTAAGATGAATTTTCCTATACAACTACAAGGTCCACCAAGCTTTGATAAAATGATAGATAGTGCCATCAAGATTGAAGAAGTCTTAATAAAAAAGGGAGAAATCACTATTAATAAAGAGAACAAAGACAAGTATTGTCCTGCTAAAGATAAGTACAAGTATAGAAACAAAAACAAAAACTTGGTAAATGATGGAGTTGTAGACACTCCTAATGCAAAACCAAAACCAGAAGTCTTCAATCTTACATCAAGTCTCCAAGAGACCAAGAATTCAAATTCGACATTGATGCCAATGGTTAATGAGACTTTTAATAAACCTACTACTCAAAATGATCATTGGTTATCAAGACCCAAGAAGACATTTACACCTTTTGGAGATGCACTAGAAGTGGTCTTAAAGTCACTCTTGGATAAAAAAATTATCACAATTCTTGATTCCATGTCATGCCCTGCAAGGGAACCAGGGAAGAGAACAAAGATTCTCTTTGTAAAAGAAAAACTAAGTAAAGATTTATGAAAAAATTTGAATTTTTAAAAGAATTACATAAACAAAACATAGTTTAACTTAGATTCCTCCAAGGTTCCCTTCTTATTTAATGCACAATTCATTTAAGTCCATTTAGTGTACTAACAACTTGATTTACTTCTTAAGAAAACTACATAACAACATTTATAGATTCTTTATAAAGAAATACAAGGTACTTTCATTTTAATTTGCCACTAAAATCCATCTATATTCCTAACTATCCTTTATGAACAATATAAAACTTAAAGCATTAATACCATATAATAGAATCATCTAAACATTTGATACATCACAAATATTACATTTGTTTTACTAGCTTTTCCCTTAATCAACAATAATGAGAAACATACTACTTTACTTGAAATCTTACAAAATCCCTTTCTTTTCAACATACATCATATACATAAAGTTCATGGTTTCTCTTTTCCTTTTTCCTAAGTCTAGCCATTCCAAATACATCATTTTGAAATACATTAATGATTACATTACATTCATCTCCTCTTGGGAGGTAACAATAATTTTACATCATGAAAGATAAATACAAGTCTTCATTCTTCAAAACTAGAACACTATGCAAGCATGAATCCTTAAGAACTGCATCCGCAAAAGGTACCTCGATGAAAATATTTACCACCCAACCATGTGGATACCAAAAAGACCACTCCCCCATGCTAGGAGATAAACACCAAGGTCCACAAAGGAGGGATAGCTAGGCCATACCTAGGGTTGGGTAACCTTTCCCAAATAGTAAATGAAAAGAAGATCAAAGTATAAATCTTTTCCCAAAGGTTCTAAGGCTTGGTAGAAACTCTAAGAAACAAGATAAGTGAGTGTCATCGCATATCCCTCACCCCTTGGGTTTTCATAGTACTAGCCACTCTAGGCCCTGGCCCCCAAGTAGGCACATGTGGAACCAAATGCCTTTCGTACAAACAAGCGCCATTCGATCGTACCTATGCATAGACACCTTCTCCCACTCCCATCCATAGCCTTTACTAGCACTAATGGCATGGGCAAGGCATACATTAATATTTTTAGTGTTTGAACACATTCCCATAAGTTTTAATTAAATTATCACTTGTTAAAATAACTCTTTAGTCGGTTATCCTAGTACTAGCCACTTAGGGCCCCGACCCCACACTGAGAGCCACTCACTTAGTGTTCTTAGGATTTCTACCCTTAACTCAAACATCACATACACATCATACATGAAGTAAAATACATCATAAACACATTTTATAACTTGCATCAAAGAATAGAAAAGAATAGGAGAGTTTAGGGATGTTTAGGAAAATTAGGAGCATTTAAGGAGGCCTAGAATAGTCCTGATCCTCCAGACAATCCTAAACCCTAATCATGCTTCCTAAACACATCCTAACCCTTATTAAAGCATCTAAATGCACCATATAACCTCCACCAAACAAGTAATGGGCATATATAGTTTATACAAAATTCCATATGCAAAACACAATGCTCCATCTATGGAAACCTCCTGTGCTTGAAATTTAACTAAGTCTGAATTTTTAGAAATTTCCAAAATCTAGAAGTTGCATCTTAACTCCTATGAAGTTGAAACCTATCTCAAACATCCTAAAATGTACCTAATTTCTTTATACAAATATAACTTAAAGTATAAGAAATTCAAACTTATACTTAAATGTTATATTTGTATAAATCTTGCCTAAACCCTAACCTGGGATAAAACTGCGCATTAGGTAATGAGGACTACGCATTTAATTCACCTGCCTAAACCCTAACCCGGGATCAAATTATGCATTAGGTACTGAGGACTGGGCATTTGATTCACAAAGCTACATAATTATTTACAGGAACTGCGTGTTTCTACAGAAAAATCCTACCTAAACCCTAACCTGGGATCAAACTGCGCATTAGGTAATGAGGACTGTGCATTTAATTCACCTTCCTAAACCCTAACCTGGGATCAGACTACACATTAGGTACTAAGGATTGTGCATTTGATTCACAAAGCTACACAATTGTTTACAGGAACTACACATTTCTATAGAATGATAGAAAGTTAAAACAAACAGCTCAGATTGTGGATGCCTAATCTGGGCAAGACTCATTTGAGATCTCCTAGTTTGCCTTCAAAAATGGCCATCAAACCCATCCTATCTATCCAAAAAATTTGCCCTAGATTTGGATGAAGAAAGGTGGTGTTAAAACAAATATGGATTAGTAAGGTTGAAATAAAAGTTCTAAAGCCTAGAAGCACTCATGGAAATTTTGATTATAAAAGTAGATGAAATGAAAATGCTATGGAGTCTCCAGACTCTTAAAAATGCAAGAAAGAAGTAATATTCATATTCATAAAGCATAGGAAGTAATTCTTATTTGATATATGATCATATTCTTTTATCCAAAAATACAGACACAATAATATATAACATAAACATTTTGCAATCTATATAAACAACAAGCATAGAGAAACATTCAACCAGACTTTCATCATTTCTTATCACAAAGGAGAGTTAACTCTCAGGATAGATTCCAACCTGGAATCCTATGGGGATTCGGTTGATGAAGAAGGATTCAATCCTCTCAATCTCTTCCAGCACTCCTTCAAACCCATCTAGATGAAATCTCCAGCCTCTACTCAAAACAACCAAATGCCAATCTCAAAGAATAATGAATTCTCTCACAAATATAATTTTCCTACAAGCATAATATTCATCTTATTATCGTTTCTTCTCAAATCAACTCCTATCCAAAACCCTCTCATATAGGAGATCTCTCCTGTATATATATTGGAGGGAGTGGTTGCATAGGTAATCCAACTGATGCAACCATCCCAACTATCCATCAGTTATTCATTATTAATATGGTTTGCAGAACCATTCCCGTGAAGGGATAAATAAATTTTATTTAATAAGATTTTAATCTATGTCTCCTAAATTTGAGGATGACAAAATAGATAATAAAGATTTTAGGAATACTTTTACTAACTTACTTACTATGGTAATTTACCAAAAGCATTTCCCAAATATAAAAATAACATAGACTTACCATAGTCTCATAATAATTTCCTTCACATAATTAATTTATTATATAATAATATATATTTATATATGTATTCATAGGCATATGTGTGCACTCATATGCTTATGGTACATATACCATAAGTAAGACACATTATTATTAATATTACAAATATTTAAATATTATGAATATTATTATTATAAAACATATTATTTATTCATACACTAATCCATATTCTTTACAAAATACAATAGTGATATATATATATTAGGTAACTACTAACATAAGTTGGATTTTACCTCTATTATTAAAACATTTATTATTATTATTGTCATAGACATCTTATTATTATGAATATTATAAAACATTATTAATACCATAAATTCTTTATTATTATTGATATTAAAATCACATGATTTAATCACATACTAACTCATTCCTAACAAGATACACTAGTACATATAAGTAACTTCTAATAAAGATAAATTACTAAATCATACCCTCATATAAACAATAATTCACATCAATAATCTACTAACAAAAATTGAACATACTGTTAATATGATTTAGAACAATAGAGAGGGGGGGTGAATCAGTTGTTCTCAGGTCCTGATGTATAAAATAACTTCAAAAACTTTTCCTTAAATCAGATCAAGCAACCAAAACAAACTCAGTCATTACTGATTCAATAATAGAAACATATAACATTGCAGTCCACTACCTAGCTGTAACTAACTTGTAAAACATAGAAATGTTCAAACCAAAACATTCACACAAGTATTGACACCAAGATTTATAGTGGAAACCCAATATGGGAAAAACCACTTTGTAATATGCTACTATTATTTTCACTTTTCTGAAGTGAGCTCGGTTAAAAGCCAACCCTGTCAATGGTTACAATACACACTGTTAGGTGTGACCCGGTTAAAGGATTTCAATCACCCTGTTAAAAGTGAGCCTAGTTACAGGACTTACATACACTCCATTAGAATGCAACCTTGTTCAAAGGATTTAACATATGATTGTTAGGTCAACCTCTGTTAAAAGGATTTTGACTGTTACAATGGTTAGAAAGTAGCAGTAGTATTTATCTGAAAAACATACAACTCACTTTGCAAATATCAGATCCAATTCCATATATAAATGCTGGTTTACTAACTTTGAAACTTTGCCATCTCCATCTTTGATCTGCTCGGAACTTTTCTTTAAGCAATCACCACACTTCTCCTTCAGCCTTTTCACTTATACAGTCAATAAAACTTATTGTTCTTCCAGCATCTACTTCACCCATGCATTATCATACCTAATTTTTAGGTTCCCTTAATACTTTTCTTAGTTAGGTTAACTTATCTTTTGCCACTTAATCTCCTTCATAGATTTTAGGGTTAGGTTAGATTCATTGAATCTACCCGCTTCATGTTCTTCATCTCCTCTTCTAGAATCATCTCAAATCTCATAAAGATTTACAATAAAACATTTTACAAAGCATTAAATGCTTCCATACAATCAATAAATAAAGTCAACATGTTTTACATAGTCCAAGAATTCAACAATGTCGGCTCCAAATCTAGATTCTCTTCAAATATAAAAATGCTGATGCTCGGTCAATATTGTGATCATCCACTCGATCTTCATGCAAAACGCTCGGTCACTACTAAAACTATTTCCTTGACATATACTGTCTCCCTTGGAAATTAACTGATACTTGGTCGACACTAGATTTTTGCTCGGCATTTACTAACTCGGTCGACACTAACATAACTTGGCTTAGACATGATTTTTTCATTTTTTCTTGGTTAAGCCTACCAATTTAGTCTTCAATCTTACTAAGATAAACAATACATTATCCCATCATTGTGCAACATAGTCAAGTACACTTTGCAATATCAAGATAACTCAACCTTTCCTTAGGTGCTATTGTTACCATCCTTTCTTTCCCTTCTCACAATAGATATAGTACTTTCCTAAGTAGCAACAGTCTTACCAGTTAAGGTTTGACATCAATGATAATACAACAATTGCTTCAATTGCAGTTTCCAACAATCTCCCTCTTTGGCATTGATGGAAACACCATATGAAATCATTTGAATAACACATGGATTACCAACCAATCCAAAAACTTATCACTTATCTATCCATCAGAGAAAATTTATAATATCCTTAGCTTCATTTTGATTCAAAACCTGTAAATCTCACTTCTGTGACTATCATAAGTATCTGGATCTCCCTCTATCCTGATCTTTCATTTCTATTCATCATCCTTCCTCTTCAGTTCATGTGTTATAGTATCATTTCAATTCAAACTCCCTCTTTGACAAAAATGCCAAAGCAGCAACTAAAGCTTACATCCAACAGATGTAGATATATCTGTGCAGCTCAGTGTTTCTCCCTCTGTCATCTTGCTTATGACTGATTTGTTATCTTTGCTTCTTCTGCACAACTCTAGGACAGTCCTAAAGTGTGACAATCTTTTGCATCAATTTTTCAATTATTATGCTGTAGCATATTTGATGCAATGCTCCTAGCTTGACTAGGAAGCCTCAATTAGGGAAAGGACCCCTAATTGACTTCTCAAATATTCATGAGCTTCTTTAGGTAAAGCTTTAGTGAATATGTTTGCTAATTGTTCTTTTGTATTCACATATTCCATTCGGACTTCCTTGTCTTGTACCAATTCCCTCAAATAGTGATACTTGATTGCTATATTCTTGGTCTTAGTGTGCATCACTGGATTCTTAGAAATATTGATAGCACTTGTGTTGTCATAGAAAATAACAACAGGTTCAGTGATTTCTTCTTTCATGCCTATCAACAACTTTTTTATCCATATCAAATTTGAACAATTTACTGCAGCAACAACATACTCGGCTTCAGCAGTAGATTGGTAAATGCAATTTTGCTTCTTGCTTGTCCAAGAGACTAATCTCTGTCCAAGAAAGAAGGCTCCACCACTAGTGCTCTTCTGTCATTGACATTTCCTACCCAATCAACATCAGTGTATACTCTAAGTTCAAATTTGTCAGTCTTCTTGTAGTATAACCCATAGTTAGCAGTTCCTTTCAAGTATCTCATGATTCTTTTCACCACCATCATGTGTGTTTCCTTAGGATTGGCAAAGAATCTTGCCATAATCCCAACAGCTAGTGCAATATTTGGTCTACTATGTACAACATACTACAATTTTCCAATCATGGATCTGTACAAAGTCTGGTTAACTTCTACAGCATCATCATTCTTAGATAAATTTTGTCCAGTAACCATAGGAGTTCCTACTGGTCTAGCATCTTCCATTCCAAAAGTTTTCAGTATTTCATTAACATATTTAGACTATGTAATAAAAATTCCTTTCTTCATCTAATATACTTGTAAACCAACAAAGAATTTGATCTCACCAAACATACTCATTTCAAATTCAGTTTGCATTTCTTCTGAAAAACTTTTACATAATGCATCTTGTCCACCAAAAATAATTTCATCAACAAAAAATTTGGCCAAAAGAATTCCTTTACCTTCTTCATCCTTCAAGTATAGATTGCTTGTGTCATTTGTTTTGAAAAATCCAATCTACATCAGATAGTTATGCAACCTCTCATACCATGCTCTGGGAGCTTGCTTCAATCCATACAATGCTTTGTTCAGTTTGCATACCATGTGTCTTCTGTTTGGATCAATAAAACCTTCTGGCTATTCTATGTAAACTTCTTCTTCTAGTACACCATTTAAAAATGTAGACTTGACATCCATTTGATAGACCTTGAAATCTTTATAGGCAGCATATGCAAGCAGAGTTCTTACTCCTTCCAATCTAGCTACAGGGGAAAATGTCTCCCCATAATCTATTCCTTCTTCTTGTGCATCGCCTTTGCATACCAGCCTAGCTTTGTTCCTAGTGATTTCACCTTTTTCATTCAACTTGTTTCGAAACACCCATTTTGTTCCTATAACATTCTTATCTGCAGGTCTCGACACCAGAGTCCAGGTTTCATTCTTCTCAATCTAGTCAATCTCTTCATTCATTGCTAGTATCTAGTCTTCATTTTCTAATGCCTCTTTAGTTGT
The DNA here is from genome assembly GCA_027943335.1 of Chamaecyparis obtusa. NCBI lineage: Eukaryota > Viridiplantae > Streptophyta > Pinopsida > Cupressales > Cupressaceae > Chamaecyparis > Chamaecyparis obtusa. The sequence continues at coordinate 1,348,769 of BSBK01000426.1, read as the reverse complement.
CTTAGGTTCAAAATCACATAATAAGCATGTTGGATCCTTGGTCTTGCTTCTGGTCTGAATTCCAGTATCTTTATATCCAATTATCTATTCAGGCTTGTGATGTCTTCTTACATATTTTGCCAAAATAGGTTCAGCATTTTTCTCCTCTATTTCATCAGGTTCCCAAACAAGATTGTCAGATTCAACTTCTGAATGCTCGGCAACCTCTTCCTGATACTCAGCAACATTGTCTTGTAGCATCACATGTTCTTGTTCTCTCTTGGCACTATTTTCCTGATGCTCGGCAATCGTTTCCTATTGCTCGGCAATGCTTTCCTAAGACTCGGCATCAGGTGCAAGTCTGTTACCTGCCTCTTCTATTTCCTCAATGTACACAAAAGATCTGTAATCTTTTGGTTCTCTTTTGTTGTCGACTTCATTTCTTTCTGCATACTCATCAATTTTTACATTCACACTTTCCACAATTTTGTTAGTGTTAGAGTTCAAACACTTATAAGCTTTACTTTTTGTGGAGTAGCCTAGGAATATGCCTTCATCACTTTTGGCGTCAAACTTTCCATTCCTATTGTCTTTCAATATGTAACACTTGCTTCCAAAAGTTTTAAAGTATTTAACACTCGGTGCATGCGCATACCATAATTCATAGGGTGTCAGATTTGTACCTTTCTTGATCTGTACCCAGTTAAGAGTGTAAATAGCTATACTTATAGCTTCTTTCCAGTATTTCTATGCCACATTCTTTTCAATCAATAATGTCCTTGCACAGTCCAGAATAGATCTGGTCCTTCTTTCTGCTACACCATTATGTGGAGGTGTCCTAGGTGTAGACATCTGTCTTTTGATTCCTCTATCGTTGCAAAACAAATTGAATTCATTTGATGTAAATTCTCCACCTTAGTTAGATCTAAGACATTTCAGGTTCCTACTTGTCTCCTTCTCAACCTTAGCCAAATACCACTTAAAAAATTGAAAAGCATCAGATTTTTCTTTTAGAAACATTACATGCATCATCCTAGTATGATCATCAATGAACAAAATAAAATATCTAGCACCATAGTAACTTTGTATACCCATAGGTCCACAAAGGTCAGTATGAACCAAATCTAAAATGTGTTCAAGAGTAAAGGTTTTGCTCTTGAAACTTGACTTAGTCATTTTTCCTAACTAGCATTCTTTGCACATCACATTCTCAGGTTTCTTCAATCTAGGTAGGCTTCTTACTTTCTTCTTCTTACTTATCTCTACTAGATTGTCAAAATTAACATGACCTAGCCTCTTATGCCATAACCAAATGTCATCAAGTTGTGCAATCATACATATTTCTTTAGATAGGTCAAGATAGAACAAATTACCTCTAGTCTGCTCACCACTTCCAATCAATTCACCAGTAGCATCAAATATCTTAGCTTTCTTGTGATGAAATTCCACTTGGTAACTAGTTCTATTGAGCTGAGCAACACTTAAAAAATTATAATTCAATCCTTCAACCCAATAAGCATTTTCACAAGAGATTTTATCAGTCAGTTTAATCAATCCTTTTCCTGTAACAGGACATGGTGCATCATTACCAAATGTTACACTTTTACCTTTATAATGGTGTAAGGTCTCAAACTTACTTTTGTCACCAGTCATGTGATGTGAACAACCATTTTCTATAATCCATTTGTCATTCTTGTTCACATAGGAAATCAATGTAGTTTTCTCATCCTCATCAGATTCATCTTTCATTGCAACATAGACTACCTCAATTTCAATATCATCACTATTAGTATCAGTCTCTTCTTCAGCAATGTAACAAGATTTCTTTCCTTTACCTTTGTAGTCTTTGTACCTTCGGTAGCCTTTGTCATCTCTTTTGTCTTTGTGTCTGTTGTTTCTTTCTTCATCTTTATCCTTCCTGTCAGGACATCTAGCAGCTATATGACCGACTTTATTACATGCAAAACATATAATAGGAAGTTTACCTTTATATTTTCCTTTTTCTCTTCTCAGTCTTCTAGCCATAAGAGCTTCTAGATCTTCAAGCATAGTAATTTTTAGTGGCTAATATTCACCAATTGGCTAATTTTGGAAATTTGAGAATTCAAATTTGGCTAATAATTCAAGATTTTAGGCAACCTAAATTGCCACATTTTTACAAAATTTTGATTTAGAAATATTTAAATCGCAAAATAATTTATTTTATAAAATACTTGAACTCAAAAATTTTCCACAATATTCAATACATGATGAGATTTGATTCGCTAGAATTTTATAAGTTATTGTAGAAATTTAAATTAATTCTCCAATAATATATCATGATTATTAGTTACTATAGGGATCTATCACCAACTTTTAGTTGCCATTACTGACATAAAGTATAATCTAGTGACCCTCATTATATTCTATCAGGTAACAATGTTACTATTTGGTTTGTAATGCTTATGAGAGCTAAAATTTCTTTCAGATTGTTGATGTCAATACAAATCAATGGTCTTGAAGAAATTTTGGGCCCCATTAGTATTTAAAAATATCAATACATTTGTCTCTTTCAATACAATGAGGTTATTACATTATATTTTAAATAAATGGTAGAAAGTAATTATTATAGAGTCTATTCCTTAAACCAATCAAAGATTTCCACATTAAGCCTAATAATTTTCTATAAGAATTTTATTTTTTTAAGTAGAATTATTCACCATGGTGATTAATTAATTTTTTTTTATTGTTTGAGATTCACCAATATTTTCTACAAAAAAAATTGTTATTAAAAAATAATCGCCAATAAGAATACTTTTTTTTTTCAAACAAATTAAGAGATTCGCCAATAGAAATTAATATTTTTTTCAAGAAAAATGAAAGATTCGCCAAGATTTTATATCTTTTTTAAGAGGGGGGTTTCTTAAAGATTACTCTGTCTTCAAGGTCTTCATCAGAAGTGTCACTGACACTTTCGCTTTCGCTTTCACTTTCATTGGTGTATCTTTCTTTTTCTTTCTTAGGCTTGTTCAGAACTAACTGTGACTTAAAAGTAGATTCAACATTTCCAATACTACCAACAATGAAATTATCATAATTAGATAGTTCAAAAGCAGTCAGTTTGCCAATCAAACCTTCCAAGGTAAGCACATTTCCAGAGTTACATCTAGATTCTTGAATAGCTGAGATCTTAATAGCATATATAGGACACAAATTTCTTAGCACTTTTGCAATTATGGTCTCATCATCAATAATTCCATTTTATCCTCTAATAGCGTTCACAACTTCTTTTATTCTACCACAATATTGTGCAATGTTTTCATCTTCATTCATTCTCATTTCATCAAACTTACCTCTGAGACTCTTGACTTTAGTGTTCAAAACATATAGATCACCACCATAGATCTTTGCAAGAGTGTCCCACATATCTTTAGCAGTTGTGCAATCCTTAATATCCTCAAATTATGGATAGCTTAGGGCAAATGATATTTCCAACATTGCCTGATTATGTTCTTTCTTAGCTCTCATTTCCTCAATAGTCAAGGGTGCAATAGGTGTGACATAGTCATGCTCAATGTAGTACTTTTCAGAATCACCAATACCGGCCAGATGCAGCTTTATCAAGCTTTTCCATGCAAGGAAGTTATCCTTGTTCAGCTTTGGTACCTCCTTCTTATACATCTTGATCATTTTCTTCAAGCCCCTTTAAACTTGTTTCTGTAGACACCAATAAGCAACATAGGGCTCTGATACCAATTGTTAATATGATTTAGAACAACAAAGAGGGGGGGTGAATCAGTTGTTCTTAGGTACTGATGTATAAAATAACTTCAAATTTTTTTCCTTAAATCAGATCAAGAAAACCAAAACAAACTCGGTCATCACTGATTCAATAATAGAAACATATAACACTGCAGTCCACTACCCAGCTGTAACTAACTTGTAAAACATAGAAATGTTCAAACCAAAACATTCACACAAGTATTGACACCAGGATTTATAGTGGAAACCCAATATGGGAAAAACCACTTTGTAACATGCTACTATTATTTTCACTTTTTTGAAGTGAGCTCGGTTAAAAGCTAACCCTGTCAAAGGTTACAATACACACTGTCAGGTGTGACCCGGTTAAAAGATTTCAATCACCCTGTTAAAAGTGAGCCTAGTTACAGGACTTACATACACTCCATTAGAATGCAACCTTGTTCAAAGGATTTAACATATGACTGTTAGGTCAACCTCTGTTAAAAGGATTTTGACTGTTACAATGGTTAGAAAGTAGCAGTAGTATTTATCTGAAAGATATACAACTCACTTTGCAAATATCAGATCCAATTCTGTACACAAATGCTGGTTTATTGACTTTGAAACTTTGTCATCTCCATCTCTAATCTGCTCAGAACTTTTCTTCAAGCAATCACCACACTTCTCCTTCAGCCTTTTCGCTTATATAGTCAATAAAACTTACTGTTCTTCCAGCATCTACTTCACCCATGCATTATCATACCTAATGTTTATGTTCCCTTAATACTTTTCTTAGTTAGGTTAATTTATCTTTTGCCACTTAATCTCCTTCATAGATTTTAGGGTTAGGTCAGATTCATTGAATCTACCTGCTTCATGTTCTTCATCTCCTCTTCTAGAATCATCTCAAATCTCATAAAGATTTACAATAAAACATTTTACAAAGCATTAAATGCTTCCATACAATCAATAAATAAAGTCAACACATTTTACATAGTCCAAGAATTCAACAATGTCGGCTCCAAATCTAAATTCTCTTCAAATATAAAAATGCTGATGCTCGGTCAATATTGTTATCATCCACTCGGTCTTCATGCAAAATGCTCGGTCACTACTAAAACTGTTTCCTCGGCATATACTGTCTCCCTTGACAATTAACTTATTCTCAGTCGACACTAGATTTTTGCTCAGCATTTACTAACTCAGTCGACACTAACATAACTCGGCTTAGACATGATTTCTTCATTTTTTCTCGGTTAAGCCTACCAGTTTAGTCTTCAATCTTACTAAGATAAACAATACATTGTCCCATCATTGTGCAACATAGTCAAGTACACTTTGCAATATCAAGATAACTCAACCTTTCCTTAGGTGCTATTGTTACCATCCTTTCTTTCCCTTCTCACAATAGATATAGTACTTTCCTAAGTAGCAACAATCTTACCAGTTAAGGTTTGACATCAATGACAATACAACAATTGCTTCAGTTGTAGTTTCCAACACATACCATGAAGACAATTAGAGCTACCATACTCAAAACCTCATTCTCAATGAATGCAAAAGACAAGAAACCAACTACAAGATCCACAAAACCAATAAACTAAGAGGACACAAAAACACATCATCCACACAAGGGACTGACTTAGGAACTCCCCACCTAAGGATAAAAGGGTCAGAGGTAGAGTTCCTTCTTATGGAACCTTGGTGATATCTCTGTAACAACAAAAATGATTGAGGATTTTGGGGGATCACTCAGACCTGTGAAGCTAGGTGGAGATGATACCTAGTACCTACAATCCTGCATCACCAAGAAGAGATACATGTATACATATGGATATACATACAAATCAGATATATGCAAATAGATGACCAGTATCGATACATCATGTGGACCTCAACTAAGTGAGTAACTATGACTTCATCTTAAGTCACGAAGGCACGTCAGACACATATCCATGACACATAAAACATCATGATAATGGTTAGATTCAAATCCTTGGGTTAGCTCCATAAAAATAATAAAGATAGATGATTTTCTAATTTCATAAACATATAAATGATAACCATAAATGAGCATATCAATCATCTGATAAACATATCATCATCCGCAAAACATAAATGTAAATATATAGTTCTAACCATCATAATAGAATGTCTAAATCATAAAGTCCAAGTATCACCATAGGAGAGGGTATTACATTCCAAACCTTGGGAACTAGAAGTAAAACCAAGGTGGTGGATTGATAATGACTATTGTAATTCTCATCACAATAAAGGACACAAGACTAATAACTGCATGAAATTGAGACATGTTATTCAAGACTTAATTGAAGAAGGAAAAGTTAAAGTGGATGGACATCATATTAATAATGAATATAAAGCATTCCAACTCCACTTCCTAACTATGAAAAATGAGAATCCTATAAGAGTAACAAAATAAATTACACATATACTAACAATGATAATGTGATCCATATGGTGGAACCATGTAAACCATCCATTCATGTGATCACTCTAAAATGAGTGCAAAATAAAAATTAATCCTCTAGTGCTATGACGAGGACCCAAGATAAGCTCACTCTTAAAGGGGCTTCAACATCGAATCCACCATTTACAATGATATGTCCTAAACAATCTGCATTACCTCTGAAGTTCAATCTAGTGGACTAGTTGCAGGGCATGCAAAACTAAATCTCTATTTTAGAGCTATTAAAAATTTGTTTGAGTCATAGAGAGATTCTTGATCAAGCCTTTCTCAATACCAATGTGCCTAAAGACTTAGATGTGGACAAATTCCATAATATGGTTGGTCACCTAAATTCCCCGCATTACCTATCTTTCTTTGAGGAAGATGATAAGTCCTTAAACCAACCACACAACCAACATTTTCATCTAGAAGTTATCATTCATAAACATTGTGTTAAGCTTGTCTTTATAGATGGAGGCACCGATTTGAACATATGTACTTACAATTTGGTGAAACAATTGGGATTTTCTGAACATGCAATTGATCCAAGAAGAAATATAACAATCAAAGCTTATGATGAAGAAGAGAGATCCTCCAAATGATTGGTTGTCTTTCCTATCAGAGTGGGACCAATAGAAAGAGATGTGACATGTGAAGTCCTTGACTTGCCACTTGCTTATAACATTCTTCTTGGAAGGTCGTTGTAGTGTCTCTCTCATTTCCCTCTTTGCATGAACATCTTGATGGTGTGGTTTAAAACTTCAAACTCATTGAGTATGATCATGTTGGTCTCATGTGAGGGTGAACTGCTAGGAGGATTTGATTTTTGAGCATATTTTCAATGCCCTGCATTAGCTTGAGACGTTGGGTGTAGTATAGGATTGTATTCTAGTGATCCTTAGAGATAGGGTTGAGTTGATCTTGAGATGTAGTGACTTTTCCTCGCATTATGTCTTATGATGGCATCGTGAGATGCACCTAGTTCAACTTTGTTTTGTGTTAATTAGGAGGTTATCATTGGGTTTGTGATAGGTTATTGAGGGACCCTACCCCGGTCCGGTCATATTATTTCTCCTTTTTGAATTATAGACTCAGTATTTAGATATGCTATATTGATGCATTATGGATTTTTATTATGATGAACATAGGCTTGACCACACTATTTTGTGATGCACTCTTTTTCATGGTGCTTATATACTCATGCCAACATTTCTAATATGCACTATGTTTTCTTAAGGGCTAACCAAATTCAACTAATTTTCTTAATAGAGAAGTTGAGTGCATGTTTTGAGGGATTTTTATGGGAACTAGGAAATTTAAATTATAATAAGATGAGATGTAGATTTTAATGAAGTTAAATGTTTTTTTTCCTTGTGTATGTAATTTTTAATAGAAAATGTAGTAGGAAAGGTGCGTAGAGTTGTAAATTGAGTAGGTAGTTATGTACACTTAAGAATATTGAAATGTTACAATTGGAAATGTATGCTTACATAAATGACCATTTGAATTTATATTATGTTGAGATGTGAATTAATAGGAAGTTGATTTTTAGGTCATGATGTTAAGAAGGAAATTTTGAGTATTACACTTTGATGATATATTAATGCAAGAAATGTGAATCAAGTAGATTTTTTAAATCAATTGAAATATTAAATATTGTCTTGATTAAGTGAAGGTTTTGGGATGCTTATGATTATTGTGTTTCAAGAGATGTTGTGATGAAGTAAATTAACAATGGATAAGTCAAAATTATATAATGTTGTGAAAAATGCAAAGTTGATTTTATGTTGTATTTTATGTGATCATTAATGTTGCATTTTTATATGTGTTATGGTTTCTTCTTGAACTAATGATATATTTATTTTGATATATTAGAATCTTTGGACAGGGATTTTATATTTTTGATACTATGTGATGATTTATGATTATGTGGATGATGATATAGGACTTATTTTTCATGATTTGATTATTAGGTCTTAATGTTATGATATTTCATGAATTATTTAATTTAGAATATTATGCCTTAATTTCATGTTAATGCAAGAAATATTTATGTGATAGGATCATGGTTAATGAATTAGGTTGATTGATATATTTATGTGTTCTTGGATTAACTTGATTTAAATTAAGAAATGTATTATTGATATTATAGGAATTTCTTGTGATGTAGTGAGGATGTAGTTGGATTACATAATATATTTATGTGTGATTATTTATGATGTATCATATATGTATATATCATTTGATCTTTCATGAATGACTGACATTTTCATCTAGTGTGTAGGAAACTGACCATGGATTAAATAAGGGGAAATTTAAGATGGATGCATGTGAAAAAAAAATCTTGTGAAGCCAAGGTTATCTCCAAAGGGAGAAATAACCTTGTTGTGATGTATAATGTTGTAAAGTAATGTTTGAGTGTATTATTTAATTATCTTTATTTTTATTTTAAAATTAATGTCTACTTGGCATGCCATGTGTGTAGTGATGTGGTGTAACCTTTTTGTGGTGTCAATTGACACATGTTGCAAGTTGGCATGGCCAAGTGCATTGTTTATTAGTTGTCTTCCACCTTTGGGTCATCTTGTAGAATCCCAAGGTTAGGTATCTCGATTGTTGAGCCTTGGGAGGGAATCTTATTTTAAATTTTTGTGAGTCAACTCTTAGTGGACTTTTGAGAGGCAAAACGTAACCCAAAGGGTTACTTAGGGTTAAAATAAGATAACCCCATAGGTTTACTTTGAGTTGGGGGTCAAATTTTGACCAATAGGATGATTTTAGACCATTTTTTCCTCTTCTTAAGATGCCTTTTTGAAAGGTGACGAATTTGGAAAGAGTGCCATGTCTTCCTCTCTTTTCAATTTTGAATTTTTTTCTTGTTGGAGAAAGAACCCTAGGATAGTGTGCCCAATCATCTTTGAGGTTAGGTAGGTTTTTCATTTTTAGTGGGATGGAGAGGAATTTGGTAGGTTGATTTCCCACTCTCCAACTTTTGGAGACTTCTAGTGGACTTACCAGGATTTGGTGGACTTAGCAACGAAGGAAGGATTATAGGAAAGGGAGCTCTTCTCAACCCTCTTTTGTCATAGCTTGGAGTAAGGTTGGTTTCCTTGTCATGGAAGACTCTTCTTTTGCTTGTATGTAAAATGTTTATTTCTTTGTTATGTTATTGTAATGGTTTTTTGAAGCTTCATGATTGTTTTCATGGCTTCCTTGTTATGTCTATTTGCTAGTTTTGTTTTAGTATTTTGTTTTTTTGGGGTGTGCAAGGCCAAACTCACCCTTGGGAGGGAAGAGAGACTTGATGGGTGAAGGAATTAAGTTGGTAATAACCATCTAGTGTAGAGTCCTTCCTCAAGGAGGAAGGAGATAAGGCATGGATGTATGGGCTCTATGTTGCCATTCTTATTGCATACTATTTTGAGGGTCATAAGGGTTGTATTTTGTAAAAGAAAATGGAAGGGTTGGTACTTGTTTTTATGGTCTTGTGAAGGAAATGGATATGGATTTTGAGCCTTTTTGAAGGCATAGTTTTTACTTTTGAATGGCTTCTCCGATTTGGGTACTTTCCACCTTTACCCCTTTTGTGGGTCCAAGGTGACCAATTGTGTGAATATCCTTCGGATGAGAATTTTGTGTTTACATGTACTTGCTAGTTTTTATGTGTATGTGTGTTGAAGCATGTATGTAACCCTCATCCATATTGATTTCCCCAAGCTCAGGGGTGGCCATGTAATGGCCTAGGTTGGGAGGTGAGCCTACATGGTCAATGTAGTTTTATTGTAGATTTTTCATTGAAGATGTTGCTGGTTTTGGTTGAAAAAAAAAGAGATTTATGTCATGTATTGTTGCAGATTTTTATGTTGTAAAATGGGGCATGAGATATGTGTAAAAAGCTAAGTTGTTTTAAGGCCATGTAAATGCTTATTGAATTTAAAATGGTTGTAAAAGATGTATTAGAATGTGCAAAGATTCTACTTATATTCTATGTATTTCAAAGGAAAAGAAATGTATAAAAAAGATTGATTTCCTCTTGCTTTAGAAGAAAAGAAACTTGCTGGTTTTATTTTGATGCAGGAGTATCTTGGGTCCTTGGCAATCATGTGTCATCAAAAATATGTTTGTGTTGTTCTTGTGTTGTTTGGTTCCTTCTTTGACTGAGTTGGTTTGGTGTTGCTCAGTTTCCTTTGTTACCGGGGTTGGCCAGTTATCTCTCTAGCACTCAGTGAATTTCCCTAGCGCTTGTTGATGCTTGTCTGGAACTTGGTTATCCTTGCTTATTGAGTTGTTTATTTTGATTTCCTATTGAGGCCGACTCTTGCAATTAATTTTGGTTACAGATTTAATGCTAGTATCTATCATTGGGAAGTGTGTGGACCTAGATCTAGTCATTCCTTCCATTGATGGTGGATCTAAAGGTTGACTTGTTCAGTAGCCTCTTGTATATAATAGAGTCTTTGGTTGTAGTCTAGGAGATGATTTTTTGGCATAGAGATAGAAGCTAGGAGATAGAAGATTGTTTTAGATCCTCACATGTTGGAGGACTTCTGTACTTGATTGTAATATCTAGCCTAAACTGGGAAGGCCTTACAACCCGATATGTATGAATCAAATTGAAGTAAATATATGAAGGATTTTTGCATTCTCTCTCTCATTTGTGTGTTTGTTGCTTCTGTGTGTGATCTTTGCAAGGTGGATCTGGTTAGGGTGTGCCTTTGACCCCTCTCTATATCCTCCCTTGAGTTAGGTGGTATCAGAGTGAGGTGAGATCTGGATCTAGGTTTACGAATCTAGGTTTGAGGGTTCCTTCTTGTCAAACCCTAGTTGATTTATTGTGGGGTAGAAGATTGTGATCTGACCTGCAATTGCAGAGGGTTTTCAAGATGGTTCATGGGAGGTGAGATGGGGATCCATGATTGGCAGACATGTTGAGACAACTTGCTGCTAGGTTAGAAGTTGTTAAAATAGCCCAGAGAAGAGGAAGACATCTTCAAGATGTTAGTGATGATGAAATTGAGGAAGAACATGGTGATGTAGAACCTGCACCTGTGATGGATCAAGGTGAGGAAATATTGTTGAAGGCTTTGACAAATCTGAAGTCTATACCACACTTTAATCCTCCTGAGTATAGTGGAAAGCTTGATACTGGATCACCGAGATGGAAAATTACTTTGAATATGAAAATGTACCTGAGGAAAAGGTGAAAATTACAAGCACAAAGTTGAAAAGTCACGCATCCTTGTGGTGGAAACATCTACAGCTGGACAAAAAGAGGAAAGGAAAAGACAAAATTAAGGTATGGAATAAGATGGTGAATAATTTGAAAGGAAAGTTTTTACCTTGTGATTATCAGATTAACCTAGTTAGGTGAATGCAAAGTTTGAGGCAGAAGGATAGCTTGGTAAAAGAATATACTGAGAAATTTTATAGATTAGATATCAGATCTAGACATGATGAAGATGATGTGGAAGGAATTGCTAGATACCTGAATGGTTTGAGAGTTTCCATCCAAGAAGAAATCAATTTGGTCAAATTGGAGAACATTGAAGAGGCTTATCAATTTTCATTTAAGGTTGAGGAGAAATTGAACAAGAGACATGAACAAAGACAAAGAGGTGGTAGATTCCCTAGAGGAAGAGGTAGATCTCATGGTGAAAATAGTAGATCTAAACTTGAAAAGATAAATCTAGATAAAGGCAAGACCGAGTGGAAAGTGAAAGTTCATCTAGAGGCAGAGGCAGTAACTACTGTGGTGGTTATAATAGAGGTGATTTCTAAGGAACTTGTTACAATTGTGGAGAAGAAGGATATACATCTTTTGAGTGTACACATGCAAGTAAGAAGGTTGGTAGCACTAGAAATGATTTGGTGCAAGAAGAGTCACCGAATAAACCTGAGAAGGAAAATAACTTGATAGTAAGGAGAGCACTTTGGAGTGAAAGAAATAAGGAAGACCCAGTAAGGAAAAGTTTGTTCAAGACCAGATGAAGAGTTTCTAATGAGGTTTGGAAAGTTATTATTGACAGTGGTAGCTCAGATAATTTGGCATTTGAGGAAATGGTTACAAAGTTATAGTTGAAAAGGTTGGAACATCTGAAGCCCTATCAGATTTCATGGATCAAATATGAGCATACACTCTTGGTAAGTGAACAATGTTATGTGAATTTGAAAATTGGGAATTACTATGATAAGGAGTTATGTGATATCATGCCTATGGATTATTGTCATATTTTGTTGGGTAGACATTGGCACTATGATAGACACGCTATATATGATGGGGGATTGCATAAATATACTATTTGGGCTAATGGGAGAAGAAAGATCTTGTTACCTTTGTTGGAAGAACCTATTAGTAATGTTTGTATATTTTTGAAAGTTTTTTTGATGGAAGGAAGAAAGTTTGTTAAGGATTTGAAAAATAATGATGTATGTTTTGCTGTGATTCCTAACAAACCAAGTAAGAAAATAGAGGATAGTATCCTTGAGGAGATTGATAAGTTACTCGCTGAGTACAGTGAGATCATTTCTAATAATGTACCCGATGGTTTACCACTGGAGAGAAGCATTGATCATTGCATGGATCTAAACCCTAGAGCTATCTTACCGAATAAGGCACCACATTGGTTGACACCTACCAAGAATTAGGAATTGAACTGAAAAATTCAAGAATTTTTGTAGACAGGTTTGATCAGAGAAAGTTTGATTCCTTGTGCAGTACCTATTGTATTGGCACCTAAGAAGAATGGAGAATGGTTAATGTGTACTAATTATAGAGTAATCAACAAGATAATAGTGAAATATAGGTTTCCTATACCGAGAATGGATGACATAATGGACAGTTTGATTGGAGCAAAGTATTTTACCAAAATTGATTTGAAAAGTGGGTATCATCAGATCAAAATAAGAGAAGGTGATGAGTGGAAGACTAATTTCAAGACAAAAGAAGGTTGTTATGAGTGGTTGGTTATACCTTTTGGTTTAACTAATGCACTGAGTACTTTTATGAGGTTGATGAATGAAGTTTTGAAGAAATTCTTGGGTAAATTTGTGATTGTATACCTAGATGATATTCTGATATTTAGTAAGACTAGAGAAGAATATTTATTGCATGTTAAACAAGTATTGTAGAGGTTAAAAGAAGAAAAGTTGCGGATAAATCTAAAAAAGTGTTCATTCATGAAAGAGGAGATTGTGTATTTGGGATTTGTGATTTCAGTTGATGGTTTGAAAATGGATCCTGAAAAGGTTGAAGCTATTTTGAAATTGCCTACACTTGATAATGATAGTGAGGTAAGATCATTTCATGGTTTGGAAAGTTTTTACCGAAAGTTCATTAGGAATTTTAGTTCAATTTGTAATGCTATGAATGAGACTATGAGAGGAGATAAAAGAGAATTCAAGTGGACACATGGAGCTGATAAAATTTTTGAGACTTTGAAGCAGAAGGTTTTTGAATTACCTATGTTAGCATTGCCTGATTTCAATAAGGTATTTCAAGTGGAATGTGATGCAAGTGGAAGTGCAATAGGAGCTATGTTGAGTTAAGAAGGTACACCTATTGCTTTCTTTAGTGAAAAGTTAAATGATGCAAGAAGAAAATATTTTGTGTATGATCAAGAATTCTATGCTATTGATCAAGCCCTGAAGAAATGGAGACATTGTTTGATATTGAGTGAATTTGTGTTGTATACCGATCATAAAGCTTTATAGTATTTGGGTAGTCAGAATAAATTGAATCAGAGACATATGAAATGGGTTGAGTATTTACAAAGTTACACATTTGTGATAAAGCATAAGAGTGGAGTCACTAACTGAGTTACTAATGCATTGAGTAGAAGAAGATCTTTGATGACCAAGATGAGAATTGAAGTTCTTGGTTTTGATTATATGAGAGAATCATATGAAAATGATCCTGATTTTTTTGAGCCATGGAGAAAGTGTGAAGCATCTATTCAAGATCAACCGAGTAAAAAATGGGAAGAATATTTCATTCAAGAAGGTATGTTGTTTAAAGGTATTCATTTGTGTATACCGAGAGGAGCAATAAGAACTAATTTGATAGAGGAGAAGCATAGTAGTGGTTTGGCCAGACATTTTGGTGTTGATAAAACATTGAATTTTCTTAAGGACAATTATTTTTGGCCACAGTTGTATAAAGATGTTCAGAAATTTGTGAAAAGTTGTGGAATTTGTCAAGTTGCAAAAGGAGTAAGTCATAATACTAGATTGTATACACTAATTTTTGTTCCTAATAAACCTTGGATTGATATCAGTATGAATTTTTTTTTGGCTTACCGAAGACAGTAAGAGGGAATGATTCTATTTTTGTTGTTTTGGATAGATTTTCTAAGATAACACATTTTATACCCTGTAGAAAGACATCAGATGCAATACATATAGCAGATCTTTTCTTTAAGGAAATTTTCAGATTGCATGGATTATCGAGGAGTGTTATCTCTGATCGAGATAGTAAATTTGTTGGATATTTTTGGAAAACTCTTTGGAGAAATTTTGGCACCAAGTTGAAATATAGTTCTACATTTCACCCACAGACTAATGGATAGATAGAAGTTGTGAATATAAGTTTGGGAAATCTTTTGAGATGTTTAGTTGGAGACACACCGAGTAATTGGGATTTTGTGTTGGCACAAGCAGAGTTTGCATATAATAATTCAGTGAATAGGAGTAATTGGTGCAGGAGCACCCTACTAAGGGCTCCCACCTTCACATTTTTGGTGCGTTAATCTTCAGAGATGAAGCATGTAATTAAAATAAGAGCTTAATCTCATTTTGTGTGTCTAGGCCTAGGCTAGGTCCTAGAAGTTCAGTTGGTCTTTTCAATGTGAATGGCACAATGATTCAGGGAATGTTGTCATCCTGAGATTAGTGCTTTGCTATGAGGGTTGAAGTCTTAGGTTAGGTTTGGTGGATGTTTGAGCACATGTGAGTGCTTTAGGAGAGCTTCTCTAGTAATCATTGGAGTGTGAGAGCAAAGTTTCTAAGCAACAAAAAGTTGCTCAAAAGTTGTCAGCAACTTTTCATAAGTTGCTAAGCAACTTTTTCCTTGTAATAACCTAACCTAACTTAAGTAGCTAAGAAGCCCTAAAATCATACACATACTAAGGAGAAGCCTATATTAGACCTGAAAACCCCTAATGCAAGGGTTGGCATTCTTATTGTATAGTGATAGTACGGAAATATCAGACTAAACACTACTAGAGAGAACAGTCACTATTTTAGACTGTTGACATGTGAATATATGGAGTTTTGAGTGAATCTTTGTTTGAGAATTTTTTTGTGTGTATTTATTCTTCTTATTTGTGTATTAGTTTAGGTTCTTTAAGGTTTTTGTGAGCATTTTGTTTTAGTTCTTTCATTTGACAGTGCTCTGCCAGTTTGGAGAGCTTTGTATAGATAGG
The DNA here is from genome assembly GCA_027943335.1 of Chamaecyparis obtusa. Classification (NCBI taxonomy): domain Eukaryota; kingdom Viridiplantae; phylum Streptophyta; class Pinopsida; order Cupressales; family Cupressaceae; genus Chamaecyparis; species Chamaecyparis obtusa. The sequence continues at coordinate 1,333,181 of BSBK01000426.1, read as the reverse complement.
GTTGTAATTCTTGTTTCCACTGTGGACAAACCATGGGACATTAGATTCCAAGAACATAGATCCTAACATGTAGTTATATGCAAGCATGGGCCTAGCAAGCAAGATCAAGCATATGTTTGACAAAGCCCTAGGCGAGCTTGACAGTGCTCGGGTAGGAGCAGTCAACAGACAAATAGCTCTTGAGAGAAGAGGAAAGAGTTTCATGGCATGATCTTTGGAGGGATGCAAGAAACCTATATGAAGGCATAGTTATATGAAGGAGAGGGTCTGAAAAAACTTGGAAAGGTGTTGTTGGAGACTAGCTCACCAGGTGATAGTGAAGAGACCAAAAAGCCCTTAAAACCGTCATATTTGGCACAGGTGATGTACAGACTGTTGGAAGCTTGAGAGCCCAAAAATATTTGAGAATGGGCCATTTTAAGTAGAAGTTATTTAGAATAGGATTTTTGAATCCTTGAGGGAAAGGTGTCAAATACCCTATAAAACTGGAAGGAGGGCTAATTGGGCCTCTTCCTTGTAGCCCTAAATTGCAAAGGAACCCTCAAATCGGGTGTTGACCTAACCATGCCAATGCAATGAAAATGTGTCAAATTCCCTAAAAACATCTTGGAACTCATGAAATCCTCTGTTGGAGCTTGGGAATGGTGTTGAACGCTAGAAGACCCTTATAAGCCTATGTAAGGGATGAAGCTAGAACTAGAGCTTGGAATGTTGCAAGGACAAGTAGCTAAACTTGGTGGTTAGGCTAGGTAGGTCAAGGGGTCCTTAGATGTGTAAGGTATCCTATAGACCATTCATAAGTGTCAGGAGTACACTTGGGTCCTTAGGTAAGGATCAGAGCATAGACTAGCTAGTCTATCCTAGCTTCCCCATCAGATTGGTATCAAAGCCTCTTAAGGCTTGGGAAGTGGAAAGTGGATGTTTCAACCATCAAAAGAATTAGTTGGATCATCACACAAGTAGAAAATGGTGACTAATGCAGAGCTTTATAAGAATGTGGAAGATCAGGAGGAAGCTAACAGACTCCTGCAGGAAAGATTGATGAAAATGGAGCAACTCTTGGATGATGTCCAAGCAAAGGAAGATAAGGTGAAAGATAGGATGGAGGAGCATGATGCCAAAGGGAAAGAGAAAACCTTTGGTGATGATGTGCCTACACCTAATCCTCCAACCCAAGATGAGCAATTTCTTAAAGCTTTGAAGGCTATCACTAGCAAGGCACTTGAAGGTGTCCCATTACTGACTGGCAGGATGGATATAGAGCTTGTGATGCAATGGATTGAAGGCATGGAGAATCAATTCAAATGTGAAGAGATCTCAGAAGCACAAAAGGTCAAAGGGTCCAAATCTAGGTTGAGAGGACAAGCTTTAACCTGGTGGAACTACTTGCAAGATGAAAGGGAGAAAGAGGGAAAGAACCCAATCTCTAATTGGAAAGCAATGGCTAACAAAGTGAGGGAAGCATACCTACCAGTAGATTATGAAATATAGCAACATAGGAGGAGATTGAACCTCAAACAAAAAGAGATGGATGTAGCCACCTACACTGAAGAGTTCCACAAGTTGAGCTTAAGATCCAAGATCAAATACAATGAAAGCATCAAAGTGGCAAGATACCTAAGTGGTTTGAAATGGAGCATAGCAGAGGAGATGATTTTGTTTACTCCCACCACAGTACTTGGATGTTAGCATATGGCACAAAATCTTGAAGATAAAAAAAGAATAAAGAAAGAACCTAACTCCAAGAACAAGGGAAGAGGTAGAGACTCTAGAGGGGGTCAAAGAGGAGGTTCTAGTAGAGGTGGTAACTCAAGAAGCCAAGGGGAGAGAAGATGTTTGGAGAAAATTTTAGAAACTAGTACAAGAGGATCTTTTGGTAGAGGAAGAGGTTCTCAAGGAAACAGAGGAAGAGGAGTAGGAAGAAGCAACTCCTACTTTGCCATAATGAAATGCTATCAATGTGGACAACTTGGACACCCTGCCTATAGGTGTCCTAATAAGCCATCATCCTCAAGCAATGAGAAGAAGGTAGCCTATACCCAAGAGGACAAAAATAGCTCATGTACTAATGAGGTCAGAAAATTAGAATCAGAAATGGGTGAGAACTTGATGTTTAGGAGAGTGCTCATAAGGCAACCGAATCAAGGTGAACCCAAGCAGAGGAGAGCTCTTTTTAGAGTCAAATGCAAGATACAAGGCAAAGTATGCAAGGTTATAGTAAATTCAGGGTCTACTAATAACATCATAGCAGAGGAAGCAACAAAGAAGCTAAAAATTACAAAGGTTCCCCATGCAAACCCCTACAAGGTGACTTGGTTGAACCAAGAGCAAAGTGTGCTAGTTAATGAGTAGACATGGGTGGAGTTTTCAATTAGAGGCTATAAAGACAAAGTGCTTTGTGATGTCTTGCCCATAGATGCATGCCATCTTCTATTGGGAAGACCATGGAAATTTGATAGGAAGGTGATCTATGATGGAGAGAACTCCATTTCTTTCAAGAAAGATGGAAGAACATTTAAGATTTAGTCCATAACAGAGAATGAAGAAGGTACTTCAAGGACACCTAGTGTTTTTCTTAGTAGTGGTAAAGAGTTCTTACATGCACTACATGATGAGGAGACCATAGGATGTGCTATCATGGTGAACCCAAAGGAGGAAGACAAGAAGTTACAGGTAGAACTACCATTGGAAGTGCAGCAAATGTTGGAAGAATTCAGAGATATAGTAAGTGATGGAACCCCTACCACCTTACCTCCAAGGAGAGCTATAAGTCATCAAATTGAATTTGTACCTAGTGCATCTCTACCTAAAAAAGCAGCCTACAAGCTTACCCCGTATTAGAATAAGGAAGTGGCAAGACAAGTGCAAGAACTATTGGATCAAGGGCTGATTAAGAACAGTATTAGTCCATGTGCAGTTCTAGTGGTCTTAGCATCCAAGAAAGGAGGAAAATGGAGACTTTTCACTGACTCAAGGGCTATCAATAGGATCACTATCAGGTATAGGTTCCAATTCCAAGAATAGAAGATTTGATGGATTGTTTAGGAGGTGCTATGTACTTCACCAAGCTAGATTTAAAGAGTGGTTATCACCAAATTAGAATCAAGGAGGGTGATGAGTGGAAGACCGCTTTTAAAACCATAGATGGTTTGTATGAATGGCTTGTAATGCCATTTGGGCTTACCAATGCCCCAAGAACTTTCATGAGGTTAATGAATGAGGTCTTGAAGGACTGTACAGGTAGATTTATAGTGGTGTATCTAGATGATATACTCATCTATAGCAAAAAAAAAGAAGAGCATCTTGAGCACTTAAGGTTGGTCATGAAGAGACTCCATGATGAGAAATTAGCCATCAACCTAGAAAAGTGTGAGTTCATGTAGCAAGAGCTGGTTTATTTGGGCTTTGGAGTGTCTAATGGTAATCTGAAAATGGACCCAAGCAAGGTGGATGCAATCTTGAATTGGCTTGCCCCTAAAACAGGGACTGAAGTTAGAAGTTTTCATGGTTTGGCACAATTTTATAGAAAGTTTGTGAGGAACTTCAGTGGGATTTGTGCACCAGTACTAGACACCATCAAAGGAGGATTGAAAACCAATTTCAAGTGGATTGAGGTAGCTGAGAAGGCATTTCAAACATTGAAACAAGAGGTAGCCACAAAACCTATCTTACTCTTACCTACTTTTGACAAATTGTTCACCATTGAATGTGATGCAAGTGGTGTAGCAATAGGGGGTGTATTGAGTCAAGAAGGAAGGCCCATGGCATTCTTTAGTGAAAAAATCAATGAGGCAAAGAAGAAGTATTCAGCTTATGAATTGGAGTTGTATGCGTTGGTACAATCTCTCAAGAAGTGGAGGCATTACCTTTTGCCAAAATAATTTGTGGTATGTACTGATAATTAGGCTTTAAGCTACATAAAAACTCAAGAGAAGCTTAGTAACAGGCATTTGAAGTGGATGGAGTATCTCCAATCCTTTACTTTCACAATCAAGCACAAGAAGGGGCAGCTCAACAAGGTAGCAGATGCCTTGAGTAGGAAGCTATTGATTGTCCAAGAAGTACAGTTGCAAAGCATTGAAATAGTAGGTTTCAAAGACTTATATGAGGAGGATGAATACTTCTCACAAGCCTACAAGGTGTGTCTAGAGTTTGAGAACCATTTCCATGGTGAGTTTGTAGATTATACCCTTCAAAATGGATTATTGTTTAAAGGTAATCAGCTATGTGTACCTAGGGGATCCATGAGGGAAAATCTGATTCAAGAGAAGCATAATGGTAGTCTTAGTGGTCATTTTGGCATAAAAAACACATTAGAGTTAGTACAGAGATACTAATTTTGGCCTAAGCTAGCAAGGGATGTGAGGAGATATGTTGAGTAGTGTGGAGTATGCCAAAGAGTTAAAGGTGGTTCAAGAAATGCAGGAATTTATCAACCTTTACCCATTCCAAATAGGCCTTGGAAGTGTGTAAGTATGGACTTTGTGGTTGGACTCCCTAAAACCAAATTAGGTATGGATAGAATTTATGTTGTAGTGGATAGGTTCTCTAAAATGAGTCATTTCATTCCATGTAGAACTACTCATGATGCAAGCTATGTAGCACATCTCTTCTTTAAAGAGATAGTTAGGATTCATGGACTCCCTCTGAGTATTGTGTCTGATAGAGATAGCAAGTTCATGTGTCATTTTTGGTAAACCTTATGGAAAAGGCTAGGAACTAATCTATCTTTTAGTTCAACATACCATCCTCAAACTGATGGTCAAACTGAGGTCATCAATAGGGTGCTTGGAAACTTGCTAAGGTGTTTGACAAAGGAGTATGGGCAAACTTGGGATCTTGTTATATCTCAGGCTGAATATGCTTACAATGATAGTGTAAATAGGACCATAGGAAGAAGTCCATTTGAGATAGTCTATGGATGACACCCTAGAGGAGTGTGTGAGTTGAGAGACTTAGGTTCTATGGAGTTGAAGAGTGGACAAGCTGAAAATTTCACTCAAACTATCAAGGAGGTTCAAGAGCAAGTGAAGAAGACCATTATGGAATCCGCTCATAAACTCAAAGCTAAAGTGGATGAAAAGAGGAAGGAAGTACAATTTTAGATTGGGGACTATGTCATGGTCCATCTTAACAAAGAAAGGATGTAGAAGGGCATGCCCACCAAGCTACAAATGAGGAGAGTAGGCCCATGTTAGATTTTAGCTAAATATGGAGAGAATGCCTACAAAGTGGACTTGCCATCAAACTTAGCCATCTCATGGGTGTTTAATGTTGTAGACCTGATTAGATTCAAAGGAGATCTCAGTCAGCAAGGTACAACTCCACCAAAGGTACTGAAAGATATAGACACCTATGCAATGCCGAAGAAGAAGCCAGCCAAAGTAGAGAAGGTCTTGGAATCCAAAGTGAAGAAGACTACAAGGCATCAAGTTTATATGGAGCACTTGAACAAATGGATGGATCAGCTTGAATCTGAAGCCACCTGGATTGAGGAAGGATAGTTCAAGAAGTTTGGGATTGATTTGGCTCTTCTTGACCCCAAAGTGCCTTAGTTGTGCTGAGGGGGAGTATGGTGCAGGAGCACCCTACTAAGGGCTCCCACCTTCACATTTTTGGTGTTTCTAATCTTTAGAGATGAAGCATGTAATTAAAATAAGAGCGTAATCTCATTTTGTGTGTCTAGGCCTAGGCTAGGTCCTAGAAGTTCAGTTGGTCTTTTCAATGTGAATGGCACAATGATTCAGGGAGTGTTGTCATCCTGAGATCAATGATTTTATATGAGGGTTGAAGTATTATGTTAGGTTTGGTGGATGTTTGAGCACATGTGAGTACTTTAGGAGAGCTTCTCTAGTAATCATTGGAGTGTGAGAGCAAAGTTGCTAAGCAACAAAAAGTTGCTCAAAAGTTGTCAGCAACTTTTCATAAGTTGCTAAGCAACTTTTTCCTTGTAATAACCTAACCTAACTTAAGTGGCTAGGAAGCCCTAAAATCATACAGATACTAAGGAGAAGCCTATATTAGACTTGAAAAACCCTAATGCAAGGGTTGGCATTCTTATTGTATGGTGATAGTATGGAAATATCAGACTGAACGTTGTTGGAGAGAACCGTCACTATTTTAGACTATTGACATGTGAATATATGGAGTTTTGAGTGCATATTTGTTTGAGAATTTGTTTTTGTGTGTTTATTCTTCTTATGTGTGTATTAGTTTAGGTTCTTTAAGGTTTTTGTGAGCATTTTGTTTTAGTTCTTTCATTTGACAATGCTCTGCCAGTTTGGAGAGCTTTGTATAGATGGGGCTGTAGTTCTTGTTTCCACTGTGGAAACACCATGGGACTTTGGATTACAAGAACATAGACCCTAAAATGTAGTTATATGAAAGAAGGGGCCCAACAAGCAAGAGCAAGCATATGTTTGACAAAGCCCTAGGCAAGCTTGACAGTGCCCGACTAGGAGCAGTCAGCAGACAAAGAGCTCTTGAGAGCAGAGGAAAGAGTTTCATGGCATGATCTTTGGAGGGATGCAAGAAACCTATATGAAGGCATAGTTATATGAAGGAGAGGGTCTGAAAAAACTTGGAAAAGCACTGTTGGAGACTAGTTCACCAGGTGATAGTGAAGAGACCAAAAAACCCTTAAAACCCTCATATTTGGCACAGGTGCTGTATGGACTGTTGGAAGCCTAAGACCCCAAAAATCTTTGAGAATGGGTCATTTTCAATAGAAGTTATTTAGAACAGGAGTTTTGAATCCTTGAGGGAAAGGTGTCAAATACCCTATAAAATCAGAAGGAGGGCTAATTAGGCCTCTTCCTTGTAGCCCTAAATTGCAATTAACCCTCAAATCAGGTGTTGACCCAACCATGCCAATGCAATGAAAAGGTTTCAAATGCCCTAAAAAATTCTTGGAACTCATGAAATCCTCTGTTGGAGCTTGGGAATGGTGTTGAACTCTAGAAGACCCTTATAAGCCTATGTAAGGGATGAAGCTAGAACTAGAGCTTGGAATGTTGCAAGGAGAAGTAGCTAAACTTGGTGGTCAAGCTAGGAAGGTCAAGGGATCCTTGGATGTGTAAGGTATCCTATAGACCATTCATAGGTGTCAGGAGTACACTTGGGTCCTTAGGCAAGGATCAGAGCATAGACTAGCTAGTCTATCCTAGCCTCCCCATGAGTAATGGAAAGTCGCCTTTTGAGATTGTAAATGATATACAACCAAGAGGTATATCATATTTGAGGGATATTATTGATGAAATAAAGAGAAGTGATGAAGGAGTAAAGTTTTTTGAGTACAAGAAGACATTGCATGAGGATGTGAAACATAAGTTGGAGAAAAGTAATAAAAAATACAAAGACAAAGATGATAGATCAAGAAGACGTAAGACTTTTGCAGTCGGTGATGAAGTAATGGTTCATTTGAAGAAAGGTAGATTTCTTGTTGGAACATATGGGAAGCTGAAAAATGAAGAAGTTTGGACCTTGTAAGATTTTGAAGAAATTTGAAAGTGGTAATGCTTATGAGATTGAGTTACCTGATGACATGGATATATCACCTATATTCAACATTGCTAATTTGTATGAGTATCATGAGTTAGATGAAGAAATGGCAGTACCGAATGATTATCCTAAGAAATAGATACAAGAAGTTGAACATATTTTGGAGAAAAGAATTGGAAGAAGTATAAGAGGAAAATAATATATGGAGTATCTAGTTAAGTGGAAGAATAGACTGATTGAAGATAGTTCATGGATTTCACAATCTGAGTTAGCTTCAGCTCAGATCATACCTGCTTCATGATTTAGAGAATCATTTTCAAATAACCCCAGGTGTCTGATGCAGGAGAATCTCAGGTCCTTGGCAATCATATGTCACCAAAAATATGTTTGTGTTGTTCTTGTGTTGCTCGATTCCTTCTTTGACCGATTTGGTTCGGTGTTGCTCAGTTTCCTTTGTTTACTAGGGTTAGTCAGTTATCTCTCTGGCACTTGGTGAATTTCCTTGGCGCTTGGTGATGCTTGTCTGGCACTCGATTATCCTTGCTTATTGAGTTGTTTATTTTGATTTCCTATTGAGGCCAACTCTTGCAATTAATTTTGGTCATGGATTTAATGCTGGTATCTATCATTGGGAAGCATGTGGACCTAGATTTGGTCATTCCTTCTTTTGATGGTGGATCTGAATGCCAACTTATTCGGTAGCCTCTTGTATATAATAGAGTCTTTGGTTGTAGTCTAGGAGAGGAGTTTTTAGCATAGAGATAGAAGCTAGGAGATAGAAGATTGTTTCAGATCCTTGCATGTTGGAGGACTTCTATACTTGATTGTAATATCTCGCCTAAACTAGGAAGGCCTTACATCCAGCATGTATGAATCAAATTGAAGTAAATATATGAAGGATTTCTGCATTCTCTCTCTCATTTGTGTGTTTGTTTCTTCCATGTGTGATCTCTGCAAGGTGGATCTGGATAGGGCATGCCTTTGGCCCCTCTCTATATCCTCCCTTATGTCATATTTCCTATGTGAAAAAAGAAAATTTAGATTCTCTTATAAACAAAAATATCTCTACTATGTAGAGGAATATTCTTCATGTTTTCTTATTTGAAAATAGAAAAATAAATGTAGATTTGATTTCCTAAAGTCCTATCTTAGTAAAGATGATTTCATTTTGATATCAAGTTACTTTAAAATAATCTTGTGTATACACCTATATATAAATATATAATTATATACCCTATTTGCAAAAGATAAGATACTATGTTGATGTTAAAAAAATAGCACCTAAAAATGTGTCCATATGAGCCTGAACGAAGCCTCTAAAGTTGTAAATATTGGGATTTAGAGTTTTCAAAAAATTTCACAAGAAAATATCAACAACCACCTACACCATTGTGTAGATCATGAAATTCTACCTCAAAACCAAAAAAAAATCTCAAAAAAAGCAGTCTGGACAATTGAGATATCGTTGCTTGAAAATTGCCTCTGAAATTATTTTTTCTAAATCGCCACCGCCACACTTTCAAAATTCAAATGGCTCTAGATTTTCCTTCAAATATCTTATTTGGATGAAATAAAATTTTATTTTGGGGTTTTTGTACCTCCTCAATGTGATGCCAACATCAAATTTTCACTAGCAAGCTCCAATTTTGACCTGTAATAAAATTCTCTCAAAATAGGCTATACAATGACAATGGAAGAAAGATTTGATAAACCCTCTTATTGATTTTAATTTATGAATATTCTAATTTTATTTGTCCATCTCATTTAGCCCTTATGTATATATACATAAGTATATATGTGTGTATATGCAAACCCTAGGTGTGTATATACACACATGTATACTAATGTGTATATTTGAACTTGATTTTTTTCTCTATTTCTTCTCCAAACCAAACGTGCACACACAAAATGAAGAATTAGAGTTAGTTTTGTGTTTTATATTATAGCCCAACCCTAATTTTGAATTAGGGTTAGGGCTGGTCTTTGGGCTCTTCAAATTTTAAAATGAGTTTTATTAAATTCTATTTTAAAAATTGGATCTTTGAATATTAAAAATTAATATTTGTTTAACTTATGTGAGTTGTCTTATTTCAAATTTTGAATTATTTATATCTTTATTCATTGGAATCTGTATGGAAATTTTATTTATTTTAGTTGGGATTTATTTATTTTATTGCTAGATATCTTTGAACTTACTTTATTTTAGCAAATAATATTATTAAATTGTCAATTAATCTTTTCAAGGTTATTCTTGGAATTTGATTATATTTAAATTTAAAATTTAATGGTTACTTAAATGGGATATTATTTTATTATTGATTAATGTTTGTGGTAATATTTAGTAATAATTTCCTTATATTATTTTAATGATTTTTTTATGATGATATAATCTAAGGGAAATTATCATATTGTCCTAAGTTGGGACTTAGATATTTCTTTATTCCTTTAGCCTTTAAATTTAATATTTTATTATTACTACTTTATAATGGTTAATTTAATCTTGTAATTTAAATTTAATTCAATTAAATAAACCAAGGTAAACATTATATTTTGAATTAAAATATAATATTTTAATTAAAATATTGGGACATTATTAACATTAAGTATTTTTTTAAAAATTGTTATCCTAGGTTTCTCATAGGGTTATTTTTATGGCCTTATTTTATTAATTTTTTATTTCCTTGTGAATCCTACCTTGAGATAGTAACTTGGTTCACATTTTGGAACCTTGAGGGTTATTATCATATGTTGCCTAAATTAATCATTTAATTAAATCATTTTGAGTAAGATAACCTAACTGGAACTTATGTTAATCAACAAGTTTAATTTAGTTCTTTTATTATTCATTTTATTTTAAAGCTTTGATTTTAACCTTGTTAGGTTTTCTTAGAGGCTCAGTTAGGGGTTCAAAGTTATTTAACATAGTTTTCAATCAAGGGATGTTGGAAAGCCAGTGCTTGACATGATACCTCTTGAGTGTTAACTTGTGTCATGTTTAGCATTATGTGCATGTTAGTGTACCTTAGAATGTTATCCTAAGATGACTTTTGTGCTTAAAAAATTGTTGGTATGTTTTTGCCCTAATTTTGGGGCATGATAGCCATGGATCCATTCAATGCAAGTTGTGCCTTCTACTTACCACCAATGCATAAAATTCCCTTATAATAGAGTTGAGGTGACTATTCTAGTTGACACAACATATCCCTGTAATAGTCTCAAATAGAGAGATAGCATGGTCCTACACAAAAAAGAAAGTTCTAACAAGGAAGAAACATTGAAGGAGATGGTCATGCAAAGCTTTGCTAAGAAGGTCAACATTCAAGAAATAGGCATGGACGAGTACAAGATAGATTCTGCAATGTCCCTAATGGATCTCCCAATATCTCCTAGGTCTCAAGGATGACCTTCATCTACATTTACACCTTCTAAAGTTAATGCTCTCAAAATCCATGAAGGAACAAGGATGGTCAAAGGAAAGGTGTCCCTTTAAGAAAAAAACAAAGAAAAAGTTGTCTTTTAATGGCTATATAGAGGGAATGGACAAGATGGAAATGTCAAGAATGTTGAGATAGCCACTGATAAATATGGAAAAGGTTACGAGATCATGAAGCAAATGGGTTACAAAGGAAAGGGACCATTGGGACAAAATAAACAAGGAGTCATGGAGCTGATACATATGGATTTTAGAAACCCAAGGGATAAAACTAGAGTAGGCTTCGGCGAAACAACATCTCATCCTGTAGCAAAAAATGGTCCTGTGTTTGACAAATCAAGAGACTCAGATGATGATGAAGAAGTGGAAGGACAACCTATTTCCTATGAAAGGTTGCTACTCTTACAAGGAGATCCATTATCAAAACTTGGTACTAATCTTGAACATGAACAAGAACTAGTATAAGGACCAACATAAGAACTTGAAAGACAACAAGAATAAGGACATCCTATTTTTGACACATCTCACTTTGATGAAGAACCAAACATGACATATCCACAAGAATGTTTTCAAAGAGAGAGAAAACAATGTTGATGAGGGAACCAGAGTACCAATGACTATTGCCCATTTCTTGGGAGTTTCAAATTATAGTCAGGTGGATTCACATGAATATGAATGGGATATTGTTTTTGATGCTATGATGGATATAGAGGTAGATGTGATACATAAATATGCTCTTAGAGTCTTAATTGAAGAAGGAGATAGTTCTAATGTTAGGTCTCTAGAGTTAGACTTACATAACATTAACATAAACTCTAATAATAATGATAATGACTCTAATAATCCTAACATCTCTTTAGAAGAAAACCTAATGGAAAACCTCTTGCAAATTAATTATATTGATTGTAACACGGTGATGTCTCTTGAACCAAACAAATATTTGTCCTTAATACATCTTGAATTGATAGAATGGAATGAGCCTACATCCAAAATCCTGTTATCTTTTCACAATGACTATATCCTAGCTTGTTATCTAAATGCTTGTGAACCTTTCCTTTCTTCCACTAGTGTAAAGAGTGAAAACATGACTGAGGAGGATATCAAGTTTCTTAGTCTAAAAAGTAAAAACAAAAAGAACAAAAGATCTGATGGTGAAACCACCTAGTGGCAATGTCTGATTATAAAAGAGAAAAAGAAAAATATGCATATAATGGTGAAAAGCTCCTAGAGGCACCTAAGGATGGGATTCTTGATATCCTCCTAGATCATTTCTAGGAAAGATCTTTATTTCTGATTGAGCCAATACAACCCATCAATCTAGGAACAACAAAAGCTTTGCAATTGGTTCATATTGCTAAGTCATTGATAGAAGAAGAAAATATCCAATTCACCCTGGCTTCTTTAAAGAGAAGAAGATAATTTTTTCCTGGTCTTATCTAGATATAGATTTGATAATACATCACTTGTCTATTTCTCCTGATGTGAAACCTATTAAGAAAAAACTAAGGAAAATGAATCCACATGTGGCATTTCTAGTCAAACCAGAACTAGAAAAATTATTGAAGGTTGGATTCATAAGAGCCATAGATAATGTAGAATGGATATCAAACATAGTTCCTATTTCCAAGGTAGAAAAATCCATAAGAGTTTTCACAGACTTTAGAGACTTAAACAAGGCTTGCCCAAAGAATTACTTTCCACTTCCCAACATAGACATGATTGTAGATTTGACGATAGGCTATGAGATGTATTCATTAATGGATGGATTTTTGGGATATAATCAAATTAAAATTGCTACTGAAGATCAAGAAAAGACCACATTCACATGAGCATAGGGAACATACTATTGGAATGTGATGTTGTTTGGTCTCAAGAATTCAGGTGCAACCTATCAAAGAGTAATGACTATAATATTTCATGACATGATGCATAGAAACATGGAAGACTATGTGGATGATACATTAGAAAAATCAAAGATAAGGACAACACATCTAGAAGATCTAAGGAAAATATTTGATAGACTGGAACAATTTCAATTAAGGCTTAACCTCAAGAAATGTACATTTGGGGTATCATCTGGAAAGTTGCAAGGATTCATAGTCTTGGCAAAAAGAATTGAGTTTGATCTGGAAAAAGTGAAGGTGATTCTTGAGATGCAACCACCTAGAAACATTAGTCAAATGAGGACACTCCAAGGCAAGCTACAATCCATAAGGAGGTTTATATCCCAATTAGCAGATAAGGCTCAACCTTTCACAAAACTAATGCACAAAGGAACAACATTCACTTGGGATGACCAATGTAAAGCAAATTTCACCCAAGTCAAGGAATATTTGATGAACCCTCCAATCCTAATGGCTCCAATATATGGGAAGCCCTTGTTTTTATACACATCAGTGAAAGATACGTCATTAGGAATATTGCTTGCACAATAAGATGAGGCTAAAAAGGAGAGAGCTATATACTACATTAGTAGAACTTTGGTCACTTATGAGTTGAACTATTCCATGATTTAAAAATCATGTCTAGTAGTAGTATTTTCATCTCAGAAACTCAGACATTAAATGTTGGCATATAAGGTGAAACTAGTGGCTAAGATAGATCCACTTAAATATTTTTTGAGTAAAGAAACATTGGTAGGAAGACTAGCTAAATGGGTATTGGTTCTAAGTGAATTTGATATTGAATATGTTGACAGAAAAGCCATTAAAGGACAAGTGATAGTTGATCAAATTTCTAAAATACCATTAACATATAACGTGCAATTACATGTTGAATTCCCTAATGAAGTCATTATGCACTTAACAGAACACTCATGGAAAATGTATTTTGATGGCTCCTTCACATAGCAAGGATCAGGAGTTGGATGCTTATTCATAACACCACAAGGATATAAAATCACAAAGGCATATAAGATGATATTTCCATGTACAAATAACATAGAAGAGTATGAAGCTCTAGTGAATGGATTGAATCTTGCAATAGAATGGAAAATTATTGAATTACACATCTATGGAGCTTTACAGCTCATTATCAATCAGGTGAATGGTGACTATCAGACAAAAGATGATAAGCTAATGCCTTAGAAAATAATGGTGGATGACTTGAAGAAAAAAAAAATTCATCACATTTGAGAAAATTCCAAGATCAAAAAATAGAGTAGCAGATGTGATGGCTACTTTAGCATCCATGTTACAACTCGAAGAACATCAATTTTGCTATGACTTCCTGGTGGAAGAACTCCCCTTTCCAGCTTATGACTCACCTGAATCCTAGATTAGTTGTGCCATTGAAACTCAACTTTTATCCCAATATGGCCATATCTACTCTTATCTAAAAGACCAAACAATCCCTATAAACTATTCAAGAAATGAAAAGAGATGCCTTATAAGAGCAACATCACATTATATAAATGTGGTCTAGATTGTACACTACTTAGGTGTTTAGAAAATGAATATTTGAATCATGCATTAAAGAAAGTTCATGAAGGTGTGTGTGGGTCACACTCGAATGGCTTTTCATTAGCCAAAAAACTTTTGAGAGTGGGATACTATTGGCCTAAAATGGAGAAAGATGTTTTCTAGTATTCTAAAACATGCAAGAAAAGCCAAGTCCATGGAAACCTGATACATGCTTGAGAAAGGGAGCTAATTCCTTTCATAACACATTGGCCATTCTAGCAATGGGATTTTGACTTAGTTAGACATATTTACCGAAATTCATCAAATGGACATAAATACATCATTACTACTACTGAGTATTTTAAAAAATGGGTTGAAGTTATGCCACTATCTAATGCAACATGAAAACAAATCTCAATTTTCATCTTGAACTACATCATCTGTAGATATGGAATACCCTTGTCGATTGTGACTGACAATGGGGGTCAATTAAAAAACAAAGACATGGATGACTTGTGTCTTCAGTTCAAAATCACTCAACACTATTCCTTGATCTATTACCCTCAAGGTAATAGATAGGCTGAGGCATAAAAAAAACCATACTAAAAATATTGCATAGAAAAGTGAATAAATCAGGAAGGGATTGGCATTTACAAATAAATCTAGCATTGTGGGCATATTGCACTAGCATCAGAACACCAACTGGTGCAACTCCTTTTGCACTAGTTTATGGATTAGAGGCAATACTACTAGTTGAAGTAGAGATTCCATCAATAAGGGTATCATTGAAACATCTAGTCACTGATGAGGACTATATAATCTCTAGACTGCAAGAACTATAATTTCTAGATGAACATAGGCAATAGGCATTTGATCATCTCAAAGTCTATCAAAAGAGAATGTCAAGAGAATACAAAAAGAAATTGAAACCAAGAATTTTTTAGGTAGGAGATCTAGTTCTATGAGAAAATCTGAAAAATCAACAAAATCAAGAGCAAAAGGGAAATTTTGAACCCAACTAGCTGGGTCACTTTGTTATCATAGCATCATTTGGATCAGGAGCCTATCAATTGGCTACACTTGAGGGAGATGTTCTACTAGATACAATTAATACTTTGCACTTGAAAAGGTTTTACGCTTGACATTCTTGAGGTAGCACCTATATAGTGAAAAGAGTTCTTGAAAAGGGTACAAAAATAGTGAAAAGAGTTCCTGAAAAAAAGTACAAAAATAGTAGAAAAAGTTCTTGGAGAAAAGAAAAAACAACAAATATTGATCTTGAAAAATAAATAGAAAAAGTCCTGAAAAAATGACCATCTCGGTGAAAACCTGGTAAACAGGCACCTTGGTGAGTCCAAACAAAAAAGAAAAAGATAAAAAGTACAAAAAAATTGGAAAGGAGAAAAAGTGTCTTGGTGAAAACCTGGTAAATAGGCATCATGATAGAAAAAATAGAAAAAGTTTGGCCAAGTGGTGAAAACTTGGTAAACAAGCACTACTTGTAATCAATGCTCTATCTATCAAGACAATGCTTGCATACTTGGACGATGTAAAGTTTAGCTTGTACATATCCTTCAGTCACTTTTGTGACAAACCAAATCCTAAAAGCATACTAGTAGAAAATTGTATCTTCCTAAGGATGGAATCTGTCTACATCAAGGTCCTAGGTAAATTATTTTTCCTAGGGGGAAATGTTCAAAACCATGCATGTCGCAAAGTCTCTTAGTCACTATTAGGACTTTTTGCTAGGGTGTTGCTTATCCCTAGTCCACAATAGATGTTAAACTATGAAAACAAAGGTATTTCTTAATGCTACCAACAACAGTATTTTTTAATACTTGGACCTAAAAAGTGTTCCTAAACACTATGTCATGATGATAAGGGTGTTTTTAAATACTAAACAGGTGAGACACTTATTGATTAAAGAAAACTCTACGATTGATAATAATTTCTATGTGTGTTTGCAAATTAACCAAATGTGTTTCTAAACACTATAATCATAATTGTCTATTCTTGAGACAAACACACTAGTCTTAATTAGAGGAACTATAGTGAAAGAATCATGATTTTTTTAGTTTCTTATTTCAATTTATGATTGTTATATTTCCTTGAGTGACTCAATGCTGTCTAAAAATGGACTAGAGAAACAAGTACCGGGGACATAACATTTTCTTTGTTTTACTACTTGTGGTAATAAATCTGATGATCTAAGGTGATTGTAGGGAATGGGTGTCTATGATAAGTGCCTCCACCATGATTGGAATGCTACGCATACCTCAACCTGTTTCCTATGAAATCTTTAGTGAGGTCATATTTATTTCCTTGCCTATTTTAAATTAAAATGAAAACTACTTCCTAGTAAGGTGCATAATAAATTAGGAAAATACCCAAGGATATGAATATAAAATAAAAGGTCATTGCAAGTATACATTTATACATTATGCACAAGAATAGAAAAGGTTTATATCAATAGGAAGTAACTAACAAAATATTCTAGCCTATATGCTTTAATGTTTAGGTTAACTTTCAACATGACAAATGAGAGGGAAGTATTCATATTTTCATGATTGCTAAAATCTATCAATGAATATTGTACTAACCTATGAGGTCCCAACTACAAATGCTCTATGATGATAATCGACCCAATTTGAATAAACAATGACTTTCCTATGTGTCTTAGTCTAGGTGCATTTCATTCGGTTAATTACATTTAGATTCATTTTAGTTTCATTTTCATATTAATTTTCATTAGATTCATTTTAGATGCATTTCATGTTTTAGTTGCATTGAAATTCATTTTAATTGTATTCATTTTAATATAGTTGCATTCATTTTAAATTACATCAGCATGTATGTGTGAATCTGATTAAATAACATCAATATAACTAAAAATTATAACCCATAACCATTTTCCAAGTTTGACCAAGTACATCATATGATCATCATAAAAACTTAAATGAAATGACTGAGTATTTATCACTGATATCCATTCATCTGCATAATCATGTCAGTACCATAAATATGCCTGCATAATGCATCCATAAACATTCATACATAAATAAAAGTGAGATGTCCATACATTGCATCATATTACATCTCATCCATACATGTCCATGCATAAAGTAAAAAGAAGGCATTATCATAAAGAATCACATAAATCTGCATCAATACATTCATAAAGTGTTAAAAACACAAAAACATATGCATATATAAGTGAAGTAATATCATGACGTCAACATATCATCACCTATCTAATCTGATCATCATGACCAAGGATCCACATGACAAAGATGAGATTAATATCCATAGCATGAGAATCATATCAAAGATTACCAACACATGTGTAGAAATTAGATAACATCATATATAAGGAACATAAATCAAATGGTGTCTCAACATGAATCATCAGTATATCAAAAAAATACCAAAGCATCACAATATCAGTGAATCAGAGCATAAAGAGTATCAGAGCATCAATGAGCCAAAGTATCAGTGAATCAATATAAGATTCAAAAAATATATCACAGTGTACATCGATAAAAAAATGGTACATTATACAAGATGTATCAATGAGGTACAAATATCTTTGTGATACAAAAATGAGAAGTGTACAAAGTGTCACATCTGACTAGCACCCTCATCCTCTCAAGGAGGGTCAGGAAGAGGAGCATCTTCTTTGCCTAGAATGGGTGGAGGCATAGAACCCTCATACTACTAAGAAATAGAAAATTATAAAGAAGCTCTCTACACAGTAGTTACAACAACACAATACAAAGAAAAATAATATGTAGCCCTCTATCCCTAATGGGTGGTTGTATGTGCAAATCTATCTCTCTCAGCTCTAAGGATTTCTAGTTGTTGGTCCCTATCACCTTGAAGATTTTCCAACTATGTATCTCTCTCTTCCAGGTGTGCTCTCAATGTAGCAACCTCAAGGCCCAAGGCTTCCCTGTCCTGCTCGCAGTGTGATAACGGATCCCCCCCATCAGAACCACTTGCAGGAGGACCCCTAGGAGGCTGTTGATCTCCTCAACCACCACCACTTCCCCCTCCTACTACTCTCTACTACTGAGCATGTTGATCCATATGTAATAAAGGACCTATATCTCTTTGTGGTGGATGAACCCTAAGCCTCCTCTAACATCTCTACTAGCCACCATCCCCACCAAGTGCTCACCATCTCTCACCTCCTCTCACCTCCTCCCCCTCCACCATCTCCCCCTCCATCTCCACCCCCCCTCCATCTCCTCCTCCATCTTTGCCACCACCTCCTCCTTGGGCACCATCTATACCTCTACCTCTACCCCTATCACCACCCCTACCCCACATGACCTCAACCACTACCCTCATCAATAGGATCATAATCTAACACATCCTCAAGATGAGGAGCGATCTCATTAGGAGATGTAAAATGAGGAAAGGGATGTTGAGAATAATGAGCATGGAAGCCATCTGTAATACCACCATCAATAACCTCTAGAAAGTAATCCCAACCTACTAGAACCATCTAAGATATCTCATGTAATGCAATCTCATATATCAATTGAGATCCCCACTATGCCTCCTCATCACTGATGTGGGCGTATATAGCTATCTTCTGGGGCATGCCCTGTACCCGACCATACTGCCACATAACTCAGCTGATAAAAAATCTCTCTAAAATATAGCTAGTCCTACCAATAAGGTACCGTGAATGAAAGAAAAAAGGCATCTATTAGGTATCAGACCTCCACTCCTCATAGTCCAAGTAAGGTCACCATACGACATCAATAACATCATCAAGAAAGAAGTGCCAATAGTCCATCTTTCTCAAGTGGGGTTGTTATAGCATACCAAAATACATATAAATGTAGGGAAGCTCTGGATCCCTCTATCTCTCTACTATCAGTTGTATCACTGGTATGTGCTCCCGAGCCCAGATCTACAAAACTAGGATACTAACAATCATGGTGTGGGAGTGTTTGTATACTATCTCATGTAACTCTCTATACATGTGTGCTAAAATACAACTGCCCCAAGAAAAATGGTGGGGTGACTAGATCATCTCCTCTATAACACATGACCAGATGCACATGAAACCATGCTAACCATAATTGGGCATCATCAGTCTGCCAATCAAGCTCGTGAGATATACTAGTATCCACTCATAGTGAGCCACCATATGGTCCCATGAAAGGTATCAATGTACAATAGTATCATCCTAGAATAGTCACTATGCATCTTCCATCACCACAGTGGCTTTGGCCTTGTACTCCACCTGTGCACCCATCACAAGAGCATGTAGAATCCTCCATACATCCTCTAGAATAGTCATCTGACAAGTAGGAAGTTGAAATGTGTTGTGCTCTAAATTCACCCGAATGTCAGGCAAATCAGCAAGACTCCACAACCCACATCTAACAATCACTCTCATCTCAGCAAGAGTGAGATGCTCATGAAGATCTAATACCTACATCGGTCTAGGGGAACATAAAGACACAACACTGAAATGTGACTACACAATAGAAAAAGGGACACTATGTCAACATTAGACATGAAAAATTGAAGGAAAATTGCATAAAAATATCAAAGAGAAAAGTAAAGTTGACTCAAATTTCAAAGAAGACTGAATGCGATTCGGGAAACATGGGATGCAATACCCTAACCAAAAATGACAATTCGCATACGGGATGTGATTTAGAAAATGCGAGATGCGATCCAAAATCTAGATGTAACACTATTATTACCAAATGTGATAATTTGGTTAAATGGCTATGAATTTAGACTAAAATGAGTGGATGCAACCCGATAGAGTGCGATCTAGGAAATTTGGGATGTGATCTAGAATTTTGTAAAAAACCAAATGTGACATGAGATGGACCAGGTGTAATCCACTTTATGGGACACGGTCCACTTTACGGGATGTGATCCTAAAATAATTTTTGTTAGAATAATTTTAGAATAACTGAGAGGGGGGGTGAATTAGTTATCCTCAGGTGCAGATCTGCCAATTCAACTTTCTAGCTCTTCAACAAACTTAGATCTAATCAACAATTCACTCACTCTCTATAGCATTTATCAATAACATAAAACTTGCAGTCCACTGTCCACAAGTAATTAGCTTGCAGAATATAAAAATTTCAACATCATTCACATCAAATAACATTCACACAAGTATAACACTATGATTTATAGTGGAAACCCAATTTGCGAAAAACCACTTGTAACATGCTATTGATTTTCACTCTTCTGAAATGAGCTTTGTGAGAAGCCAACCCTATTAAAGGTTTACAATACACACTGTTAGGTGTGACCCTATTAAAGGATTTAATCACCCTTTTAAGAGTGGATTGGTTAGAGGGCTTAAGAACATTCCATTAGAATGTCACCTTGATTAAAGGATTTACATAATGATAGTTAGGTCAACCTTGATTAAAGGATTTAGACTAATACAATGGTTAGAAAGTAACAGTAGGTTTTGATCTGAAATATAAAACTCACTTTGAAAATATAGATCCACTTCGCACATATGTTGATTTACTGACTGACCTTCTTTCCATCTCCATCTCTGATCTGCTCATACTTCTCTTCAAGAAATCACCATAACTATGTTCAACTCTTCACAGCTTCACCTTCAGCCTTCTTCTTAGATTCATCAGTCAATAACATCAACCTCTTCATACATTATGTAATCTCATAATCAGGTCATCCTTATACCTCCTTGATCAGGTAGATTAATCTTTTATCACTTAATCTCTTTCGTAGATCTTAGGTTTAGGTCAGATTCATCCAATCCTTCCATCATTCTGTTCTCCTTATTTTCCTTCTAGATACATCTCCAAACTTCTCTTTGAATCCATAAGAAAATTATTTACCATGCATTAAATGCTTGATACCATTCATTAATAATGCCAACACATTTTACATATCATAAGAATCAACTATGCCAATTGGGATTCTCAATTCTTTCTCAAACTATAAATTTTTAACACTCGGTCACTAGTACATTTGAGACCTTTTTTCGATGGCTAATTGTCCAAATTCAGACACTAAACCATTGATTAAGTGACACCACCTGACGTCATAGTTTTGTAGTTGAAAACATTGACGGTTACGATAGCCATCGTACATGCGATGGCTATAGTCGTCACAAAAAGGGGGTTTCAACTTAGCGAATATACCCATTGGGTATACTTGTAGTCATCCCACATTCAATGGATCTCCGTCAGACGTAGTTAGTTACTGACGGAAATGCTATACCTACGATGGTTAACCGTCATAGGTTCTAGCTCCTAACTATCATTGGAAGATTATTTACTGACAGAAATGCTATTGGTGCGATGGTTATTCGTCAGACGTTTCTGACAGATTGTCATTGCTTCTCAAGTTTCATCGTAATTGCGATGGAAATCACAATTTTTTTTTAAAAATATATATATTTGTCAATCAAGTTTGACTCGATTGGTGTTCTTGTAGATTTGTTTATGTCATTCAGAGATGACTTTATAGTAGATTCGGTAGCGGCTCATAGATTATTGAGTTGAGTTTAGAGAGTTGAATTTGTAGATCACTATGGTGTCCATGATGACTTGGGAGAAGTCTTATTCTAGGTGAACCATGTAGTACCCCGCCCATAGTTTTCTTTTAGGTTTCTTTATGTTTCAATTGTTGACCGAATTCTTTTAGGTCACTTTTGATGTGATCGATTATTATGTTAATAAATGATGATTAGGATTTCTATTCATTGAATGTGTATCAGGTGATTGCTTAGATTAGATGATGATATCATTTGATGTTATGTTTATGTTTTATATTGATTCATGGTACTAATCCCATATTGGCATGTGTATGGTTATCTTGTGTTTGCATCTGTTTGACATGTTAGTTTGGTAGAGGACGGAGGCATAGTTACTCGCATAGTCGAGATCCACATGACCGACCGTACCCTATCATTATTTGTCATATATTATTGTATGTACATGATTCATTTTATGATGACATGTTTGTAGGTACAGGGCATCATCTTCCCTAAATTGGCAGGAGTGAGCGTGCCCACAAACATTCATCTCAATGGTAAAGAGGGGAGATAATACACAGACCCAAAACCCTAACCTAAGCTAAATTGTCCTAGGATTGGACAAGTGTCGGTTTGACTTCCCTACCCGAATTCACCTAGTTGGCATGAATTCATGGATCCCTTCTCCTATGTTTGTTTGACTTATTGTGTTTGACTTTTACTCTGCATGATTCAGTTGATTTATGATTATGTGGGTGATTATTAATTTATTGATTATAGTTGAATTATGTTAATTTAGATTATTTTATGTGAATATCAATGTTAAGTGCATACTTGAATTTAATGTTTAATTATGCTTCTAGGATTTAATTGAGGGAATTAAATTAAAGTTAATTATTTTAGTATTGGAAATTAATATTGATTATGTCCTAAGTTCATTATGATGAAATTTAATTAAAATCAAATAATTGATTTTTTGGATTTAATTGAGTATTTTATTGAGAATTAGATTTTATTATGTTTATGAGTATTATTAAATGATTAAATAATTAATTGCATGAATTCATGATGCATTAAGTATTTAATTTATTTAATTATAGATTTTATTATCAACATGTGCTTTATTGAGTTTGAATTTGTCTTGTTTGAAAAAGTGACAACTTGTCTTTAGGAGACTAAGTTGAGTTGTGCACAATTATATTTATTTTTAATTATTAATGGAACTTTTTCTCAACAAAAGTGGGAGAGTTTGATTAGGAGTTCTTTGTGAGTCATCTAGGGTTTTGCATGATTAGTGGAGTTGAATCCCTAATAGGGGGAATTAGCATTCATTTTGATTCAATCAGGTTGTTGGAGCATTTTTGGAGAGAGAGAGCTTTTGGAGTTTTTGTGCTTTCTTGTGTTCTTGAGCTTTTGGTGTGTGTGCTAAAATTCTGGGTGAAGGTTGCTTGCATTTGGATTTGGGATTTGCATGCACTGTGATTCCGATTTTGTAGGTTGAGCTTTCTTATTGTTAGATCTGGGAGATTCAACATTCTATAGGCAATCTTATTCAGGTTCTAGCTTTGGAATTGAGGTAGGGGTTTTTTAAAGAATTTTCCTATGATTTCATCTATAGATCTTTCTGTAAATTACTATGTTTGATTCAATTTAAAGATTAGATCTATTATTAGAAAGGCTTTCAATTTGGGGTTTTAATAAACTCATAGATTTGTTATTCTAGTTTTTTATGTAAACTTGGCATAGTAGGGTTATGTTGCCCGATTTTGGATTAAAAATTCATCCTAGAACTCTTTGAAAATGAAAAATCAATCTCTATATATTTAGTTTTATAGTTTGAATAAATTAATTTAGTGGGTTGTTGTCAAAAACCCAATTTGGGTGAAAATTCTTTATTCTGAAAAAAAAATCCCTTCTCTCTAAAAAATATACAGTCAAAAAAATATACTAGAAAAGACAAAATTAGTGTCCCATGTTTTAATTGGTTGTATTATTTAATCAATATTGTTATGAAGAAAAAGACATATTAGAGGGAAAGCAAGAAATTCCATAAATTCTTGGAAATGGATTTTAGTTCCATTTCTGGAAAAAAAAATCATAGTCTGCCATTTCCGTTTTCGAAAATGAGCAGTCTTGTCAAAACATGAAATTTAACATTTATGTTAGTATTTTATTTATTTTAAAAAAAAACTAAAGAAAATACAAATATCTTACCAAACGAAAATTACTATGCAATAAAATTTAGCAAAACTAATTATAAAAAAATATTGGAAAGTTTATATTTAAATGTTTTTTTAAAAAAAAGTTGAATGAGGGATGTGGGGGCCACTGCACCCCCCACCATCTCCAAGGTCACAGACCCCCTGCTGGGCGGTACCCAAGGTACCGTCGACAGGGAGTACCCTGCCGACGGTACTTGGAGTACGATCATGTAGTGGTCCCCTTCATACTGCGCAGTGCCTCAATTTGACGTAAAGCGCTTTTCTTTTATGCTTATTCGATTTTTCATTAAAGGTTTAATTTTAAATAGTCATTTTTCTTAAGATATATTTTAATATAAATAAATTTTATTAAGATGTTAATTATTAATAAATTTTATTTTAATATTAATAAAGTTTTATTAATAGATTCTATTAATATGTCTTATTTAAAATATTAATAAAATTTTATTAATATGTTTTATTAATATGATCCATTTAATATCGGTAATGGTATTTCATACAACATCGTTAAAATTTGTTAAGGCATTTTCTATTTAATTCAAGCACAATTTTGTTAGTTAAAAATACCTATGGACAATAGTAAATAATTTTTATAATCTTGTTTATTCATTCGATGATAAGAGAGTCAATTGTAGGGTATTTGGACTTTAATCTTACGAATTTATTTATTGCCATTCATAGAAATTTTTTTTGATTATTTTCTATCGAAATTGGGTATTTTTCGTTATGATGGATTCTATGGTACTTCTTAGGTAATTTGATTTACTTACGATATTTATGGACATGGTTATTGTGAAAATTTCCTATTAAACCCTTTTCTTGAATTCATTTATGATGATTATGGAACGTATTGGACTATGGTTCTATTTCAGTTCAAATTGATGTGATTGTGTATTCTTCATGTCTTCTATTACATTATGGGATGTCAGGTTTTAGATGACCTAGGGGAATACAGAGGCTGGGGTATGAGTTAGATGTTCATGTTATCAATTATGTTTGGTGTGTGTGTACTTTATCTGATTATCAGTCTTGTTTGACCATTGGGCTCATGTTATACTGTATTCTTTTTGTGGTATCTCTATAACCATATCTAGTTCTTTTGTGTGAAAATGGATATGAGGTTACGTAGTTGTATACCTGATTAGATCTAGGAGAGATCTATGAGCCTAGGGTAGTTTACCTAGACATGTAGTAGGAGGTGGCTTGCAATAAGCGTCGGGGCCCACAAGTGGCTGCCAGGATCACTTATTGTAAAGTTTCAATAATCAAGTGATAACCTAATATAATTAAGCGGTATTTAATCGAACCTAATAAGATATGAGTCCTCGCCCATGCTTGAGTGATAGTATAGACTAAGGTGGAGTTGAGAAGATGACTAGCCCCCTTTTAAGGGATGAGTTGGCATAGTTGATGACTTCGTCAGTACAAGACATCATTGATGTCGTGTATGGTCACTTGGGTGTCAAGATCCAGAGAGATTACCAGGACAAAACTCAAGGGTTAGATGTACATGATGACACCTTCCTATGCATAGTCTAGTTATTCTACATGTGTCGGTTGCCTCTGGTTTAGTGAGTTGTACCTATATCTTTATCATGTGTATCTTGAGTTAGAGTGCTTTTCAGGATCCTTTTGCTTAGAGTTTTATCCTTGTTTTGTTTGGTTATCCGATTGGGGTTTGTGATTATCTCCTCAGCATAGTGGGGTAGGCCTTTGTGGTCCTACATAGACATGTGGTAGTGATTCTTTACCATTTGAGATTCGACATCCTGGTACCAGTGCTTGATGGTGATTTCACAGATGGATTCCTTATGATGCTTCTTTGATGTTTCTTTCTTATCTTCATTATTTGTAATCCTATATTAGAGTATCGCATGTGATACCTAATCTGGACATTGTGTTATCATAGTTAGATTTATTACTACATACCCTATGACATGTGTAGTGGATGTTAGTTTATTGGATATCATGGATATCCATGAGAATTGTATTTATTGATATATCATGTAATTTTAATTTATAAGTTATGGAATCTTTTGTTGTTGTTAGTTCTAGTTGTGTTTTATTCTTACGTAATCCTACGTCATGGAACCCTTGAGTCTTGTAATATGTGTTGGATGTTGTATCAATGTGAGTAAATGGTACTTGCTTCTGCACTGTTGTTTATCTTATTTGTTAACTTTAAAAAAAAATTGTTCACCAAACTTAGTAGCATGTTTTAGGTTAAATTCTCTTCGGTTCCTTGGCAAGGTGTTGCAAACTGAGCTGAGAGAATTGGATTATAGAAAGTGGGTCATTTGATGTGACTTATGAGACATTGGATGTCTCTTCGTAGTGGGTTCACAGTGCGGTCTGTGGTGTTTCTTTGCGACTAGGTTCTTGGCAGAGATCTATTGATTTTGGTAGCCATTGAGATGGATCGATATGAATTGATCTTGGATCAAGACTTATTGAGGTGAGCTGAAGTGATCATTGCTCCTTGAAGTGATTGATGTTTCCAATAGATAGTCATCACTTTTAGTTTTTTCATCGATTATTCTTTGGTTTCCATTGTAATTGTGACGACTGACACTATTTTTTAAAAAGAAATATATATTTGTTGTATGTTGATTGAGATCTTAAATTATTAAGCTTCTCTTTATTTCAATAATAGTTTAACATTATCTACTTAATAGGGCCAACCATGTGAAGGTGGAAGCTCATCTGGCCCCTCCTAGGATCCTCTTATGACCCTTAACGACACTTTAAGACCTCTAAGATGTATTCTTAGGGATCGTAAAGGGTCATAAAGGGTCATAAGGGGTCTTGGGACACAAAAGCTAAGAAACATAAATGTAGGCATCATGGTCACAATTTTTTGGAGACACAACATAATTGAATGCTATACCCAGACGATGCAACACAACCCCTACTCCTGCAGTTCTAAGCAAACACTGCGGGATCCAAATTTTTGGATCCCGTAGTGTCTGCTTAGAACTGCAGGAGTAGGGGTTGTGTTGCATCATCTGGGTATAGCATTCAATTATGTTGTGTCTCCAAACAATTGGGACCATGATGCCTACATTTATGTTTCTCAGCTGTTGTGATACCTACATTTATGTTTTATAGCTGTTGTGTTTATTTGCATGTTCTTTGTGTTTGGCTTCTCTCCCTCACATCAAAAATAAGATTTTCCCACTCTGAATCGAGAATGTGCATGCAACACAAGAAGAATATGCACAGATAGCAAGTGGAGCTAAGAAGATCCAGCACGTTTACATTTTTTTCTCCTTTGTTTCTTGTACACCATCTCTATCGGCAAGTTTCTTCATGGATGGCCTCCACTATCTTCCCAACTACAACTATAACCACTATTCATTCTCATGCGGTCATTACTATCTTCTCTATTGATCAGACCTCCACTGCAATTTCTTTGATGAAAATTTCCAAATTCAATATTTGGTATTCCTTCATCTCCCCTCAACTCCATCACTTATGTGTGTATGACTTCTCTCCCTCACATCGAAAATAAGATTTTTCCCACTCTGAATTGAGAATGCACGTGCAACACAAGCAGAATATGTACAGATAGCAGGTGGAGTTGAAAAAACACAATATGTTTACATTTTTTTAATAGGTCAAAATTACAATGTTCGCGATGGTCTATAACTTAAAATATGCAATTAAAGACCTCTATAAAAAATGTAACCCTGTTGTGTTTTTCAACTCCACATGATATCCTATGTATATGAATTGAGATTGCATATTGAACTAGGCATCTCCGTCTACATTGCCTGAAACCAAGAGACTATCACAGTTAACATCTAAATGGTGCGTCTTATCATCACAACTAATCCACCTTAAAAAATTGATTAACCATTCTAGACAAGATGATGATTTAAGTATTGTGTTTTAGAAAAGAACCCATTGAACATTCTAATACTAATTTCTCCCAAAATATGAAATCCACTAAAATTTAATGAAAACCCCTCCAACATTACAACAGTGTATAAAAGGAAACTCAGTGTCTAAACATGGAACTAAGCTCAAACATGTGTAAATAAACATCAGTCATTATCAAATAAGTTGCATAAATGAGAATCATTTTGTTTTTGGCTTTCTCTTTTTTTCTGCTTCCTTACATTGTTGCAGAGGTGTATCCATGTCCAGAGTGTCATTTCTTCTTGGTCGTGCATGTGATCTCACTGTCCTTTAAAAAGGTAGGTCCTTTGCAATAACAAATAAAAGGCTTCAATTAAAAACATATTATCATAATTGGGGTTAATTTAAAAATATATTCATTATTGTTACAAGCATTTCAATACATTAAAAAACATAAACGTGACACTCTTTACCTTGTCCAACCACATCATCTTGCCCAATGGCTTGAACCTCAACACGCTCATCGGGAACAACATCCTCTACATCCCCTGCAACTGCAATACAAAATGTTTTATTAATCCCAACACATTATAATTAAATTTTTATTACTATGCCAAATTCAATTTAACATGTTTGCTTGTATTAAATATTCATTAATCAAAATTCGAATAGAAAATGTATACCTTGAGTACTACAATTCACATTAGAACTGATGCCTCCATCATGCTCAGTTAGTGTAATATCAATATCGGTTGGCTGCATTCCAATGTAAATAATTAGTGCATTTATTGACAATATATACATATAAATATAAGACAAATATTGAGAAATGTTAATCATTCAGTTTACTACATATAAATATATTCACTTTAAAGTTTTAAACAAATATATAATCAGTGTTTCCTTACTTAAAACAAATATATTCACTTTATGTTGGAACTTAACATCAAATACAGTAATTGGTAAAGTTTTCAACTTGAAATAAAAATCAATTGGCTTATTTACCTGATCAACAAATCTAGTAGAAGAACCTTGTGCACTCATTGCTCGGTATCGTTCAGCCATGACTTTATAGCCTTGTTTGTAGCCTATTTTTTTGTCCTCTTCTGTAATTGATTTTTTGAACTCCAAGGCCTGCATTTTTTATTGGTATCATGAATTTTTATTGTAGTGAATTTCATCAAAACTAAATTGATTGCAATTTAATTATAAATATTTGCATACAATTTTCATTTACTAATACTTACAACTCATGCAACAAGTTTTGAATATCCACCTGAGCCAAGCCTATGTTGCCCGTGCTTTTGTTTTCTTGCTGTTGTTGCCTTTGTTGTGTCAGGCAACCTATGTGATGTTTGAAGTATGTTAGATCACATAAGTACAAAGAGTAAATAGTACATAATTTCATTATTAATATTATCATGTACCTTCTTTCCTCAGGTGATACTACTCGTCCACTATGTCTTGCACTTCTCTCAAGTGCATCCTTTTTAAGATCCTCCCACTCATTAATAGGAATATAGGGAGGCCACTCGTAATAAGGGTTGTGTTCTATTTGGCTCCTATAGTTGTCCCTAATATACTTCAAAACAGTGCCTGCTTTGTCAAGGAGTCTAAGTCTATGAAAGACTTCGGGTCCAAAAAGTGTTATCATAGAGTCAATGAGATTATTCTTTAACCCTTTATCTTGTATTGACTAGCTTTTAAAAAAAAAACTGTTAGATTCATAAATGAAGTGAAGCTACCTTTTAATATACTTGAAGAAAGGGATGAAACAAACTCTAATCTTGCAATGAAATCAAAATATGATACCATGTGCGTATGGTCAGCCCAAACATGTGCAAAAATTCATCATTAAGTTTTTCATAAAATAGATTATTCTCTGCAAGATAATTACGAGATTATTATAATTAGTTATTTCAAGGGACCACACAGGGGGTTAGTACATTACGTTATGAGTATTATATTGTATAGTAAAAGAAAGGATCAGTCTTTAAAGTACCTAGAAGCTGGGCTACTTTCAAGGGAAGTCCATCTTCATTTCTCTCGAGCAATTGATCACACTGTATTGTTCCCATATATTTAACACAAGTACATCCAGGAATTGCATCATCACCTCCTACATAAAATGAATCCAATATTACAAAATGCCCCCTAAGAAAGAATATATAGTTCAAGTGAAATAAGCACATGATAAATAAGAGAGAAAAAGAGGAGTCTACTTACTAATAGTAGGTGTACTTGCTGATATTTTAGGCAGAACTACCTCTGTGGATCTGATCCTTGTACTAGGTGTCATACTCAACATAGGTTCAATAGCAGGTGTTGAACAAAAATATTGTTAGAGTATAAAAAAATATGGATAACCATGGACAAGATGGAGGATAAAACATGTGATGTACCATCTGAAGTATTTGCATCTAAGGTAATGCCCTTTAATCTATTTAGCATCCCCTGTAAACAGAACACATATATATTTTAGTTAATGACATAAATAAAATAGTATACTATAAAAATCATTATTGAACATTTTTTATAATTAAAAACTACATTAATACTTACTCATAGTTTCAAACATAGCCAATCAACATATTTGCTGCCCTCTGTATTTCAGGAGTGTGAAGTTGAATATTTTTCATTCGAGCTAACTCTTTTGATACTACACAAAGGACTCTTTCCAATGCAACCACAGGATCAACCTTTGATAAAAAATCAACATCGAATGGATCATGCTCATTCTATGGCTCCTCGTGGACTACTTGTTCCTTTCCCTTTCTCTGATCAGCACTCATTTGTGAGAACAATATTATTAGCCCTTTATTTAAAAGCAATCCAAAATAGTAGAACAACAAAAAATATGCATTAAAATAACAAAACTACGCATTAACATTTTTCTTGTATGTGCATTTGTACAAAAACAATGAGTTTTACCTGTCGGGAAGAAGAAGTCCCATGAGAACTATCACTGCCGTGCGTATCGTGTGGTTGTTGATCCATACTATAGCTTTGTATTTCAAAAAAATCATTTAGACATGTTAAAACACGTGTTCTTATTCTAAGTTACATTGAATAATAGACAATTATCAAAATGTGTACCACCTTGTCCATGATAGTGATGAGGTTTTTTGTATCTATGCGATTCAAATTGTAATCGATAAGCAACTCCTCGCCTCCACGTATAGATTTGATCACACATACAAATATGTGATTTCCAACGCGCGCCTCAAATATGCAATTGGGTTGCTTCTTAGTTGATGTAGGTCGTGTACTATTTATAAAACCTACAATAGTCCCCGACACTTTTGGTCTTCCGTCAACGTATATAGCTACTTTTTTACTTATTTCACTAACTTTTTGTTGTATATAATTTTCCGCAAGTGCATACCTACACATACTTTTTTATATTTAACAATCTGCATCCAACTACTATAATCATAACAAGGTCTAACATACTCCATCAATTCGATAACTTTTTTGTAAAAGACCTTTATGCCATCCATGGAAAATAGGCCCAAACCATGTAATGAAGATGATGCTATGTGATATATCCTCTCTTTAACACAAAAATCAGTGTTTATTGGAGGAAGTTCATCGGGGACCCATTGTTTCTGTAGATGTGTGTACCTAAACGATAGCTTGAAGTCACCTTTTCTCTCATCATCATAAGAGCACAACCCCCCTTGAGCAAGGAAAATTTTTATGAATTTATTGAATTTCTTTCTAATCTTTTGACCTTGAGTCTATCTTATTGAATTACACCTACTAAATGTCTCACTTTCTTCTTCCATTCCTAGATTTTCCTCGCTCAAGGAAGACAATTCTGACAAATACCTTTTCACTAGTACCTGCACCTCATGCAATGAGAAAGACAAGTGGCAATGAGAGAGATATTTTACATATGGTAAAAGATATTAATCTCTATGGAGTGTATTGACTTGTACCTAACAATCCATGAGACTATGTGGGATACCTAACATAACATAATAGTTATATAATCAGACAAATATAGTTCACTCCATAGTTTTCATTATATCTTGTGAAGGACATTATTCATTGTTAAAATTATCTATTTATCCAACAATATTTTGAATATCTCAACATTGCATATAACTAAACATCTCAGCATTGCATGGGACACCACTATTGTGGCATTTCGTCAAACAATTCTCGTGCCTTGCCACTAGTGTTTTTATTACATCCTGTGAAGGACTTTATACATTGTTAAAATTATCTATTTATACTTTCAGAATTAGCTCACTCCATCGCAGGGAACAAAGAGAATCCCCTGTGATTTAACATCATTGAGATACCTCCTTTCATTAGCTTCATGTCACCTTCTCATAGCTTCCTATGTGTTTCATCCTTCATTTATACACTTACATCCTAAGGGGTATTCTTGAGTTCAAACACATTGAGCAGCTGCAACTGAATTATAAATCATGAATTCACTATAAAATTAATTCACTATAAATCAAGGGCATTATAAATAATGAATTCGCTATAAAATTAATGTATTGCTCTAGATTTCATATGGACATTTTGTCAAATGGTTGACATGTATATTTATTCAAATGGAGTTATATCATTTGGAATGCATATATGATCGGTTGATATCGAATTCTATGTCAAGATTTATAGCATTAAATTGATCATAGTTAGAAGACTCAGACACAAAAATAATATGAGTATAGCCAATTTTTAGAAGAATATGAATGAATGCAAACATACATAAGTGGATGAACATAAATAATGAAGGTACTTGATATTGCTTGAAGTAATGAAGTGTTGACCCTAGGTTCAATCCAATATGCTCATGTATGATCCAAAAACTGCAAGGAAAGAAAGGATGGGGTTAGATCCAAAGGATCTAAGCAATGCCTGACACCCTATTATTGATCCTCATCTACAATTATGCATGTGCATAGTTA
This sequence comes from Chamaecyparis obtusa, assembly GCA_027943335.1. Taxonomy (NCBI): domain Eukaryota; kingdom Viridiplantae; phylum Streptophyta; class Pinopsida; order Cupressales; family Cupressaceae; genus Chamaecyparis; species Chamaecyparis obtusa. The sequence continues at coordinate 1,300,341 of BSBK01000426.1, read as the reverse complement.
ATCCATACACTTCTCAAAGGAAATATTGTATAGAACATGTGCACTCAGGAACATGTGCAGTGTATAGGCGTTGGAATCCAAATGAAGCCCTACATTTAAGTCTCTATGAACACTTGGTGAATCACTGTTGTGGCTACATTTATGTCTCTATGAACACCTGGTGAATCACTATTGTGACTGCATCATCCAAATAGTGCAACAACAACACCAAATGTTGTTGTTCCATTTGGTGTGGATATGGCATCATTTCCAAATGATGCATCCACAACAGTAACCCACCATGCCCATCAACACAAGGCAGACATGATCAAGCATAAGCAATGGAGGGGACATTATCAAGGTCAAATCAGAGGTCAAATTTCATTCCTTGAAATTTTATATTTGTACAATTATAAAATTTCATGCCTTAAAATTTTATAACATAGTTCCTTAGCATTTGATCTTCATATTGCAGCCATGACTTGAGGTAGGCATTCAAGCTTTGTCTTCTCATTAACTCAATTTCATTTTGATGGCATTTGTTGATTTAATTGTGACACCAGCTTGGTTATAAACAAAAAAAAAGAAAAAGAAAGTGTCATTTGTAATTTTTGTGAATTCGAAGAGTTGCTGTGAAGATGGAACTGCACTTTTGTGTGGCAAGAAGAGGGCATTCGAGTTTGCTCGTGGGTTGCAAGCTAGGGCATCATGCATTGTTTATGAGCTCACTATTTGAGCACCTCATGTCCCTATTTGATTGGTCAGTGCTCTGTTTGTTATATTGAGTTTACATCATATATTTAGTCTTAATAAATCTTATAAAACAACATAAAACTAACCCAAAATACTTTATCTTAATAAAATCTTAATAAAACAATATATTTAGTCTTAATAAAATCTTATAAAACAACATATATTGTGTGAAGTGTTTGATCTCTCTTTTTTTTTTTTCTATTGATATTCACTATGTGGTACTCTCCACTTATGATCATTTCATGAGGAAATGTCTTGATGGCTCGTGGGCTGCAAGCTAGGGCATCATATATTGTTCATGAGCTCACTGTTTAATACTGGCATTGTTTACATCTTTTCATTTGGAATGCTTGATGACCCGTGAGCTTTGAGAGCTAGGGCATCATTGCTATTACCTTCAAGGCATTGTGTGAAGTGTTTGACCTCTCTTTATTTGTTTTGTTGTTGATATTCACTATGTGGTACTCCCCGTTTATGATCATTTCATGAGGAAATGTCTTGATGGTTCACAGGCTGCAAGCTAGGGCATCGTGCATTGTTTATGAGTTCATTGTTTGAGCACTGACCAATCAAATAAGGACATGAGGTGCTCAAATAGTGAGCTCATAATGACATAAACAATGCATGATGCCCTAGCAAAACAACAAAACAAATAAAGAGAGATCAAACACTTCACACAATATATGTTGTTCTATAAGATTTATTTAAGACTAAATATATTTTTTTATTAAGATTTAATTAAGACAAAGTATTTTGGGTTAGTTTTATGTTGTTTTATAAGATTTTATTAAGACTAAATATATGATCATATATTAATACACTTACTATTTTGAATTTGAGCTCGGGCATCATGCAATTTTATTGTTGTCATTGCATGCTTGCTGCTATTGTGCACCATATATTATTTTATACACTGTTTATTTCATTCAGACCGTGAGCTTGGCATTTGTAATGTATTTTCTGTTATTGGATCATTGCATGTTTTTGAGGCTATAGATGCATTGAATCACCACTGGCATTCTATTTTGATAGCAATAATATAATAAACAGAGCACCAACCAATCAAATAGGGACATCAGTAAGACATTTAATGCATTATTACTTCATCATGATGATAAAAATTTCATTGGCTCAAAGCACATAGAATGTGGGTAGATGCATTGAATCACCACTTCCATTCTATTTTGATGAAGAGGAACTATGTTATAAAATTTCAAGGCATGAAATTTTATAACCGTACATATATTTTATGAGTATAATTGTACAACAGAAGAGCACCCACATTCCTTGGTTTTATTAGTCTATGAAAGGTTTTGGTTTGCCTTTCCCAATTGACATGTCATCCTAAGATTCAAAAGGACTACAATACTGGTGAGAGCACCTAGGTAGGGCTGTTTGGTACCTAGTGTTCCTAAATTTTGGCTTGTAGTGGCTTTAGCCAAGCCACTAGGTTAGGGAGAAGCCTATTTGGTCTCTCTAGGTGTGCTAGCTAGTGTTTGTTCTTCTTTGTTCTTTTGAGTCCTTGGTGTGTCTTTTGGAGCCTGGTTGCAATAGTCTTAGCCAACTTTGCTAGGTTGCTTGTCATAAGACAGTGTTCTAAAGTTGAACAAATGGCCTCTTTAATGTTTTAGAGGTTTGAAAATGGCCTTTATGACCCTTACTCAATCAAGGATTGAGTGCTTTTGAGGTGTGTGTAGGTGGTTTGTCTATCCACCAGAAGTTGCTTGACAACTTTGAAAGTTGTCATGACAGTTTTTCTTACAAAAGTATGTAACCGGCTCAAGAGATAGCTAGCCTAATACATGGGCCCTAACACCAAGGAGGGAGCTATTTCAGCTTTGAAAACCATAATTCAAGGTGTACGGAAGAGTGTAGTATGAAGAGAAAACTTTTGGTTGTAGTTAGACTGTGTAACTAGTTTTCCTTTAACATAGATATACATTTTTGTGTTGATAGAGATAAGAAATGGATTGAATATTTGACTGTAATGTTTGCATGTGATGATTGTTAATGTTTTTGAATTCCTAAGATAGTTATTTAGCGTTTCATTTTAGTTTTGAGTTATTCTTCATAGTTTTCTTTATTTTGGCTTGTCTCGGGTTACTACTGACAGAGCTTTGAATAATGGAGTGCTAGAGCACTCTCCCACCATACAATCTGTATGGGTCTATGGGATTTGTATCTAGACTCCCTATAACATATGTTGTGCAAAGGAGGGGCCCTCAATCAAATGATGTGGAGGGGAGGTCAGATGCATGATCAAGCATCTCCAATGTAGAGAGAGCTCGAGGGATTGTGGATACAAGGGAAAATACTAAACCCTCACTGTTACAGACAGTGAGTTACAAAACCCTCATTTATAGCCCCATTTTTAGCAAGCCTTGTACGGACAGTATGGGAAAAGGAGACCAATAGAATCTTAAAGCCCTCCCAAAAGGGTATTAAAATTCATAATTAGTTAGATACTTTTCTCAGAGAAGTTTGGAGTTATTAGCAGAAAAAGGTCAATTAGGCCTACTAAACCTAGTAGCCTTTTTAGGGCAGACAACAGAAAAAAATTTTTAGAAGGGATAGAGAGGTTCCTAGAACAGTGAACTTTATCATATTCTTGGTGTCATAGATTGAATGGAGAAAGGAGTTTGAAACTTCTTAGAAGGGGACTAGGATAGCACCCTTAAGGCTAGGAGATTAGCCTCTTTGATTCTAGGAGGGCCTAGGACAAAGTTATAGCAAGGTCTATGTAACATCAAGTACCCTAATTTGCATTATTAGATGATCTTGTTTAATTTGTGTTCATTTCATGCAAAGATACATGTAAAGGAAAAGAAATTTTTCCATCTAAAGATTACATGTATATATATGAAAAATAACTTGTATATACTATACAAGGAAAATAAATTTCAAAAGAAAATGCAAGAGTACAGGCATACATAAGAGGATTAACATAAATAATAAGGGTGCCAGACATTGCCTTAAGTTATGAATTTTTTACTTAGGTATGAATCTAGTGTGCCCCTGTGTGATCTAGAACCTGCAAAGAAAAGAGAGATGGGGGTTAGATAAAACATATCTAAGAAATGAATGGCATCCTATTACTAATCCTCATCTACAATTATGCATGTGCATAGTCAAGCCATACACTTCTGAAAGAAAAACCATGCTACATGACATGTGCACTTAGAAGAATGTTGCAGAGAGTAAATTGCTGCATTTATGTCTGCATGAACACCCGGTGAGTCACTATTGTGGTTTAAGTAAAGATCATAACATCACAACATGGTTGGAAGCCCCAAGGAGGCCCCATTACATGCGGTGAGTAAGCTACATCAAAACAAAGAGGTACACAAATCTGCATCATCTATACTAATGTCCCTATTTGATTAGATAGTGCTTTGTTTATTATATTGTTGCTATCAAAATAGAATGGCAGTGGTGATTCAATGCATCTACGACCTCAACAACATGGTGATATCGATCGAATAACAAAAAATACATTACAAATTCCAAGCTCATAGTCTGAATGAAATAAATAGTGTATAAAACAATATATGGTGCACAACAACAACAAGCATGCAATGACAATAATAACATTGCATGATGCCCAAGCTCAAATTCAAAATAGTAAGTGTATTAATGTATGATCTAATAGCAAAAACCTCATTGATCATTATCTTTCACCCCTCCATCATTATAGAAGAGATAATTACCTACAACTATATTTCATAATTCCTCCTTTGAAGCATATGCATATCAAGTATAATTATGAGTTTACATCATATATTTAGTCTTAATAAAATCTTATAAAACTAACCCAAAATACTTTGTCTTAATAAAAATCTTAATAAAACAATACATTTAGTCTTAATAAAATCTTATAGAACAACAAATAGTGTGTGAAGTGTTTGATCTCTCTTTATTTGTTTTGTTGTTTTGCTAGGGCATCATGCATTGTTTATGTCATTATGAGCTCACTGTTTGAGCACCTCATGTCCCTATTTGATTGGCCGGTGCTCAAACAGTGAGCTCATAAATAATACATGATGCTCTAGCTTGCATCCTGCAAACCATCAAGACATTTCCTCATGAAATAATCATAAACGGGGAGTACCACATAGTGAATATCAACAACAAAACAAATAAAGAGAGATCAAACACTTCACACAATGCCTTGAAGGTAATAGCAATGATGCCCTAGCTCTCAAAGCTCGTGGGTCATCAAGCATTCCAAATGAAAAGATGTAAACAATGCCAGTATTAAATAGTGAGCTCATGAACAATGTATGATGCCCTAGCTTGCAGCCCACGAGCCATCAAGATATTTCCTCACGAAATGATCATAAACGGGTAGTACCACATAGCTAGTGAATATCAACAAAAAAAACAAATAAAGAGAGATCAATCATCAAAGACTTCACACAATATATGTTGTTTTATAAGATTTTATTGAGACTAAATATATTGTTTTATTAAGATTTTATTAAGACAAAGTATTTTGGGTTAGTTTTATGTTGTTTTATAAGATATTTATTAAGACTAAATATATGATGTAAACTCAATATAACAAACAAAGCACCAGCCAATCAAATAGGGACATGAGTTTCTCAAACAGTGAGCTCATAAACAATGCATGATGCCCTAGCTTGCAATCCATGAGCCATCAAGACATTTCCTCATGAAATGATCATAAACAGGGAGTACCACACAGTGAATATCAACAACAAAACAAATAAAGAGAGATCAAACACTTCACACAATGCCTTGAAGGTAATAGCAATGATGTCCTAGCTCTCAAAGCTCACAGGTCATCGAGCATTCCAAATGCTAAGATGTAAACAATGTCATCCAGACATGTGTACTATGAGCTTTCCTACAAGAAATGGACTTGTGATGATTTCACAATAGTACATGTGTTGTAGGAAAGCTCAAAGTACTGCTTAGGAAAATATGAATGTTCATCACCTGTGCATATCAGAGTTGATCAGAGAAGGTATATGCACAACAAAACAAATAAAGAGAGATCAAACACTTCACATAATGTCTTGAAGGTAATAGAAATGATCAAACACTTCAAAATAGGGACATCATCCATACACTTCTAAAATGAACTATGATACAAAACATGGGTTTGTGTTAATGTGATTCAAAAGCTATTATGGAAGATTGTTTTATTATTGAGATAAGGATATCTTAATTCTACAAGAATAAATGTTTTGAGAAATATCTGAATTTAATTTTGACAATAACATGAGGATTGGATATATTTCAAGCTTCAGCGAGACTTCATACCACACAATGTTTGTAGATTACGTTCAATGCGTTATTTACGCTTGTATTGGTGGGAAAACTCTTGAAAATGCACAAAAGAGATTGCATTCAACCATGTTGTTTATATGACACATGTAGTTTACCTCCAGCCTAAATCAGCATTGTGTACAAATCTGCAGATGGTGCATGGTACGAAGCCTCGCTCAAGCTTGAAAATGATAAGCATTATGATGTTGAGGTATGGTGTGGTAAGCACAAGTATAGTTTCTCATAAGCTGCTATTGGTATAGTTTTTTTTTTCAATAGTTACAGAATCCAGCTTCTCCTATACTTACATGCATGTATACATTTTGGGCTTGGCTTTAATGTCATGTAAATTTAAGTGAAATGGTAATAATATTTAAGAGCAACAAGTATGGTATTTTAAACAAGTATGCATATACATTATATAACAAGAGTGATATATTTTAATGGAAACACTTAATGAGAAGGATGCCTATATAATAGGAGTGATATATTTTAATGGTAGTGGACATAGAAATTGCAGTGAAACTCTGTAATTAATTATTGTAAGTGGACATAGAAATTGTAGTGTAAGTAGTAGGATGATTGTAAGTGGACATAGAAATTGTAGTGAAACTCTATAATTTATTATGGCTCAGTGTTGTATATCCATAGTCAATGTCTATTTAAACTTTAGGATGATACTTATATGATGGCTTAAGTAAATTGTTCTTACCTTGAGACTAGTAGACCATGGGATTAGAGGATGGTTGTTATAATAGAAACTATGTGTCTGTGGGATACTTTTATATTTTCTATTAAATGATGATAGATACATATGTGTTTCTTCCTTTTGCAATAGTTTATATTCTGATACTTATATCTTGAATTGTCAAATGACCAATGAGTGATAATTTCAAAAGTGTATCATAATTAAAGGCATGTGAATTCATATTGTACTTAATCTGAATGCCACTGTGTAATGTTTTTACTTACGATATTAATCTTAATATATCCCTATTAAGATATCCCCATTTTATTATTGATGTCCCTATTTACATCTTTTCATCAAATGACCCAAAAACATCAAGAATGGTCCTATATGGTCACTAATAGCCAACTTTTAGAAGAATATGAATGAATGCAAACATACATAAGTGGATGAACATAAATAATGAAGTTACTAGACATTGCCTGAAGTAATGAAGTGTTGACTTGGGGTTCAATCCAGTATGCTCTTGTATGATCCAAAACCTGCAAGGAAGGAAAAGATGGGCTTAGATCCAAAGGATCTAAGCAATGCCTAGCACCATATTACTGATCCTCATCTACAATTATGCATGTGCATAGTCAAGCCATACACAGACTCAACAACATGGTAGCATTGATCCAATAACAAAAAATACATTACAAATGCCAAGCTCATGGTCTCAATGAAATAAACAATGTATAAAACAATATATGGTGCACAATAGTAGCAAGCATGCAATGACAACAATAACATTGCATGATGCCTGAGCTCAAATTCAAAATAGTAAGTGTATTAATGTATGTTTGCATGATGCCAGATATTAAATAGTGAGCTCATGAATAATGCCAGTATTAAATAGTGAGCTCATGAACAATGTATGATGCCCTAACTTGCATCCTGTGAGCCATCAAGATATTTCCTCGTCAAATGATCATAAGCGGGGAGTACCACATAGTGAATATCAACAACAAAACAAATAAAGAGAGATCAAACACTTCACACAATGCCTTGAAGGTAATAGCAATGATGCCCTAGCTCTCAAAGTTCACGGGTCATCAAGCATTCCAAATGAAAAGATGTAAACAATGCTAGTATTAAACAGTGAGGTCATAAACAATGTATGATGCCCTAGCTTGCAGCCCGTGAGCCATCAAGACATTTCATCATAAAATGATCATAAACGGGGAGTACCACATAGTGAATATCAACAGCAAAACAAAAAAAGAGAGATCAAACACTTCACGCAATGCCTTGAAGGTAATAGAAGTGATGCCCTAGCTCTCAAAGCTTGCGGGTCATCAAGCATTCCAAATGCTAATTAATATGTAAACAATGACACTAAAATTGAGTTAATGAGAAGAAAAATCTCAAATGCCTACCTCAAGTGCCAGTTCCCTCTTCCCACATGGTGTCGGCCTCTTCACGCACGCCAAACTTGAATGCACCCTCTTCGCGCCATGCAAAAGTGCAGTGTCATCTTCGAGGCTCTTTAAATTCACAAATTACAAATGACACTTCTTTTTTCTTTTTTTTTGTTTATAACCAAATGGGTGTCACAATTATGCCAATAGCATCGCTATTACGACACCGTCGGGGGCACTTGCAAAAAAAACACAAAAAACATACACAAATTGTAGTGGCGTCACAAATTGTCATCGAAATTCAACCCCAAATGTTGTAGTGGGTCAATATTGTATTCATCTCCTTAGTCATTATTGTATATCTCGGTCATCGCTAAAACTTTCCTTCTTGACAAACATTGTCTTTTCTTGATAATTAGTTGTCGCTCGATAATTACTAATTTTTGGTCAACACTAGATTTTCTCAGCATATAGCGGCACTCGGTCAAGACTAACATCACTTGGATTAAACTAAATTTCTTCACTTTTGCTTGGTTAAACCTATGTTTCCAGTCTTCCTTCTTCACTTGGTGTTAAAGATAAACAACACATTATCTTGTCAATGTGCCAACTAATCAAGTACCCATTAAAGTATCACATAAGTCAACCTTTCTTTAGGTCCTCTTGCTATCTCCTCTTATCAAATCCTCTTCATCAATCAAAAGATATGATACTCTCCTAGATAGCAACTATCTTACCAGTTAAGGTTTGACATCAATGAAAATATAACAATTGTTTCAATTGTAGTTTCCAACAATCTCCCTCTTTGGCATTGATGGAAACACCACATGAATACCACATGATTTACCAAACAATCCAAAAATATTGTGCATCGTATCTTCATTAATATCCTTAGCTTCATTCTGATTCACATCCAACACATCCAAGTACTAGCTCCCTTTTGGATAAATTTTTCTTTGTCTATTCACTTACTCAATTATTCCCTCTGAATTTTTTTTATGTATCTCTCCATTAGGTTTATTGAATCTCTCCCTCAATGTTGTATTTCTCCCTTGGTTTCATTGAATCTCTCCCTCTTTGACAACAATGCCAAAGAAACTTGTATCTATCACTTGCATCTTTTCCATGTAGATGTCTTCATGTCAGTTCTATGTATATTGTATGTTCCCTCTGTCATCTTGCTTATGACTGATCAATATCATTTATTGTTCTTCTCACAACTCTAGGAAACTCCTAAAGTGTGACCTCTTCTACATCAATTTGTTAGATATTTTGATTAGCACATTTAATGTAGTGCTCCTATGTTACTAGGTAGCCTTTGTTAGGGGAATCACCCCTAATTTACCTCTAAGGTATTCATGAGCATCTTTAGGTAATGCTTTTGTGAATATATCTGCTAATTGTTCCTTTGTATTCACATATTCCAATCTCACTTCTTTATCTTGAACTAACTCTCTCAAGTAATGATAATTAATAGAAATATGCTTAGTCTTTGTGTGCATCACAAGATTCTTTGATATGTTAATCAAAATTGTGTTATCACAAAAAATAACAACCAGCTCAGTGATTTCCTCCTTCATACCTTTTAACAATTGTTTGATCCACACTAAATTTCAATAATTCAATGTTGCTGCTACATATTCAGCTTCTGTTGTAGATTAGGAAATGTAGTTATGTTTCTTTCTTTTCCAAGAGACTAATCTCTTTCATAAAAATAATGCGCCACCACTTGTTATCTTTATGTCATCCACATTTCTTGTCCAATTTGCATCAGTGTAAACTTTCAGTTCAAACTTATCATTCTTCTTGTAATACAATCCATAGTCCTCTATTCCTTTTACATATCTCAATATCATTTTGACTCTCTTTAGGATTAGTAGAAAATCTTGCAATAATCCCAACTACTAGGGAAATATCTAGTTTGCTATGGACAATATATTGTAGTTTTCCAATCATAGATCTATACAAGGTTTGATTCACTTCATTTGTATCATCAGTTTTAGATAATTTTTGTCTAGTAGCCATTGGTGTACTTATTGGTTTGGAATCTTCCATACCAAAAGTTTTCAGTATCTCTTTGAAATATTTAGATTGAGTAATATAGATAACTTTCTTCATCTTATAAACTTTCAAACCAACAAATAATTTGATCTCGCCAAACATGGACATTTCAAATTCAGTTTGCATCTCATTTAAAAAGTTCTTAGATAGTGCATCTTATCCTCCAAATATGATATCATCAACAAATATTTTAGCTAACAAAATCCCTTTACCTTTTTTAGTCTTTAAATAAAGATTGTTGTTGTCATTAGTCCTTGAAAATACAATCTTTATTAGATAATTATGCAGTCTCTCATACCATGCTCTAGGGGATTTTTTCAATCCATACAGTGCCTTGTGTAGCTTTCAAACCATATTCTTCTTGCTTGGGTCAATAAATCCTTCTAGTTGTTCAATGTATACTTCTTCCAATATCCCATTCAAAAATGCGTATTTGACATCCATTTGATATACTTTGCATCCTTTATAAGTTGCATATGCAAGTAGAGTCCACACTCCTTCTAATCTTACAACTGGGGAAAATGTCTCCCCATAGTCAATGCCTTATTCTTGTGCATATCCCTTGCATACCAATCTAGCTTTGTTCCTAGTGACTTCTCCATGTTCATTTAGCTTATTTCTGAATACCCATTTTGTTCCAATAACATTCTTGTCTTCTAGTCTCGGCACTATAGTCCAGGTTTTGTTCTTTTCTATGTACTCTATTTCTTCATTCATGGCTTGTATCCAATCTTCATTCTCTAAAGCACATTTTACTATTTTAGGCTCAAACTCACATAGTAAGCATGTATGATCTTTCAACTTACTTCTTTTCATCACTATAGATTCATTATCTCCAATGATTTGTTTTGGCTTATGATGTCTTCTTACATATTGTGCTAATGTAGGTTCATTTTTACTTTCTACCTGTTCTTCATCTTCAGGTTCATCTTGTAGATTCTTTGCTTCTTCTTCTAATTTCTTGACAACATCCTCTTGATGCTCGACAACATCCTCATGATGCTCGACAATATCCTCTTGATGCTTGACAACATCCTCTTGATGCTCAATATTTTCTTTCTGTGGCTCAGCAGGCTCATGCAATTTCTCGACATTTGGTTTAGGTGCATTACTAGCCTCTCCTTCTTCCATGTAAACAAAATATATGTAATCTTTAGGTTCTTTCTTGCACTCAACTTCATTCTTTTCTACATATTCATCAACTCTAACATTTGTACTTTCCACTATTTTGTTAGTGTTAAAATTCAAACACTTATAAGCTTTTCTCTTAGTGGAATATCCTAGGAATATGCCTTCATCACTTTTGGCATAAAGTTTTCCATTCATATTGTCTTTCAGCATATAATATTTACTCCCAAAGACTTTAAAATACTTCACATTAGGTGCATATCCATACCATAACTCAAAAGGTGTAGCATTTTTACCTTTCTTGATTTGTACTCGGTTTACGGTATAAACAGCTATACTTATCGCTTCTCTCCAGTACTTTTGTGAAACATTCTTCTATATCATCAGTGTTCTAGCACAATCCATAATTGATCTGCCTCTTCTTTCTGCTATACTATTATGTGGAAGTGTCCTCAGTGCAGACATTTATCTCTTTATTCCTCTATCATTGCAGAATAGATTTAACTCATTTGATATAAACTCCCTTTGTCAAATCTCAAACATTTTAAGATTTTACCTATTTCTTTTTCAAATTTTGCCAAATATCACTTAAAAAACTTAAATGCATTAGATTTCTCTTTCAAAAACATTGTAGTCACCATTCTAGAATAGTGAACAACAAATAGAATGAAATACTTCACTAGTACATTTTGCACCATTTTTCGACGCACTATTGGTTGAAGTTTCTACCCAACTCGGTCAAATGGTTGACCAACTAGTTCATCAATATTATTTGCATCAAAATATCGACCCATTACTAAAACTGTCAAATGATCAACTCCACTATTGGTAAAAAATGAGGGCAATCTAGGTTGAAAATAAAATTGGCAAGTGTTTGTGTATTGGTCGATCTTTCGGCCAATATAAATTAATATTGGTCAAAATCTTTGGTCGCTCCAACCAAGATGCCAAACTCATGATGGTCATATTTTGACCAAATTTGGTCAAAATATTTAGCGGCTTTGACCAGGATGCCAAACCTGTGATGCCACATTTTGACACAAAATGGTCGATTTTAGGCTAGACTTTTGATGCATGTGGGTCGAAATTTTGACAAAACGCGAAGTGTTTAAAAAAAATTGAAGATAAATATCCAGACCAATCACCAATGACATCCTGATCAGTGATTAGTCTAGATATTTATCTTCAGGTGTCCACACTCATTCTGCTACTTGTTGCCAGCGGGTCCCTGCTCGTTCTATTTTCCAGACTGCTTTGGGCTCTAGCAATCCATTTGCTCTGCTCTTCTCTGACTGATGATCTATGAATTGGTAGAGCTTCCTTTGAGGCACCCACAACTCTTCAAATATATTGGTGTGAAGCCCCCAAAGGGTATTATGCTCTATGGGCCTCCTAGTTCTAGGAAAACTTTAATTACTAGGGCAGTGGAAAATGAAATAGGTGCCTTCTTTTTCTATATCAATGGACCTGAGATCATGTCAAAGTTGGTTGGAGAAAGTGGAAGAAATCTTCGGAAGGCTTTTGAGGAGGCTGAGAAGAATGCCCCGTCCATTATATTTATTGATGAGATATTAGAGATATTTGTCGGCGGGCTTGCAAGTATTCTATTAGAGAAAATATTGACAAGGTGAGTTTCAATTGTGGCGACTTTTGCAAACTAGATTTGGTTATGAATTTCTCAATGGTTTTTTTTGAATTGGTTTGTTAGAATTTTACATTTTTTGATTCAATTTTCCTCAACTTGCATCTTATTATTTCAAGTTGTCATGTTCTCTTTCCTTTGCACTTTTACAGGATAATATTGAACGTGAAAGAAAAATAAGTGAGAACCTCGAGGCAATGGATGAGGATGATAGTGATGAGGTAGCTGAAATAAAGGCTTCTCATTTTGAGGAGTCAATGAAATATGCTCGAAGAAGTGTCAATGATGCTGATATTCAGAAGTATCAAGCCTTTGCACAAACACTATGACAATCTCGAGGCTTTGGTTCTGAATTTCAATTTCCTGGTGCTTCTGCTGGTGCTTCGGATGTATTTTCTACAATAGATAATAAAGATGATGATGACTTATATAGTTAGGAAACTTAGTATACAATTTTCATCTTAATGAACTGACAAATGTGTCTGTTCTAGCAGGGACCTTCCGCTGACAAATTGCCAATGCTATTCAATTTGGCTCTGGCTTTTGCTTGTATGAGTTTTCTCTGTTCATATGTTTGAAACTTTATTTAGTTTATTATCCCTTTAGCTAAGGACTTACTAACTTGTAAGTATTTAGAGAAATATTAACTGTGGCTAGGAAATTTAGCTATGGAAACTTTTTCTCAAGTGGTAGATAATGCTACGAAAACCTTTCATTTTAAAAAAAATCTTGCTGGAAAATATTCTATACTAAATCAATTCTAAAAAAAAGAAAGTCTAGTTCAACTAATTCTGACTGGTGATCTGTGAATTGGTAGAGCTTCCTCTTAGACACCCACAACTCTTCAAATCTATTGGTGTGAAGCCCCCAAAGGGTATTCTTCTCTATGGGCCTCCTGGTTTTGGGAAAAATTTAATTGCTAGGGCAGTGGCAAATCGTCAGAAGGCTTTTGAGGAGTCTAAGAAGAATGCCCCATCCATTATATTTATTGATGAGATATTACAAATATTTTTCAAAGGGCTCTAGCAATCCATCTGCTCTACTATGCGTGAAACTGTGGGTTTTTTCATTTTGTTTGAACTATTTGAGAGATAGGCTTTGATTGGTGATGCATAATTGGTTTGCATGTTTGCAGCATGGAAGCAGTGTTAGGGATGCTGGTGGTGGTGCGGATAGAGTCCTTAACCATTTGTTGACATAGATGGATGGTATGACAACCAAGAAAATAGTTTTCATTATACCTAATGGCATTGGCCTATTATACCCAAGGATTCAATGGAGCCGTTATTACAAAGATTTGTCAGCGGGCTTGCAAGTATGATATTAGAAAAAATATTGAGAAGGTGAGTTTCAATTACAGTGGCTTTTGCAAACTAGATTTGGTTATGAATTTCTTAATGGTTTTTTTTGAATTGGTTTGTTAGAATTTTACATTTTTTGATTCAATTTTCCTCAACTTGTATCTTATTATTTCAATTTGTCATGTTCTCTTTCCTCTACACTTTTATAGGATATTGAACGTGAAAGAAAAAGAAGTGAGAACCTTGAGGTAATGGATGAGGATGATAGTGATGAGGTAGCTGAAATAAAGGCTAATCATTTTGAGGAGTCAATGAAATATGCCCGAAAAGTGTTAGTGATGTATTTTCTTATGTTTCTGCTTCAGATGTATTTGCTAAGATGATTTCCCCCACCAAGATGATGTGCATCCATTTTATGGAGACCTGCTAAATGTTTTATATGATAAAGATTACTATAAGTTGGCCCTTGTCCAGATCAATATTGCTCACAATCTCATTGCCAAAGTGGCCAAAGACTATGTTAGGTTGATAAAATATGAGGATTCTCTTTACTGTTGCAAATCTTTGAAGGTTGCTGCACTTGGACAGATATGTACCATTGTTAAGAGAATTAGACCAAGTTTGGCTTACCTCAAACAGGTGAGGCAACATATGGTTATGTCTTTTTTCTATCTATCTGGTTTTCACTACCCATCGTTCCTTGGGATATCTTGCAAGGGTTCTATAAATTGATGATCTATATTTTGGTGGGTGTCTTGTATGGGCCTATGAACTTTTTTATCTTTCCTTTTTTTTCAATCCTACAACTAGATTTTGATATGTGGATTGCTTGTAAGGAACTTTGATACCACCATTTCAGTAGTTCTTCATATGATAGTTTTCTATGCAGTCCCTAGTCTAGGCTTTATTTGTACATTTTTTATCTCAATATTAAAAGAATTAATTTATTTAAATAAAGCTTTATGTCCCAAACACAATGACAACTAGGATGTGAATTTAATCTTTCTGACAACTAAAGAGTCAAAAAAGATAAAAGATAGTTCAATATAACCTACATTTTTGTCCATGTAAGAGTTGAACTCTAAAATTTATGGTATGAAGACCTGCAACTTGTAGCTAATAATATGATACTGAATAATTATGACTTATTTTAAAAATTCAAGAAAACTTAACCATTTATGTAGCGATTACTTAAAAAAAAGTATACCTGAGCGATGACTCAATATTTGTAACCTCTCAAAAAATTTTCCTTTCCACTTCAATATCTTTCCTTGATAATTCTTGATCTCCTTAGAACCACTAGAAAAAAAACAATCACAACAGAACTTGCTACTTTAGAAAATTGCATCAATACTTAACTTAAACATTACAGTCATGAAGGGTGTAATAAAATCTGATATGCTAATAGACAAACTCATTTTCCACAAAATGGCATTAAGGATGGATTTTGGTTTACATGTAGTACATCAATTCCTTCATTGAATACATTATCTATTACATTTATAATTATTTATTTAGGTTCCATAGCACTAGCATATACACAAAAATAATCTGTATTAAAAAAAAACATGGACACTACATATATATAAAAATAACCTATTAAAAAAAAAAGAGACCACTGAGGACAATTACACAGGTCTCCAAAAATAACATTACCCAACTCTTTCTCTCAAGCCAAAGACTTAGTGTTTTCAATTTCCCAGACTAGCAGTCAATTCTATGTTGAGTATATCTGTCAGGCCCTCCTACAGTTTGAACGAATTAAGAATAGAAGATAGGAATTGATTTAACACTTCACCTACTCAAAAACACAAACCAATGAAATAATCCACATTATGCCAAGAGAGGTTGATGCATCCAATATGAGAATACTTACACAAAATGAAGTCAAATCATGCCAGACAATGACAATGAGAAGTTGACTATTGGCCCTTCTAGTTTTTTATTTGATAGTTGCCTGACAATGACACATTCAAAATGCACTTATGAGAAAAGACCTAGAATGAATGAAATTGATTAAATAATGAAGGTATGTTAGTTTGAGCTTCACTTGGTTTCAAGATTACTTTAATATTCTCTACTTAACAAGGCTAACCATGTGAAAGTGGAAGCTCATCTAGCTTCACCCCCCCTCCCCCTAACATCAATCTAAATTCCCCATTAACACAACAATATTCATTAACATGACATATAATTCAATATTAATACACAACATTCATAAATAATTACTTAAAACAGTGTTCATGGAGTTATTATGATAGTTTTATTGATATTTTTGTCACAATTTGATGTTCAGGATAGGGGAAAAGCACCTGCAACAACAGAGGCAATAGTTGTAGATACAGATGATGATATCCAAGAAATCCCTAATATAATAAATACAGTGAAGAAAAACTAAAAAGAGTCAATGTGGAAATTATTACTATTTTGCATGATGCTACTACTGGCCTCACCATGATGTCCATGACCAGGTAATTGAGCAAGCAAAAAATCCTGTAACAAGAACAAATACATATTTTAGTTCATGACATAAAAGAGTATAAAATATAAACCTTTATTGAACTTTTTTTATAACTAAAGATTCATTACTGCTTACTTCAAAATGACGTGATCGCACCATCAATTCATCTATCCTCTTCAACATCTCCTCGGTTGGATTTGCATCTTCCAAAATAGTAATAATTTTTGCATTACTCTTTTTCTTCACCGTATTTATTAAATATTAGGGATTTAGGATATCCTCATCTGTATCTACAGCTATTGCCTCTATTGTTGCAGGTTCTTTTCCCCTATCTGATATTTATCTTCATGTGTCCACATTCATTCTATTGCTTGTTGCTAGCAGGTCACAGTCAGTGATTGGGAGAGCCTTGTTTTGGCACCAGTCATGTAGTACAAGCACTAGAATTGAGTTTTTTGGCACGGCTGGGAAATTTTTGTATATCAACATGTGATAGAGTTTTTTGCCCAAACTCTATCACATGTTGATAAAAAAAAATTTCCCAGCCCATGCCAAAAAACTCAATTCTAGTGCTTGTACTGAGACCTTAAATTATTGAGCTTCTCTTTGTTTCAAGAATAGTTTAACATTCTCTACTTAACAGGGCTAACCATGTGAAGGTGGAAACTCATCTAGCCCCTCCTAGGAGCCTCTTATGACCCTTTACGACATTTTAAGACCTCTAAGATGTATTCTTAGGGATCGTAAATGGTCATAAAGGGTCATAAGGGGCCTTGGGACACAATATATGAGAAACATAATTATAGGCATCATGGTCACATTTTTTTGGAGACAACATAATTGAGTGGTATACCCAAACGATGGAGAGAAACTTCTGCACCTCCAATTCCAAGTTGTTCTCCATCCCGCAGTGTCAATTTGGAATTAGAGGTGCATAAGTTGCACTCCATCTGGGTATACAACTCAATTATGTTGTCTGCAAAAAAATGTGACCATGATGCCTACAATTATGTTTGTCAGCTATTGTGAAATCCTCATCACCCTTAGCTACCATCCTAAGCCCTTCTTCCCTCTCCAGTTCTTCAAGCCTCTGTAAGATATCTGGATCAATAAAGTCTACAACATTGTGTCCATCCATGATATCAGGAATATCATCTTCTTTCCATTCTTCATTTGCCAAAATATACCGCTTCTTCAAGCTTGTAGAGTAGTCTCTAGTGGTTGCAAATTAATCTTATTACAAACTACAATAAGAGGCTTAGTAAGTCTAATTTAATTTGTTCATGGACTAAGACATTAAATTAATGAGCTTCTCTTTGTTTTGAGAATAGTTTAATTAACATTCTCTACTTAATAGGGCCAACCACATGAAGGTGGAAGCTCATCTAGCCCCTCCTAGGAGCCTCTTATGACCCTTTACGACATTTTAAGACCTCTAAGATGTATTCTTAGAGGTCATAAATGGTCATAAAGGGGCATAAGGGGTCTTGGGACACAACAATTGAGAAACATAATTGTAGGCATCATGGTCACATTTTTTTGGAGACAACGTAATTGAGTGGTATACCCAAATGATGAAGAGCAACTTTTGCTCCTCCGATTCCAAGTTGACACTACAGGATCCCAAGACCATAGATAAGGAATAAATTTAGAGAGTGGAGGAGGGCCATAATGATAAAAATAATATAGGACAAACTTCAAGTTAAATGAGGCAATTGCAAACATTTTAATAGAATTTTATTATTAAATAATGAAATTTGCATAGAGGGGGCTTAGAACACTATAATATGAAAATTTCATTATTTAATAATAAAAATGTATTAAAATTCTTTCAGTTTCCTCATTTAACTTGAGGTTCATCTTGTATCATTTTGGTCATTATGGCCCTCCTCCACTCTCTAAATTTATTCCTTATCTATGGTCTTTGGATCCCGCAGTGTCAACTTGGAATCGGAGGAGCGAAAGTTTCTCTCCATCGTCTAGGTATACAACTCAATTAAGTTGTCTCCAAAAAATTGTGACCATGATGCCTACAATTATGTTTGTCATCTATTGTGAAATCTTTTGCAGTCTAGCCTTTGTTGCCTTTGATGTGTCCTACAACCTATGCAAAGTTTGAAATATGTTACATGATATAGATATAAAGATCACTAATTAGTGCATTATTACATTCTACTAGTAGTTAATACTATTGCATACCTTCTTCTCTCATTTGTTGTTGTAATTCCTCTTTGAGTATCCTCTTTCTCCTTTGCATCCAAAATGAACTCATTCCAATCCCTCATTGGAATAAAGGGAGGATGCTTGTACTTTGGGTTCTGGACGAGACTCCTTATATATGAGTCCCTCACAGTCTTAAGATGTTTGGAAGCTTTTTCTAAAATTTTCTTTTGCTAATAATTTATGTATTGACTCTTTTTAGTTTTTTCTTCAACATATTTATTAGATTAGGGATTTCTGAGATATCCTTATCTGTATCTATAGCTATTGTCTCTGTTGTTGCAGGTGCTTTTCCCCTATCCTGAACATCAAATTGTGACAGGAATATCAGTAAAACTATCATAATAACTCCAAAACCCTAAATAAAATAACATAACAATATAACATTTTTCAACTATCTAATTGGGACAATTTCAATAAGGTTTACCATTGCTGATGAATGGGTGGGAGGAGAATCCCTGTGGCCTCTATCATGTGGGGGATCCATGTCACTTTCTCTTGTCACCTGCTCTTGTATTTCAAACTTCAGTGAGACTTCATACCATGCAGTGTATGTAGATTACATTCAATGCGTTATTTACGCTTGTATTGGTGGGAAAAATCTTGAAAATGTGCAAAAGAGATTGCATTCAACCATGTTGTTTACATGACACATGTAGTTTACCTCTAGCCTAAATCAACATTGTGTACAAATCTGTGGATAGTACATGGTACGAAGCCTCACTAAAGCTTGAAAGTGATCCATGATCTCAGAAATATCATCTTCTTTCCACTCTTCTTGCCTCTCTTTTCCCATCTTGCAGCTTGGGCATTGCAACATGAATCCTATTTTCCACAACTACTGATGGATCCTTAGGTGTAGTTGAAATTACCAAATGGCCTTCAAAGGTCAAGGAAAAAATGGAATAACCAAGAAAACACTATACATTAAATCATGTGATTGATAGTAGATTGGGGCTCACCTGAGCCATAAACATGAAGAATTATTCTAAAAAAATATGTAAACCATATATATGCGCACTTGAGGCAAAGAGAAGTTATGTCATATCTATATTAAAATATTAGTTACAATATGAAAATACTAAACTAACTAATTCCTGAGTTCATCTCTGCATATGGTCACAACAAAGATATGTGATTACAATACATAGAAGGCATCATAAAAATATAATTTCAAAATGTGCCCTAGCCTGACACATTTTGCACTCAAATCCTTCATCACAGATAAGTGGAGATGGGCGGATAGATGCAGATGAGTTGTCATTGACCCAACTAAAGTATCCAAAGCCATTATTTCCCTATGATGCCCAATCTACATTAGTTCTTATAATATAATGAATAGTATTTACATTAGAAACATTAAATATATACACATTAGCAACCTTTTTTCTATTTTGGCGGCACCAAAATTATTGTCCAGGGTTGCTCTATGTCCATGAAGTCTTCAACACACACTGCCCACCACCACATTGACAGTTTGGCACATTGACAAGAGCCATCGAGCCTATATCAATAATGCACCGCACCATTATTACTACATTTATTATTTTTATATGATTATTTTTATAAGGAATACACCAAGGAGTACCATCAGAAATATTAACCATTTACAATAATGAAAAGTAAACCTAAATCAAATAGCTCATTTTTTTATCAACATGTGTACTCTCTATGTATATGAAAAATGAAAGAAATATCAAGCTGAAATAAAATAGTGAACAAAATAGTATTCCACATAGAGTGAATGAAATATACCATCAAAAGAAGGTGACAAAATCCTGTCATGAAGCAAAGACATAGGAAATTGAAAAGGGACAAAAGACAAGAAATAAGAAAAATCATTACGACTATAGAAAAATCATTTATACTATAATAAAAAAAAGAAACACTCTTTGTCAAGAATTTTCAAAATCATTAGGACTATATAAAAATAATTAAGACTATACAAAATCAAATTTTAGAAATGGATGGTTATGATGCTTTGCCATTACAACAATTGAGAATTCATCATTTGGTATTGTGTATTCCATTTAAGTATGTCAACAATGTTCAAGAAATAAGAAAAATCATTATGACTATAGAAAAATCAAGTTCTAGAAATGGACGGTTCTGATATTGCTTTGCCATTACAACAATTGAGCATTCATCATTTGGTATTGTGTATTCCATTTAAGTATGTCAACAATGTTCAAGAAATAAGAAAAATCATTAGGACTATAGAAAAATCAAGTTCTAGAAATGGGCGGTTCTGATATTGCTTTGCCATTACAATAATTGAGCATTCATCATTTGGTACTTCTTGGTGTATTCCATTTAAGTTTCTTGTTGAATCCACAACTTGAGTTGGCCTATTTAAGGTGATAGTAGAGGGCTCTACATCAACAGTCTACAGAATTAGACCTTTATTTTAAATGCATTTAACACAAAAAAAAATTACAAAACTAAACCAATGGCATGTTTACAACAAAGAAATAAAATGATAATAATATGCTAAAAATTTGATTCTATTTAATAATGTCGAAGGACCAGTAGGGGAGAGAGAGAGAGAGAGAGGAGGGGAATGACGAGGATATTGATGCTCCTCATTAAAATGAGCAAGAAACCAAAAAAGAAATTATTGTAATTAACATTTTTTGCTAATCATTTCTTTTTTGGTTTCTTGCTCATTTTTCTAAGATACTAGCTAAGAGGAGCATCAATATCCTCGTCATTCCCCTCCTCTCTCTCTCTCTCTCTCTCTCTCTCTCTCCTACAACAAATGGACTTGTGATGATTTTCACAATAGTACATGTGTGGCAGGAATGCTCAAAGTACTGCTTAGGAAAATATGAATGTTCATCACCTGTTGCTGAAACAGATTTACATAAACCAATTAACTCAAAACACAAACCCTTTTTTGAATAATTTAATTTTAACTTTGGTTGTGTTAAAGGAACTATGTTGACTTTATTTTGTAGTTTTTTAACATGAGAGTTTGTAGATTAATAGGAGTTCACATTTTTATGGGAATGTATCATTCAATTGAGCATTAATGCCCATCTATATCTAGTGAGATGAACATAACTCATGTACCTCATGCTAGTGTGATTGGATTAGACTAGACATTATCCAACCGCCTGTGAGGGTTGTCACTGTTATTAATTGGTGTAAAATGAGAACCGCCCGTGTGTTATAGCACTTTATATAGATACTCACTATTTGGATAATGTCTAGTCTAATGAAAAATAGTGTATACAAGGTATCCAAGCACACTAGCATGAGGTACATGACTTATGTTCATCTCACTAGTTATAGATGGGAAACTATGGCACACTAATATCTGTGAACTCCTATTAATCTACAAACTCTCATGTTAAACAACTACAAAATAAAGTCAACATAGTTCTGTTAACACAACCAAAGTTAAAATTAAATTATCTAAAACAAATGGTGCCTTAGAGGGATAGAGGAACACTTTGCTAAAGAAGTTTGACTATTGTTTGTGAAAATGCCTCCAAGGAATGCAGGTACTGCCAGGGAGATCCAGGAGTTGAAGGAGAAGAACACAAGGTTGCAGGAATCTTACAATGCACTTTTGGCCAGGCTTGAAGCACTAGAATCCAATCAAGGAAGAGTAGTAGATGAAGGTGTTGATAGTGAAGAAGAGGAAGAAACCCATAAGGAAGGGGATGGAGAGGAAGAAGAGGAAAAAATAGATCCTGAAGAGCAGAGGAAAATCAGGATACTCAAGGCTATGAAGATTCAGCAGCATAAGCTGAGGGGAGATATCCCTATGTATGATGGAAGTCTGAAAGAAAAAGAGCTTTTGGATTGGATTGCATCAATGGTTGCATACTTTGAAGGTGAAGAGGTATCAGAAGATCGAAGGGTTAGATTGGCAAAAACAAAACTCAAAGGGCATGCACTCCTATGGTGGGATCATGAGGAGGCTGACAGAAGGAGAAGAGGTAAGCCAAAGATTGTCTCTTGGGACAAGATGATAGCAAAACTGAAAGGTAACTTTCTTCCTAAAGACTTTGATGTAAAAATGCATAAAAGAATGCAAAGTTTAAAACAAAGAGATTTAGATGTTAAAGCATATACAGATGAATTCTATAAAATAAGCATAAGGTGAGGATTGGAAGAAGATGAAGTTGTTAAGGTTGTTAGATATTTAGGTGGTTTAAGATTTAACATCCAAGATGAATTTGTGGCTTCTAACCCCAGAAGTGTGAAGGAATGTTACTAGTTGGCCCTTAGAATAGAGGAGAAATTGAAGAGGAAAAGTGAAAGATAGAATAGCATCAATAGAGGAGGTTCTTCAATGAGGGGAAGAGGAGGAAGGACAAATCAGGTTTGGGAAGAAAAGGACAAAGGATTGAATAGGACAATACTGCACAGTCCTAGAAATGTAGACTTTTTGGATTTTTCAAATAGGTATAGTCAAGTGTCCTATTGAAGGGCATCCAATAAACAACCATGTTCAGATTTGGGTCACATTTCAAAGTCTTAAGGCTTCATTATCTTTAATAGTTTCAAAAACTCCAAATTTGTAATGTTGCAAATTCAAAAATTTGAAATGCAATGGTTATTAGAAAATGGAGGGAATTGGATTTTGTTATGTTTTAGTGCAAACTAATCCATCCAACCGATTGGGATTGGTTGGGGTAGTTTATAGGAGTCCATCAAATATGCCAAAGTTTCATTGTACGGCAAAAGAGGCCTGGTGTACAGACTATACTGAGTTTTTGATAAATAAACTTCTTTCAAATGCAATTTCTAGTGCAAGAGCACCCTCAAAAGATTGAATCAAAGGAGGAAAAAGATGTTAAGGAGATCACAAATCTTGTTTATGTTCCTAGATGACTATGTAACCTAATACACTTAGATTGAGGGGACTGATAAGAGAGGTGTTTAATGTTAGAATTAGTCTAAATTAGGAGTGTAAGGTATTTTTTAGGCCCTTAGAGGTCTTAGGTAATCACCATAGGCCTAGGTAGCATTGAGATTTAAGGATATGCAACAAATTTGAAAAGTTGCACAAAAGTTGCAAAAGTTGCTAAAAAGTTACTTTGCAACTTTAGCAACTTTTTAAAAATATGTTATCACCAATCACATTACCTCTCTAATTGACCAAAGATGGTTAAAATTTTTTGGAGGGGTCTATTTAAGTTTGAATTCAGTCATACCAATGTGTGAGTGCATAGTAATGTAATAGATTTTAAAAATTAATAAAATATACCTTGTTTTCTGTAATTTCTAGACTAAATCGGTGATTGTACGACCTAGTACAGACAATGGATGAAGGGATACTGATTCTAGAAGTTTCTTATGGTTCTTAAATTCATAATCCAAGAGGTTTTAATTCTTCATTCCATCTGGTCTTAGTGATATAGGAATTTCAAGGTCACTGCCCTAAATTCAGGATAAACCTTAGGGTTTCAAGGCTTTTTGGCCATTTCTTGCCTTCCGACAATGAGAATCTGATAAAACTTGGAGGAATGCAAGAATGGCCTATTTAAATTAATATTCCAAAAGGAGATAATTTTCCATGTAGGGAAAGGTGGAGAAACAGGAAGCCCTAGGTAGGCATCTCTATGTGACTACCTTCTAGATAGGCTGCAAACTACCCCATTACTTTTGATGGGTGATGAATCTAAACACCAAACCTTGGATTTGGAGTTTCCTACCCTATCTTAAGAGTCTAAAATTGTTGAGGAGAGTAAAAAAATCAATTTGAGAGGAGTTCCTTCTTTAAAGCCCCTAATTATCCCTATTAACCCTAGGTGACTTGAGTGTCCTTTGGTGGGTTAACCTTAGAATCAAATCCCAAACTTTATAGAATTGAAGGATCACTGAAAAGGGTGTCCAAAAGTATCCTTATATTGTTGGGTTGTGTGGGAAATTTTTGAGAAAAATCCACAATACCCGATTAGGAGGGCTACAAGGAAATTGGCTAGGTTCCTAGAGCCATAAGTTGGGGAATGCTATGCTTTCAAATTGAGATTGTTAAGAAGGAGTCAGGAGGGCTTTGATTCATACATCAAGTTGGAAAGTATGTTGTGTGGTGAACAAAACATCATTTTTCCAAGAAGTCCTACTTGTAGAGGTCCTATACATTCCTAGTTGAGGTTGTGAGATTGTCTACATCAATTTCCTTGAGTTCTTAGAGTGATTTTGGATTCATTTTTTCATTTTCTTACATTTCAATGCATTTGGAATAGTTATTTATTGATCCTAGACCACATCTATGCATTTGTGAGGTTTGTATTTGTATTTTTACTCAATTAATTTTGACTAGAAGAGTAGTTTCAGCCATTCCTTTGACAGTTTTATGAGTTTCCAATTGAATATGGTCATTCCATGACCTCTAACAACTATAACACATGGAATGTGGTGTAGGGGCACCACCCCCACCTTCAAATTTCACATCATTTAAGTCATGTCAAGAAAGGATATATTCATTAAAGTGTTAAAACCATGGTATATTTGTTAAATTACATTATAATGATTTGACAAAGAGAATATGGGATATTTGTAAGAAAAATTCTGAATAGGAATATGAATGGTCATGGAAGATAAACCATTTTTTAATGGTCAAATATTGTCTTAAATAGACTACACTATGTAATAGAGAGGAGGATAGTTAGAGAGAGTCGACAGACAATAGAACAGAAAAGAGAGTAATAATTGTGGAAAAGTATCGGGCTCTCTGGCCTTTAGCCAAAGAGCCATGAATGTTTTGTCTACCTTGAGTATGAATTAAATGTATTTTAATTAAGCTTTATGTATTCCCTATTGGCGGTTTTTTATCTATGTTACAAAGAACATAACAGTGTTAATGAATCGGCTTCTCTTTATTGTTATTGTGCAAAGAAATATAAATGATCTATTTTGTTT
This sequence comes from Chamaecyparis obtusa, assembly GCA_027943335.1. NCBI lineage: Eukaryota > Viridiplantae > Streptophyta > Pinopsida > Cupressales > Cupressaceae > Chamaecyparis > Chamaecyparis obtusa. The sequence continues at coordinate 1,274,537 of BSBK01000426.1, read as the reverse complement.
CATGACAGTCCCGTAAAGAATGGTTTTTGGGTTATTAGTCTCTTTATGACAGTCCCGTAGGGGAGGATAGTAATCAGTTTTGTTGACAGAGAAATGTTTTCAAACCGTTTGGTAAGCCAAGAAAGCATTGATGTCTACAACAGTTTTAAAAAAATAGTTTTCAAGAACTCATTATTAATTGAGTTTATATATATTCTTGCTATCGGTTTTTGATATCTTTTGTGAATAACATAACAATGAATGATATTGCTTTTGGTTGAAAGATTTTCATAGTGGAATGTATTGGGTTCCTTAAAGGATTGAATAGTGTAATGGATAGGTGTTTGAGGCATAGAAAATTGATGGTCATGTTTTTGTTTATGAGTTATGGTTTGCAAACAGTCTCGATTTAGGATATATCCAAATTATTCCTAGGACGTTGTTGCAAGCATTTTCTTACTTTGCTAGTTAAACACATAGCATATATCTAACTAGGGCATCAATCTTGAAGCAGCATAGCTACTTCCCCCAAATCTGAGCACTTGGGTTATTAAAATTCATTTCCTTGGCTTGCTTCTCACCCAATGGCATTGGAGACCAATGGAGAAATCACAAGTCAAGGTACACTCTCCATGACAAAGATGACTGAGGAGTTTCCAGGCCGATCTAACAGAGAGTTTAGTATCTCGCGAGCACAACACAAAAGTTTCAATAAAATGTTTTTAGAACTAACAAATGAACTTCAAAATCATGGATGCATCGAAGGTTAAACTTGCAGAGATGTTCAATCTATCCACTCACTTCACAAATTGACAAGGCACGATATATAAACAACCTAGAAAATACCCAATACATGATGCCTTGGCACATTTCTCATAGGCCCTAAGTAGGTAACCAATAAAATAATGCCAGACAAATGCAGAATAAGAAAACCCTTACAGGAAATCCTCATTTTACACCAAATCACAATGGCAACCCTCGCAGGAGGCAGTCCTCCTTTTACACCAAATCATAGTGGCAAGCCTCGCAGGCAAGCAGTCCTCCTTTCACATCAAATCATAGGGGCAACCCTCGTAGGTAGGTGGTCCTCCTAAAACTCTTACCAAATAACAATTCAAACAATCACATGCTCCAGATCCTTCATGCGCTCCAAGTGAAAACCAAACAATGAAATGAGATACAAAATCTTTTTTCTTTTTAAAGTTATGCCTGTGTTGGTCAAAATTTTGACCTACATGGTATTGGTCAGAATTTTGACTAATACGAGCATGGATTGAAAAAAAAGGAAGTTTTCCTTCTATAATCCGACCAACCTAAACCTTTTTAATTAATGGTCAAAATTTTTGGTAGAAAAATGAGGTCAAATGTAGTAGTGCTTATCACCACAATAACTTTGTACACCCATAGGTCCATAAAGGTCAGTATGAATCAATTCCAAAATATTGTCAGAAGTATATATCTTTCTCTTAAAACTAGACTTTGTCATTTTTCCCAATTGACATTGTTTACACATCACATTATTAGGTTTCTTCAATCTTCGCAAACCTCTAACTTTCATCATTTTACTAATATTTACCAAGTTGTCAAAGTTCACATGACACAACCTCTTATTCCATAACCATTTATCATCAAATTGTGCAAACAAACATGTTTCTTCAGATAGGTCTAGATAGAACAAGTTACCTCATCTGTTCTCCACTTCCAATTAGTTCACTAGTGGCATTAAATATTTTAGCCTTTTTGTGATGAAATTCAACTCGGTAACCAGTACTGTTCAATTGTGCCACACTCCCCAAATTTTAGTTAAGACCTTCAACCCAATAAGCATTATCACATCTGATCTTATCAGTCAATCTAATTGATCCTTTTCCTTTCACAAGACATGGTACATCATTACCAAACTTAGCACTTCTACCTTTGTAATGATCTAAGGTTTCAAATTTACTTTTATCAATAGTCATGTGATGTGAGAAACCGCTATCAATAATCCATTTATCACCTTTACTCACATATGAAATAAGTACATTTTTCTCATCTTCATCAAAATCATCTTTCATAGCAACATAAACAACTTCTATATCACATTCATCAAATTCACTAGTTCCACTGTCAGTTTCCTCTTCAACAATATAACAAGATTTCTTACTTTTGTCTTTGTAGTCTTTGTATCTTTTGTGATCTCTGTCACTTCTCTTGTACTTGTACTTTTTTTCCCTTCCCTCATCCTTGTCATTCCTATCAGGGCATCTTTCTGCAATATGGCCAACTTTGTTACATGAAAAAATAGATTATAGGAAGTTTACCTTTAAATTTTCCTTTTCCTCTCGGTAGCCTTCTAGCCATAAGTGCCTCAAGATTGTCTAGATCATCATCAGAAGTATCACTATCACTGTTATTGGTATTGTCACTGCTCACACATATTTCTTTTCCTTTCTTAGACTTATGAAGAACCATGTGAGACTTGAATGCAGATTCAATATTATGAATAGTGAAATTGTCATAATTAGACAGCTCAAAAGTAGTAAGCTTACCAACAAGACTTTCCAAAGTTAGGACATTACCAGAGTTACATCTTGATTCTTGTATTGCAGAAATTCTAATAGCATAGATATGAAGCAAAGTTCTCAATACTTTATTGATAACAGTTTCATCATCAATATTTCCATTAGCTCCTCTAATAGCATTCACTACCTCCTTGATTCTACCACAATACTAAGAAATATTTTCCTCTTTTTTCATTTTCATTTCATCAAACTTACCTCTCAAACTTTCAGATTTGGCTCTCAGTACATTTGTATCCCCACCATAGATAGTTGGTAGAGTATCCCACATTTTATTTGCATTAGTATAGTTAAGATTGATGTCATAAAATTTAGGATAGCTTAGGGAAGATGCAATCTCCAACATTGCCTATTTGTGTTCTTTTTTTTCTTTCATCTCCTCAGAAATCAAAGGTGTAGCAGGTGTTACATAGTCATTTTCCACATAGTACTTCACCGAATCACCAATACCAACTAGGTGGAGCTTCATCAAAATCTTCCATGCAGGGAAGTTCTCTTTGTTCAACTTCGGTACCTCCTTTTTGTACATCTTGATCATTAGCTTCAAGTACCTTTAAAATTTTTCTCTAAAAGCACCAACAACTCTAATACCAATTGTTAGAATGATTTTAGAATAACTAAGACTGGGGGGTGAATAAGTTATCCTCAGGTTCAGATGTACCAATTCAACTTTCTAGCTTTTCAACAAACTAAGATCTAATCAACAATTCAACTCGGTCTCTATAGCATATATCAATAACATAAAACTTGCAATCCACTATTCAAAAGTAATTAAATTGTAGAATATAAAATTTTCAACATCATTCACATCAAATAGCATTCACACAAGTATAACACCAGGATTTATAGTGGAAACCCAATTTGGAAAAAACCACTTGTAACATGCTACTGATTTTCACTCTTCTGAAGTGAGCTCTATGAGAAGCCAACCCTATTAAAGGTTTACAATACACACTATTAGGTGTGACCCTATTAAAAGATTTAATCACCCTGTTAAGAGTGGCCTGGTTAGAGGGCTTAATAACATTCCATTAGAATGTCACCTTGATTAAAAGATTTACACAATGACTATTAGGTCAACCCTGATTAAAGGATTTAGACTGATACAATGGTTAGAAAGTAACAGTAGGTTTTGATTTGAAATATATAGCTCACTTTGAAAATATAGATCCACTTCACACATATGCTAATTTACTGTTTGACCTTCATTTCCATCTCCATCTCTCATCTTCTTAGAATTTTCTTCAAGCAATCACCACTGTTCAGCTCTTCACAGCTTCACCTTCAACCTTCTTATTAGATTCATTAGTCAATAACATCAACCTCTTCATACATCTTGTAACCTCACAATTAGGTCATCCTTATACCTCCTTGATCAGGTAGATTAATCTTTTTTTGCTTAACCTATTTCATAGATCTTAGGTTTAGGTCAGATTCATCTAATCCTTCCATCATTTTGTTCTCCTTTTCCTTATAGATACATCTCCAAAATTCTCTTTGAATCTATAAGAAAATGATTTACCATGCATTAAATGCTTCATACCATTCATTAATAATGTCAACATGGTTTACATATCCCAAGAATTCAACTATGTCAGCTGGGATTGTCAATTCTTTCTCAAATTGTAAATTAATGACACTTAGTCAATACTGTGTTCATCTCCTCGGTCATTACTGTATATGTCAGTCATCATTAAAACTTTCCTTCTCGGCAAACATTTTCTTTTCTCAGTAATTATCTGTCGCTTGACAATTATTGATGTTCTATCAACACTATATTTTCTTGGCATATACTGGCGCTCGGTCGACAGTAACATCACTTGGCTTAAAATAAATTTCTTCACTTTTTCTCGATTAAGGCTATGTTTCTAGTCTTTCTTCTTCACTTGGTGTTAAAGATAAACAACACATTATCTTGTCAATGTGCCAACTAATCAAGTACCCATTGAAGTATCACATAACTCAACCTTTCCTTAGGTCCTCTTGTTATCTCCTCTTATCAAATCCTCTTCATCAATGAAAAGATACAATACTCTCCTAGATAGCAACTATCTTACCAATTAAGGGTTGACATCAATGACAATATAACAATTGTTTCAATTGTAGTTTCTAATAATTTGGACATAAAAAATATGAAAAAAGATAAAAATGTAAATTTCAAATTTGAATGGAGGTGTTATTGACTACTCATAGGTTTCATGTAGTGTGGAGGCCGGTCGTGACATCGCACTAGCTCAAACTGATGTCACTCAATAGGGAACACCATTTCACCAGTCAGAGCTCAGAATTACTATATGACGTGGGGTAGAATGAATAATCCCAGCATGGATAGTCCAAGTCTACACTAGCAATAATAACAACAACAACCACAACAAAATACACAACAATATAATGCTCAAATAGAATTTCATTCAACATGCCCAACAGTAAGGCCTTCCAGGTTAGGGCCAAATACAATCACTTACAAAAGTATTTCTACAATCTCCTAGCTAGTCCAGCTCTGTATCACATCAAAAAATGGTGGAAAACACTAAGGCAAATCTAAACTTGAGCTCGCAAGCCACAAAGAAATCTCCTTGTCTCCAAGTATGCAAACCACTAGCTTTGATATTACAAAAATCAGATAAACAATCTGATCTTCAAGATCTCACAGGATCCAATTATTATCCTATCGATATATCTCCACTGACTCAACAACTACCTAAACACTCCTTAAATACATTTCTTCAACCACAAGTTAGCTAGAAGAAAGAATTAACTCCTAAACCAAGTCAGCTTCTACTATAAAAAAATATTAAATGCAACAATAGTCAGCTCTCAAATAGCCTTACAAACAATTAATTCTCCATGTCGGCCTCAAGATCCACATAGGACATTGCAACACAAGATACCAACATTAAATATACTAAGTCGGCCAACTAAAACTCCAAGAACTCTAGTTGGTAAGCTATAACTATTGAGCGCCAGTAAAACAACTAAGCATGCTAGGCATCACTGAGAAAGTACATCGACTAAGCACCACAAGCATCACCAAGTACATGTTCCACCAAGTGCCAGAGGTTTTACTGAGTTCCTTCAGTAATTGAGATCCTCGGTTAAAGCTACAACTGAGAACACATAACCACTTCAACACACCACCATGCAGATTTTCCAATAACCCTAGAATGCTCCTGCATCATACACCCCAAGTTCAAAAAGATGTTCTCATAGGCTGGAAGAACATCTTCCAGGATTCAGCACATGAACCCCAAACTAGTTCTTCACATTGAAGTCCTTCAAGTATTCACCTTGCATACTCTTCCACTTCTTCTTCCTTTGTCTTTTCAAGTCTTTCCTTGACAACACATGGGTTTGTTCTCCATACTGATCAATCCTTTCAAAATCCTTCAACTCATCTCAGACACCAAAGCTCAGGTTTCTCCTACTAAGTGTTGTATCCAGAAAAGGCATTAGGGAAAACTTCCTATCATTCTTCTCAATAGTAAATACATTCTTGACATAATCATGCACAACTCTACAATCATATTGCCAAGGTCTACCAAGCAATATGTGACAACTACTCATCTCCACAATATCACACAACACTTGATCCTGATACTAGTCAATCTGAAAATCAACAAGACATTTCTCCCTCACTTCTAGAGCATGAACATCTTGCAACCAACCAATCCTATAAGGATAAGGATGTCTCACTCTCTTCAAACCAAGTTTCTGAACCATCTCCTTAGCTACAAGGTTATCAACACTACCACTATCCATAATCACATTACAAAGTTTACTTCTTGACTTCCACCAAGTTCCGAACAAATTACTCCTCTGACAAGGTTCCACCTTAGTATCGAGCAATGTTCTTCAAACTAGCAAGTTCTCTTATTCTACCTCAAGCTCATTTAGTATGTTCTCATTCACCATAGCATTCCTACTTTTACGGAGCTTCTTATGTGAACATTCAAAAGATCGGTGTCCTTCAACACAATTATAACAAGTACCCTTAAAGATAACCCTACATGTCCTCTTTTTCAGATCCACAAGTTTCAGTTTATCCTTCACCGAGTGATCTAGCTTCTCCTTACCTCAGGAATTACCATGTTGTCTCCTCTTCAACTTATCTTCTGCCTTCAGAGCATACTGATGAGCATCCTCAATCGAATCAATCTTCATCATACCAATCTCATCCTGAATATTGAATCTCAAACCATTCACACACCAAGCTACCTTTTCTTTACCAAGTTCTCTATGTCCAGACCGAATAGTTAATTTATAGAACTCCTCGGTATAGTCTTCCATAGTCAAATATTTTTTCTTCAGTTTCTACAACTTCTTAAAAAATTCAAGTTCATAGTCAGTAGGTATGAACTTAGCTTTCAATTTAGTCACCATCAACCTCCACCGATTGATCTTCATTTCACCTTCATCTTCTCTATCTCTTTGCAATTCTTTCCACCAAATAGAAGCATGTCCTTTCAACTTAGTTTGTGCCAATCTTACACTAAGAGGATCTTCAATTTCTTCAAGCTCAAAGAAATCTTCTAACTCACCAATCCAATCAATCAAGTCCTCAGGTTTCAAAGTACCAGAGAAAGTAGAAACCTCCATTTGGTAACTAGTACTTAACCAAGCTCCAGATCTATGCAATTGACTAGTTTTGTCTTCACCAGATCTATCCTCAGGTCATCTCCACTAGATCCAATAGCTTCAAAGTCTTCAACAACTTCCTCATAGCCATCTTTAGTACCAAGATTCCTTGATATACCGAGAAATATCCCTCATGATCTCAGCGATCATGTCATTCTTCATCAATTCCATCTCAGATCTGAAATCTACTTTAACTTTTTATGTAATCTTTGATTTCACAGCATCACAGAGATCTGCAATCTCCCTAGGGTCCAATCTTCTTGGAGGCATACTTCAAGAACTTTGAAAAACCTAAGGAAACAAATAACCAACCCAAGGTCTTGGTGCAAACTGCCTCAACTCAGCAATCAGTTTACACACTCAAGAACTTCAAGCTCTGATACCACCTGACGCAAGGCAAAATAGATAATCCCAGCATGGATAGTCCAAGTCTACACCAGCAATAATAACAACAATAACCATAGAGGAATACACAACAATATAATGCTCAAATAGAATTTCATTCAACATGTCTAACCGTAAGGCCTTCCGAGTTAGGGCCAAATACAATCACTTACAAAGGTATTTCTGCAATCTCCTAGCTAGTCTAGCTCTATAGCACATCAACAACTAGTGGAAAATAGTAAGGCAGATCTAAAATTGAGCTCGCAAGCCACTAAGAAATCTCCTTGTCTCCAAGTATACAAACCACTAGCTTTGTTATTACAAATATCAGATAAATAATTTGATCTTCAAGATCTCATAGGATCCAATTATTATCCTATTGATCTATCTCCACTGACTCTTCTAGCTCCCAAACAACTACCTAAACACTCCTTAAATACATTTCTTCAACCACAAGTTTGCTAGAAGAAACAATTAACTCCTAAGCCAAGTCAGCTTCTACTACAAACAAATATTAAATGCAACAACAGTCAGCTCTCAAATAGCCTTAAAAATAATTAATTCTCCATGTTAGCCTCAATATCCACATAGAAGAATGCAACACAAGCTACCAACATTAAATACACTAAGTCGGCCAACCAAAACTCCAAGAACTCCAGTCGGTAAGCTAGAACTACCAAGCGCCAGTAAAACAACCAAGAATGCTAGGCATTACAGAGAAAGTACGTCGACTGAGCACCACAAGCATCACCGAGTACATGTTCCACCGAGTGCTAGAGGTTTTACCAAGTTCCTTCAGTAACCAAAATCCTCAATTAAAGTTGAAATCGAGCAACACAAAATCGCTTCAACACACCACCATGTAGATTTATCGATAACCCTAGAATGCCCCTACATCACTATAGTAAAAAGTGAAAATGAATAGTAAAATGTCCCTTTTGGACCTATTTAAGCCTTTGCGGGACCCCGATGACCTAGGGAACTTTCATGGCAGGATGTCACATAAACTTCATATTGGAACCAAAATTAAAATAGGTGATCTTTATCACTTAAAAGTAGTAAAAATGAAGTTACAAAGAAAAGTCAACCTTCGAAATGCAAAAGTCAACTATGGTCAAGTTACAGTCAAATGGGGGAAAAATGAGCATAAATAACACTGCAAACATGGTAAATAAGTTCAATGATGATTATCAGTCAAATGCATAGTCAACAAAAGTCAAAGTTCAGTAAAATGCAAGTTACGAAAGCTACGTAGAGCATAATTAATGCATAAAAAGCTTGTCAGAACTGTAAAAAGTGAATTTTTCACTTACACATCAAATTTGAAAACCATGATATTGGTCAAACATTAGTCAAACCTGGTCAACTCTCATATTTTCTCAATCAAGAAGTGTTTCTTTGATGCTAAAATTGATCCTAATCACTTTCTAAATGATTTATACTTGATCCAAATCCATTTTAATCAACGTAATATCTCTTAAATGCTTGAAAACCACCAATTTTATCAAAGTTTCATTTTGATTTCAGTCCTAGGGGGCATAATCATACCAAAATTTAAATTATTCAAACAAAATCTTCAAACAGGAGGGGCATGACAGTTGTCTTCAATCAAGTTGATGTTGTTAATCTTTCTGACATTGATCAATTTCATCACTTCAAATCAACTTGGTTATTTGTCATCATGTTCAATTACTGCAAATCAAATCTAACTAGAAATTTCTATCTAAATCTCTTATCAATCTTTGTTCAATCAAGCTTGAAATCAGTATGGTCAATTCTCATTTAATCAAGTTTAGAATTGATGACCATTGAATCATGTGAGATTTTGTTCAATCAAGTTTAGAATTCTCAAAATTTAGAGTAGTTCTCTTTACGACTCTCTAAATATTTCAGAGTAGATTCACTGCTCTCTAAATCTCCTTAAAATCAAAGTGGTCCTCACTGCTCTCTAAATCACTTGAGTTTAGAGTGGTTCTTTCTGCTCTCTAAATCTCCTTGAATCTATCAATTCTACTAAATCATGCGCTGAATCAATTTTCCTTGAATCCCTATGCTATTCGCAAAGAAATTCAAAGAGGGGCAAATGTAATCACCTAAAATTGGGCTAATAGAACCTAAGACCCCATTTTCCCTAATTCGAAAAAAACTCCTAATTGTGTTAATTTGATTCATGATTATTAACATAATTCAATAAATTTGATAAAATTGATAAAACTTCATATATCAAGCATTAATCATCAATAATTGATCAAAAATCACATTGATTACTTCTAGGTCTAAATAATTAAATCAATCCCATTAAATGCATGGCTAGAGTAATTAATTAAAACAAATGAATAAAAGGGCTTAAAAATGACATGTCACCTCTCAAGGGGACAACAAAGAAACCTTTAACCAATGAGAGCCCATCACATGGATCACTCACATGGATCAAGTTTGGAGGCATCTCAACCATTCCTCATGGATGCATCTCAACCGTCCAAATTTCTAAGGTTCTATAAAAGATGAATTTTCAAATGAGGTTGAATATAGTTAATTGAATTCATACTTACATGCTGCATATTTCATTTCATAGGTAATTAGCAAACACTTCAATTTACATGCTTAATGTTGAATGGATTAATGGATTTCATGAATGAATTTAGTTTGTTAGTTTCATTTGAATTTGAATCTCTCATTCTAACATGCATTGTCACTATTTAGGGTCTAAATGTGAGAGTAAATTTAGATTCTTACATACTTGTGTTAGTTAGAGAGCAATAGAATGATTTTTTTTAGTTTAAAGGCTTTCAATTGCTTTCAATTTGATTTAAACTAACAATCTAATGTTCTATTAAAGTATTGTGTTTCAGAATTACATTGTCCACAAAATACACACATAGTATGAATAGGTTAAAAGTGGTTGACTTTGGTCAACATGCTGACCATCACCATGATGGCATCATGGTGACAAGAGGAAATAGGGAGACCTACAATAAAGTCCATGGAAATAGTATCCTACTTCCACTCAGTTATCTCATGTGGCTACATTAGTCCACCTAGATGAATGTTCTCTACCTTCACCCCCTAGCACTTTAAAGGCATCTAGCAACTATGTTGGCAATCTGCAATCTCATGCCTAACAAATGGTACAACCATCTCAAATTAGCATGCAACTTTTTAATTCCCAGATGTAAGGTGCTTTGTGAGCTTCTAGTATAATGAACTCTCACAAATCACTGGTAGAAGGTACATAGATGCACCCCCTATAGTGTAGCAACCCATCAGAATCCAATACATAATCTACAAATCTCCCCTCAAGAGGTCTCTGGTAATGAATTAACTAACAATCCTCTATATACAACCCATCCTCAGGAAAAGAACACAAAATATGCTCTCTCATATTTGTACCAGTGGCTATAGATGATAGCTCATGTCACCTTCTACTCAAGGCATCTACAACTATGTTCCCCTTCCCCTTGATGTAATGAACATCAAAATCATACTCACATAAGAACTCCATCCATCTCCTCTACCTAGCATTAAGATTCACCTATGTAAATATATACTACAAGCTTTGATGATCTGAATGAAGCTCAAATTGGTGACCTAGAAGAAAGTGTCACCATCTCACTAAGGCATGAAACACCGCTGCAAGCTCTAGGTCATGAGTAGGGTAATTAAGCTCATGAGTCTTTAGCTTCCTAGAATTGAAAGCTATAGGTCGACCATCATGCATAAGGACCACTCCTAAACCATCTAATGAAGCATCTGTGCATACCACAAAATCTATTGAAGGGTCTGGTACTGCTAAGATCGATGCACTAGTGAGGGATCTCTTAACCTCTTGGAAATATCCCTCATACTTATTTGTCCACACATACTTCTTTCTCTTTCTCTCAAGGGATATGATGGTATGAACCACTCTAGAGAATCCTCCACAAAATACCTGTAATATCCTGCTAGGCCCATAAAACTCCTAACCTCAATGACATTGGTGGATACTGGCCAATCCATAATGGCTCTAATCTTTGATGGCTCCACTGAGATCCCATCACCTAATATAACATGACCAAGATAATGTACCTCTGGTCTAAAGAAGGCACACTTTGACAAGCTACCATATAATTGATTCTCTCTCAAGAGCTATAAAACCTATCTCGAGTGCTCCTTGTGTTCCTTCTCATCATGAGAATATATCAAAATTTCAGGAAGGAACACTACCATAAACTTATCCAAGAATTTATGAAATACTCCATTCATGAGGCTCATGAACACATCTAGAGCATTCATGAGATTAAATGGCACCATGGTAAACATGTAGTGACCATACCTTGTACAAAATGTATTCTTTTGGATATCACTCTCCCTAATCCTTAATTGATGATACTCTGAATTTAGATTTATCTTCGAGAATACTCGAGCACCCTCTAACTGATCAAATAAATCATCGATCCTGGGGAGTGGTTATCAGTTCTTAATAGTTAATTTATTCATCTATCAATAATAAATGCATAACCTAAGTGATACATTTATTTTCTTCATGAAAACCACTGGTGCACCCCCAAGGTGACACACTAGGTCAAATATGCCCTTTCTCCAAGAGCTTCTCCAACTGAATCTTGAGCTCACTAAGCTCATGGGTAGTTATCCCATATGGTTCTCTAGATATAGGCTTGATCCTACCACAAGATCTATGTGAAAATCAACTGCCCTAAGTGGTAGCATACCAGGTAGCTCAGAAGGAAATACATTTTCAAACTCGTGCAAGATAGGATAATCCTTGAGTGAGGTCTCTCTCTCTAAATCCTCCTCTCTATCAATAATGGTGTTGGAAAACAACTAGCATCCCTTCCACATACACCACCTAAGATGCATAAAAAAAATCATGTGAAGAGATACGGGTCTCTGCACCCCTAATATCACCATAGGAGTATCATGATCATCTACACACTCTACCCTTTTCTATCGATAATCCATCTTGGTGTTGTGAGCATATAGCCAATCCATGCCAAGAACTACATCGTAAGAACCTATAGGGGTAATGAAAAGATTAGACATTTTGAACATGTCTCCAATCTGAATCTAACAACTATGAACCAAGGAACTAACAGACACACTAGCTCCTAAGGCTAACTCAACCTCCCAACTGACATATTGTCTAAGTGCCACCAGCCCCCAATGCTCCACTAAAAATGGAGATATAAAGGAGTCTATAGCTCCTAAATCAAACAAAATAGTAACATTGATGTCTCAAATCATACTCATGGCCTCAATGACCATGGCTTGATGCTCTACTTGATGCTTATCATCCACTACAAATACCCTATGGAACCTACCCATATCACCTACTATCAGCTTTGAAGTAGCCCCTCTCTGGCTACCTACTACTTGACCCTATGGGAACTCTCTCGTTATATGTCCCATACCACCACAACTGTAACATGGCCCACATGTCTACATCTGTACTCCCTGGACCTAGACTAATACTAACCTCTAGTACTACTTGATCCACTATAACCACCCCTAGAGGACTACTGAGTCCTAGCTAGTTGTGTGTAAGGGGCTTTTGACCTTTGATACCACCTAGGACCCTATGACTGCTACTACTTGGGCATAGAGCCCTAATGTCCCTAAGAAGGTCTCTGCGTAGAATCCTAATGGGGTCACTATTGGGCCCTTAAAGGGAAATACAAATGGGAAAGTAGTACTGAGAGGGGGGGTTGAATCAGAACTTACTAACTTCTATCTCTTTTAAATTGTTAAAACTTTATGCATCATGTAAACAAAACTTGAACATTCTAAGTAATATATCATGTCAAGTAGCATACATGAGATCACACATAAAACAATAGATTTGGTAACCCAGAAACCCTTGAAAGGTAAAACTGGGGTGGGGATGACACCCACAAATCTTCACTACTGCAGATAAAAAGTTTTCCTATTAGGGCTTACAAAATTTGATCATATCATGATCTACCCTATGAAAGGTCTGCTTTGTTAAAAGCTAAGAGACTTATTCAGTCTACCTTGTTAAAGGATTTGTAAACTTACAATAAAGTAAGCACTCAGTAAAGAGATTTACAAAAGTTTGCTAAGACTACTCGGTTAAGAGATTTACCCTAATACACTGGTTAAAATGTCTCAGTATATGATCCTTCAGTTTGCACTGATATGCTGATTACAAATCTTCTCTTTTCTCTATAATTGTGATCTCTTCTATCAAATTGTTCTTGATTCTGTCCTTTCACTGCTTTGCTCAGTCACTAAACTCGATCTGAATACTTCTCCTTGTCATTTCCTCATACTCACATACTCACAATATTCATCTAATCTCAATGTCTCTATATCTCTCTGATTCACACACATATCTCTGTCCAAGATCTTTCCTTTATATAGTAACAAAAATGTTTTACCATTACAAGATCTACGGTCCAAATATATTCCTATTGCCACCTATACTATACAATTTTCTGATTGGCTAAAGGTTATACATAGGAACCAATGATAGCAATATGGATGCGTAACCACCTCTGTGATTACCTCAATAGACAATATACAAAATATAATTATCCTAAAAAATGGTTTACCTCAATCATTGTGCCATTTTAGACTTGTATGTCAATTCTGGCTAACTCGGCAAAAGTTATCCCTAGCACTCGGCATCAACTGTCCTTGGCATCTACTATACTTGGCATCTATTGAACTTCTCTATCACTCGGTAATCATTGATATATGTAGCTCGGCAATAACTATACTTGGCATGTTACAAATATATTGTGACCGTGACTTTACTCGGTAGTACTACTGCTCGGTAAGTATACAATACAAAACTCAGCCTTTACAAAATGACTCGATCGCAGTGATGACCGACCATCCTTGCCTAGATATATGACTAAGTGTAAGACACTAATAGTCAACAAAATTATAGAGATCTACATCCTAATGGGGTCACTGTTGAGACTATTGGCCCTTAAAGGACCCAGTTGAATGTCCCTGATTCCCCTTCCAAGGGGGTCTCTTTTGTCCTAATGACTGAGTGGAGGGATTTCAGTTGTAAGACCAATCTCGAGAGTCTTGTGCCCTGCAATGAATATCCTCTTCAACTAGTGCCCTCTAAATTGCCTCTCTAAAAGTGGTAGGGAAAGCTAGACATACTAGACCCTAAAGAGATACGTTAAGACCCTTGATAAAATGATGCATACATAGCTTCTCATCCTTCATGTAATCAATATAAGGAAGGATCTCAATAAATATACTCTCATGCTGCATCATAGTAAGGCCTCTCTTTTGAAGGTCATGGAACTTCTATATCTTCCAATGTTTAAAGTTCTCTAAAAGGTATCTATCTTTGAATTTGTCGAGAAAAGTCTCCCAAGTGAGTGTACCTATACTCACGCCTCCCATGGCCTCCTCCTGCTACCACCAAGTAGAGGCTCCCTCTCAAAGAAGATGAATGATAAGTTGCACCTTTAGATTTCTCCCATAGGAACACAACCCAAAGCATCATTGCAAACTCAATAGCCACACCTATGCTCCAACACCATTAGTAGATCCCAAAAATAAAGGTGGTTGGAGTCGTAATAACTCCCTGATCTGATCCCCTATATCATGGGCATCTCTCTCAACTGCACGAGCCCCCAGGTCATGTGAGTGCTCTAATTAATGTACAAACTCAGCCTCATGATTTGTATGACCCTCAATCTATCTAGGTGGTCGGCTCCTACTCCTTTCCCTGCTATCTTTCCTATGGCCCTTTGAGAGTTGTTGCTCTACCTATTGTACTATAGGTGGTAACCTCTGCTGAATGATGCCCACTAGGTTTTGCAATGTAGCTAAAATGTCTTGATTCAGATTTGGACATGGTTTGGGTGGGGGATTATGATTTCCCCCAGGAACCTCTACCCCTCATTTCACATCCCCATGTACCAAAGGGGTACGTCTATAGCCTCGTCCATGTCTACAAGCATTACACATGATGGTAGGCATCCTACATGAAAGTACAACATTATTAATGAAACGTAATGGGTTGTAGGTCCTAGTGTTGAAACTCGCTCTGATACCAAATGTCATGCCCAAAATAAACTAAGTAAAAACACACCAGCTTTTTTTAAACTAAGGTTTATGATGATGGTTACACACAAGGTTGAGATGATAGTGATGTCAGGCAAGGGGCATCATGGCCAATGAGGGTCATGTGGCAATCCCACTCACATAACCAGGTTGACCAACCTCCCTCTAAGATATGGTTAGGGTTGGTTAACCCCAACTGATCCTTCAAAATAGATCCTAATGTTGTTTACAGTAATTATTTTTGATAAGGTTCAAAGTTTAACTAAACAATCACCTATGGTTTTCCCAATCAGTTATTAGTTCAAACTGGTGTTGTTTTCATTTGTTATTTTGATAATTCTCATTAGCTTAACTAATAGTCAACCTAGGTTTGACTAATCATAATCTTAATTAGTACTTGTTCATAAATACCTAACATATAATATATATAGATATACTAATTACTGTATATATATATACGCATGTGTTAAAATAATTAGAATTTAATAATTAAAGGGAACATATATGATACCTAATAAAGGTAATTTATTCAAACATAATTATTAACTTAGTTAGGGAGGTCAAAGCATAAATTTCCGTAATAACTATGGGTAAGTGCACAAAGACGGGGGACCAAAAAGGGGGTATAAGATGCCACTTTTTTCCTAAAGTCAGCAAACTTTGAACTTCAACAAGAAATTGAAGATAGTTAGACTCAAAATTTTAAGATGCGACAAGAACAAGAGTTATAATACTCTGAATGTCATTCCTAAACTACTAATTTATTTTGAAAATGGTGCAGATTAAGGCCCTCAAAAAGGGGGAGCACAAAAAGTGGTCCTATTTTTTGTGAAAAAACATAACATAGCGTCTGGTGTGCTACCCCTAAAATGTTAACTTTTTTTTTGAATTTTTTTAATTGCTCTAGTGATAAGTTAGCTAACACCACGTAGTTTATCCCAAATTTTTTTGCTAATTTTTTGATGAATGTATAAATTTTGGTGAATTTATGAAGTGCACACATCCTGAAAACATGAAATTTCTGTGTACTCCCCCTAGAAATCATGTAAAACTAATTGAAAATCAAATTTTCTTTTTTTTAAAGTGTGTAGAATGGAGTCTAGTTTCTAAAAATGTAACTTGTTGCAAAATTTGATGAGCGAGCCAAAATATATGCCCAAAATACTACACGTTGGTTTTTTACAAAAAATAGACATACACACAAAAGAAATTAGAGATGAAAAACTTAACATAATTAGAATTCAAAATAAATTATATGCTTAGATACCTAACAGAGAGATCTGCAATATCATGTCATCTAATTTTTACGTTATTGAACCATGAGTAAACCTGACGAAGAGCACACAAAAAAAGTTGTCATTTTTTTGTATGTCTTCTAGAAAATACGTCTCAGGCCTATTTGAATCCTCCAAGCCTTTGGGTTGGATCTCCAAGGCAAATCCAAGCCTTAGGATTGGTAAATTCCAATGCCTTACCAAGCAAATGCACCCTATAGGATGTGCTCGCTATAGGGTGTGCGCACTATGGAAATCTATGACTTCTATAGGGCATGCGCGCTATAGGGTGTTCGCCCTATTTAAGTCATAGATTTCAATTGTGAGGAGAAATAGTTAGAGTGAGAGGAAGAGATCTCTCTCCCACTATCCCTCTCTCTCACTCTCTTCCCCCCTCTCTCTCTCTCTCCACCCCATCCTCTCTCTCTCTCTCTCTCTCTCTCTCTCTCTCTCTCTCTCTCTCTCTCTCTCTCTCTCTCTCTCTCTCTCTCTCTCTCTCTCTCCCCTTTATCACTCTCTCTCCCTTCTCCTCTCTCTCTCTCTCTCTCACATCACCCTCTCCTCTCTCTCATTACCCTCTCTCTCTCTCTCTCTCTCTCTCTCTCTCTCTCTCTCTCTCTCTCTCTCTCTCTCTCTCTCTCTCTCTCTCCCCCTTATCACTCTCTCTCCCTTCTCCTCTCTCTCTCTCTCTCTCACATCACCCTCTTCTCTCTCTCATTACCCTCTCTCTCTGACCTTCCCCTTCTCTCTCTCTCTCTCTCTCTCTCTCTCTCTCTCTCTCTCCCTCTCTCCCTTTTTCTTGTTTTGCATAGGGCGCACGCGCTATAGGGTGCACTCCCTATAGGGCACACGTGCTATGCAAGAGTATGCATAACACTTTTTAGTTTTTGCATAGGGCGTATGGGCTATAGTGTGCTCACGCTATGGAAGACTAAAATAAACGGTCTTCTTTGCCAAGGATCTTGTGAAAGAAGCCCACATTTTTTGTATGTTGTCTAAGTTTTGCATGTTATCTGACAAATATTTTCTTTTCATGGTGTTGATAGTGACAAAGAAGTATATTCTATCAATTTCCACCATATTTTTGTTTAAAAATCAACATCAAATTGTGAAAGTCAATCATTATCACCGAAATTTATCAATTAAGGTAAAAATAAATAAATTTACATGTCAAATGTGAATAAAGAGTGTTTTGGTTTATAATTGGTATGATATAGACTTGTTCAATACATAATTTGATATAATTGTAATAAATTTATATTATAATTTGTCATATTGTAAGAGGTTTATATTATAATTGGACTTATTGTTTTATATTTATATTATATTTTTAAAATTGTAATCAATTCATATGTAGAAATAATCATCATGCCAAGGAAACGAGCAAAGACATTAACACCGAAAGAGCATGAAAGAGACACAGAGAAGAAAAGGGAAAGAATGAGACAACTTCTTGAAAAAAAAAATTGGATACCATAGAAGAATATTTTTCTTTGGATGAGGAACATGAAACATCAATACAAAGTAAGAGATAATTGGAATTGGAAACAAAAACACAATGAATGAGAAACTTGCGTGCAACAAAACAAGTGAATTATGAAGATGCAAGCACATCATCTATGAGTTCCCAAGTTGAAGAGATATCATCATCCAATGTTGGAGGCACACCATTGTCTACTTCTGAAGGTGTGGGCACACCCTTGTATCATGTTGAAGGCACACCATTGTCTACATGCCAAGGTGTACGTACCCCCTTGTATAATGTTGAAGGCACACCAATTTCTACATCCCAAGTTGTAGGCAAAACATCATCTCATGTTAAAGGAACTCAAGATGGTACACAATTCACACATAATGATAATTTTTTTGATGCTCGTAGAATTATTTATAGAAAGCCAAAATATTTGATTGATATTGATACTAACATTTTGCAAGCAATGTCTTACAAGATTCCCAAGTGTACTTGTCAAAGAAATGATAATCGTATTTGGAGATTATTTTTTGAGAATTTAAACATGACAAGAAGATGTCAACTATTTGTTGAAATGATGAGAAATCTGAAATTTCAGCCCATCATGAAGATTCTTGGGCTAAGAACGATGGATGAGTCAAGTGAAAAATCTATTGTAAAGAATCTAATGACTACATATGAGAGTGTGGGTTCTACATCATGCACGAAAGATAGTAATGTCACACGATGTGTACTTACATCAATGATAGTAAGCACTCAAATGAAGAAATCTTGACTCATTAGAAAGATAAGAAAAATATTGAAAATAAGTAGAAAGTCTCTAATGAGAGCATCGGGAAGGGGTCAAAGAGTGGAAGATCCAAATAGAAATTAGTTATAGGCATTTTCCGGCAGACTACCGTGAAAAGATAAAGCAATTGTTGAAGATTTGAAATCCTTGATTGAAGAATTTTGGAAGAATAACACACGGGTATCTCCTAATCAAAGAGATGTTGTAAGAAGGAGGATTGCTAGTCGAATTCATGTTCCAGATCCAAAACATTTTTTGGATACAACTCAAACACAATTCTTTGAAAAATTTATGCATGTCTCCTCAAATTAAAATTAGTCAAAGATATTTTGAAATGTGTAAACCTTTTTATGTGAAGATAATTCACACATGCACAACTTGTTGTTGTACGGTACATATTGAATTTTCTAACCATTTTAAATTTTATAGGAATATATGTGTAGATATGTACTCTAATAATGTTTTGCAGGATTGTAACATAAATATCCCACCTAGATCTTCAAGGGAATTAATATCTACCATTTTATGTGAAAGAGTGGATGGTCAACAATTTTACAAGCTCTCATGCTTGGATGGTACATGCATAGATTGCAAAGGTTTGCAACATTTTCCAATTTGTCAACATATGGAGAGTACACATGCAATCGGTAATGAAATAGTGGAATTTTGAAAATATAAGACCGTGACATACAATCTAAAAGATGGAAAAGAGGCTAAAATATGTGATTTAGTAATTGAAAAAATTTCAGTGTATCATTTCATGGACATTTTTTGTAAAAAAGTTATTTATGAGTATGCAAGGCATACACATAGAGCATTATGGTTGGATATGAAATTCAAGTTGTGCAAGGACATATTCCCACTTAATACCATTGTTTCAGTTGTGGACTTTGCAAAGAACTACACACTACAACCACAAAATGAGGTGCAAGCAAAGTATTACAGCTCTCAACAGGTTGCTGTATTTTTTCATATAGCATTCATGCATGCACTGGACAGTACAGAGGAGAATAGGAAGATATTGAGGGAGTATCATTTTTATATCAGCAAAGATCACTCACATTCTATAGAGTTTGTACACAGTTGCTTTCAACTATTTTATGGTCATTTGGCAAATGGGGGCATAAAATATCATCGACATATCATATGGTCAAATAATTGTGCATCACAATTCAAGAATTCTCGGATGTTTTATAGGTTGTGCAAGATGCATAAGATTACTGGAATTCAATATATGTGGAATTTCATAGAGGTCGGTCATGGAAAGGGAGAGAACGATGGTGCAAATGTATGTATTAAAAGAGCCTTAGCACATGAAGAATTAAAGTATAAAGAGAAAGCAACGTTGTCAGATGCAGGATGTATTGTCCAATGGTGTAATGCTACAATGGGTCTAGGTAATGAAGGTGAGTCTATGGTTCATAGATTTTTTTGGTTGATGGATGAAACTAACATTGCACCATATGAGGATTGTTATACATTGACAGGATTGAGTGAGCTACACTCTTTTAGAATTTGTAATGCAGGTTCATGGAGTATCCACACACGACATATGACATTCTTTTGTTCATCATGTGTAGATGAAGATTGGGATGGGTGTGAGTCAAAGGAATGGGTTGAAGAATGGTATACATGTATTTTGAGTCCACTTGCCTCCTATCATCCCCATGAATCACTACAACAGATAGAAATGGAATCATCCATTGACTTTGATCACTTATTTGATCTAGTACAACCAGGTAAAATTTTGCACATACAAATAATCTCAAATTTATTACTTTATCATAAATATTTAGTAAACTAATGTCCTCATTATGTTTATATCATTATAGGCCATGTTTTTTCTATTATTACACCTGAAGACAATGCAGAAGGGATAGATTATCATTCGTGTCAGTGTGTTGAGGCAAAAAATAAATTGGATCACTTGGTTATCGATGGTGAAGAATTAGAATACCCTATAGGAGTAGTGGTTGTAACTAGTACATGGCTTAGATGGTATGCTATGAAGAACCCTAGGTTGTGGTTGTTCAAGGATTGGGAGACACATAGAAAGATTCTTCATTATTAAAACCTCATTGTTGCATCAAATGTCCACTTGATCAAATATGGGGGAAGACTGCATAATAAAACTCTTTGGAAGGTTCATGAATCAAACCATGAGGCAATACCTGAGACAATCAAGGGTAGGGCAGATCCAAGTGGTTCATTGGACTAAATGGAGATACAAAATATTGTAATGTCAAATTTATATAGCACTATAAATTGGGTGGACTGTAAATTTCTCATGCATTACCCTGTATGTATAATGGGAAGTTTGTAAGATTTAATGACAACCTTTCTCTTCTATTTTTTTGGGAAATACAAAAGGTTTTCTCTGCTTAGCTCTTTCCTCTGGTGCTCCTATTGAGCTGAGTTGTAAAAATATTTCTCATTATTAATAAAAAAAACTTGATGTTATGCCAATGACTTGTAGGCACATAATACTTGGAAGGCCATGGAAGAGCCTTAAGGAACCAACTCAATTCAAGGATGCACTATCTCATTTCATTTCCAACTTCTCCCTCTCTGAAACATAAGTTTTACATTTTGGTTTATCTAGATAGTGTACCCTCCTAGGCCACCTAGTGTACCTAGTGCCTCCACCATATCAAAACTCAAACCAGACTTCACACCCTCATCCTAACACCTTATATCATCTCAACATGGTACATTTTCCAAGTTAAAACTTCCCATTCACTCCTATCCACTCATCCTTCACCATTCTTCTACTATAGCCTTTCTAGGCCTGTCTAGTAGCCCTTCAAACCTTGAAATCAACAATTCATTCACAATATCCCCAAACAAACTAGCAATGTTTTTAGATGTTCAAATACCCTTTTTAGAGTTACTAAGTTGATATGATTCTTAGAGTTTCATTACTTGACTGGTGAACACTTCCTTCACTCCCTAACCCTTTAACTAGGCCTAATTATCCCTTGGCCAAAGAAGCAACTCTATCATCCACTAATCTCCAAGACTCCACAACCCCAAAAAATCTTGATAAAGGATAAAAGAAAACTATTTTTCAACTTATTTTTCCCATATTCACCCATCTACACTCCTATTTAATAAACCCTCATTATTTGGGCTAGAAACCAAGGGTTTTAGAGAAATCACCCTATCAAACCACTCACAGCTCTAAGCAAGGTTCTAACACCTTACAATGCACTTGTTTCCAATAACCAAATCCTTATAATATAATGTTACCCCACTTTTTACCCCATAGCCATGCTATCAAAGTGGAAGATTTTGATCTCATAGTCAGGTCTAGTCATGTTTCAATCTAGGTCTAAGTCTTTCATAGGATAGGCTATTCTTGCCAAGTTTCCTTATCAATGCCTTTCCTTCTCTAAATTGGGTGGGTTGTTCTAAAGGTCTTTTCATATCGGGTAGGTTATAGATCCCAACCCGGCAAGGATAAGATGCTCCTATTGATGATCTTTTTCAGTAGAAGAATGATTGGGAATTATAGTTTCCAGGCCTTTATAAGAAGTCAGAGAAGATTCTACATATGGATGGTGCAATGACAGAGCTGATGTTGGTAATTTAAAGAAGTTAATCTCATATGACAGTGTGCGGAGAATTCATTTCTTTGTATAAGTATTCCTTGCAGGTCAAATTCTAGGACTGTTATGATGCTCCTAACTTTTAGTGATTGCAGATGTGATTCTTCAAATGGCATTGGATTTGAAGATGGTGATTGACAGAATGAGCAAAATGAGCTGTAAAAATATGGAAAATAAACTCTCAAAATATCAGAGGCTTCTCGCCAGGGACAGGTGATTATTTTGTTTAGAATACAATGCTAAAATTGGGAGCTTGAAATATATTTTTCAATGCAAAGGCGACATGCCACAATGCATATGTGCTTGAAATAAGTGATGTTCAAGTTCATTTTATGCTCTTTCAGGCATGACAGTACAACATATGTATGTATTCAATGCATTTTCCAGAGCCCCAAAAAGTGGATGATTTTCGTTATTTGAAAGCTTGGATCAGTTCTCTAATGTTTTACGATCCTATTGGTGAAGACCACATGAGATTTGGAGTCAAAATGATAAAGCGGTCACATGATCACAAGGAATAAAATAATACCATGCGATCATGTGACAATGAAGTCTACCGGGACCCATGTACACCAACAGCGTAGATGCGATGATGAGGTGGAAAGATTATTAAAGATAACATTACTCATTTTGAAAATGTCATTCGCCAATGATAGAGCGATCGCATGATCGTAGGAGGTTAAAAAATACTATGCGATCATGCAAAAGGTGAAAGGAGGGGGCCCCACACAAGCTTTGGTGGTGGTACATAAGCAAGAAAACCAACGCAAATATAAGGTAGTGAAAGGCTGGTCGCATGATCGCATAAACCAGATTTGAGTCATGCAATCATGCGAAAAGTGAAAAAAGCTGTTGGTTAGGTAAGAGAAGTCAACAAAAAGATAGGAAAGACTAAACAAAAGGTGCTCTACTGGGGTCCACGTATGCCAATAGTGTAGACACTGTGATTGGCTAAGGAAATACAACCTCTGGGAAGATGTGCAGACTTGACAAAAATAGAGTTGTCGCATGATCGTAAGAGTTTAAAAAGTGTCATGCGATCATGCGACAATGAAACCCAAGTAGGAGAGAGAAATCAAAGACAAAGTGAAGCAGACTCAGAACAGGGGATTTGATTTCATAAAGAAATTACATATTGATTCCCAGACTAGTAGCGGCATTCGACCAGTAAATTACTGTTGTGATCATGGATATGTTGGCTTCTCACAAAATGGAGACAGAGGAGGAATTTGATGCAGTGAGATGTTATGACAAGCATCTCGAGATGGATCACAGGCCTGCTTTTTACTTGCTAAGATAAATCTTCAGCAACATATAACTCAGCTAATGAGAAGACATAATATTTATAGAAGCTTGCAAGTGTTTGTTGAACATCTTCAGCTTTATGTTGAGCAGTCTTAACACTTATGGACTAAATTATGTTAATTCGATAAAGGTCTATTCAATTCATCTTATTGAGCAAGGTCAGATGAAGGGACAAAGTCATATTAGTTCTTCTTTGTTGTAATTTCATAGTCACTTGTCTCATATCCTTTTGAATTCTGGAAGTTGAAACACTTTGTATTCCCATGAATGTTGTACATTTGTAAATTCTATATAAACTATTGAAAAAGTAAATACAAGGGTCGGAAAAATTGTTGGTGTAAGAGACTTGATATTGTAGAGTCAATTGAAGGGTGTTTTATGTCAATGATTTTCTATTCCATTTAGTTAGAAATTGTTGATTCTATGATTCTTTCTTTTAATCTGAATTACAGTAGGAAGGAAAGGATGTTTCATTCCTTTGTTATGAGGATATGAATAAACCACAATAGGATGTGCTTTGGGATATTCGGGGAAGGATTCATTAGGATTATTTAATCATTTCATTTACATTTCTATAGGTAGATGCTGAGCATATAAATTCATAGGATTTGTGAGTTTGCTGCTTGGTTTTAGATTTGAGAGCTTTTCCTGCCTGGGTTAAGTCTTGTTTAGGCTTAATTCAGTTTGCCTCTTCTGCTCTCAGGTTAAGAGCATACCCCAGGTTAAATTTAGGAGCAAAACATTATTCTTTGAATATCATACACATAGGGAGTTGTACCTACCAATTCAAAGAAAAGCCGGTAATCAGAAAATGGATTTTCAACTGTTGTAACCAGATATTGTTCATCATTTGGGCATTAAGAGTTATTTCCACAAGAAACAAGAAAGGACAAATTTATTTACTAATATATTTTTGGTGACTCTACTGGGGACACAAACAGTCATTTGATCAGTAAGCTACATCATCTTGGAGTGAATGAGATTCCTCAGGAGTACCAGAGAATAGGGTGGACGAGATTCTGCATTTGATACATTAGCAGAGCTTGGTTTTCCCATCCTAGAAGTTCCTAGAAAGAAAGGAGAAAGGAAAAGTTAGAGTAGGCCTTCTTCTCCTATTAGAAATCAAAGCACTTCACAAAATACTTGTCAAGTGTTAATACTTCATGGTACCACTACTCCCCTAGTTGTTAATTTTCCACCATACTGTGCTAGGACTGTCATGGCTGCTCCATGGGCTGCTACAGTAGGACCATTAGTACTAGCAGCTTATCATCCACTCCCTGCTAGATCAAGAAAAAATTTCCCTAAGTTTTCAGGAGACGGGAAAGTCACCACTGATGAACATATTAAAGCCTTCTTTGCTGCTACTCATATTTTAGGGGTGGCACATGAGGACGTTGTTATGAGATTATTTGTTGAGACTTTAACAGATAGTGCAGTGGATTGGTTTTATCATCTGGATGATGGTTCTATCACCAATTGGAATGTGATGAGAACAACATTTGAGGATCATTTTAAGACAGCAGAAGATGAGCATCTTTTATTGACACAATTGACATCCATCAAAAAGCAACCTCAAATGAGCATGAGGGATTTTGTAGCTGCCTTTAATAAGATTGTTAGTAGAATCCCTGTTGCAGATAGACCTACTGCTGGCAATCTCAAAACATTTTTCATAAGTGCAATGCCTCCAGATATCAATTATGATTTGAGAAAGGCACGTCCCACAAATTTAGCAGATGCACAAAAGAAGGCCATTGAATATGAAGATGACTTAATCTTGGTAGGAAAATGGAAAAGAGAATTATAAAATAAAGGAAGTTCTGGTAGTACTACGTCATCTAATGAAATGATTCAAAAATTGTCCAATGAATTGGTTGCTATGAAAAGGCAACTACCAGGATTCAATAGTTCTAATCAACGTAATTTTTATAATATGCTGAGAAGAAGCATGGACAATAGATTTCTATAACTTACAGGTCCTCAACCTAGGTTGCAGATTAAAGCCACACCAAAAAAGGGGAACATGTGCGTGTTTCATTTGACTACAGATCACACTAATGAGAATTGCCCAGAAATTGTCCGTATGATGTAGTTATTGACCACCAATGAACTGAATATAGTAGCTCCTGTTGTAGAAGAGGATACATACTCAACTGGTGACTCTGGAAATTTATTTGTGGAGTATGAATCTGATTCTGAACCTAAAGGTGAATGCTATGCTACTATAGATGGAAACTCATATACGGTGCTCACCAGGAATCAGAAATTAAAGAACCAGTCTTCCAGCAATCCTCATAAAACTGATCCTAGTCCTGCGAGAATTAGTGTTGATACTGATCAGAAGGCATCAAGCTCTTAGACAGGTAAAGATAAACTATCTTTTGATATTGTTCAATTCTGTGAAGAATCAAAAATTCAGATTTCTTTTCTGGATTATTTAAAATCACATCCTTCAAAATTTAAAAAATTAGTAGAACGGTGTAAAGGAAGTATTTCAGAATTAAATAATAGTGCTATTGTGGTAGAAGGGGATGAAACATTGACAGCTGGTTTGTTTAAAGAAGAAGAATCTATTGTGTTAGCAACCTCTCCTGGGCAAAAACCTCCCCCCTTTTATATTTCATTGTATGTTAATGGATGTAAATTGAGCAATTGTATAATAGATTCAGGCACATCAGATAATGTCATGCCTTATTCTGTAGCCAAAGCTTTGAGTCTCACTCTTACTAAGGTGCATGGGAAATGTTATTTGATGGATGCCAAACAAGTTCCCTTAGTTGGCCAGATCAAGGATGCGCAAGTAGCTTTGGCATCTCATCCTGAAAAGAAACTCTTGTTGACTATCCTGGTGGCTGACATTTCGGTAAGCTATGGGCTCCTCTTAAGTAGAAGTTTTTGTAGAGACTTAGGAGGAGAAATAAATTTAGATTGGTCTTAGGCTGTCATACCAATAGGGAATAAGAAAATCAAGTTGGAGCCTGAGGAAAAGGCAAAGCATACAGTCATGAAATCAGATGATCCTAAAGCTCAAATACTTTATCAAGAACTAGAGTTTGGTAATTATATGTTGTTTACTGAAGAATCTCTGAATGAGAATAAGGATGAAGATGCTAATGAAAAGAAATCAGGTGAAGAAAAGGACTTATCAGACTTGTGGATTCTTGAATTTGATGGAAGTTGTTCTTCATCAGGATCTGGTGTAGGTATTGTATTGATTCCTCCTCAAGGAGAACCTGAACCTATGGCATTCAAATTAGAGTTTGAGAATACCAATAATACCACCGAATATGAAGCCTTGCTACTGGGAATAGCAGCAGCAAAAGAAAAAGGAGTTAAAGTGTTGAAAGCTCGAGGTGATGCAGAGCTCATAGTGAGACGGGTTAGAGGACAATATTCAGCAAAGAATCATAGTTTGAAAAACTACAGAAATAAGGTTTGGGATAAGATAGAAGGTCTAGATTCCTTTTCCATAGAAGCAATACCAAGAGAACTGAATACCAAAGCTGATTCTTTGGCAATCTCTGCATCTTTATTGTTGCCTCACCCAGAATTCAAAGACAAGAAGTATCAAATTGAAGTTGTCTATTGAGCTTCTGTCCCAGATAATATAGATTCATGGTAGGTTTTTGAAGATGACAAGAGCTTGCAAATGTTTTTAGAAAGTGGTAAAATTATTTCTGAACACCAGCATGAAAATGATGAAGAAAGTTCCAGCCATGGATTAAATAAAAAGCAAATTGATGAAGTTCAAGTACCAGGTGATATCATCCCTCCTTATTTTATATCCTTGGAAAAGTTGTTCAATAGGCATGACGCCTATATGAAATAGAAAAGAGCAAGGAAAGGGCCTAATACTAGTGAGTATGAAGGGGTGAATATTGGTGATGATGATAATCCCAAAATGATTAACATTGGCAAATGTTGTTCGCCTGAGGAGAAGGAAGCTACCAAGCTGCTCTTTCTAGAATACAGAGATGTTTTCACTTGGAGCTATGAAGATTTGAAAAGCTATGGAGATGGAAAAATAAAACATCAAATTCCTTTGAAGCCTGATGCAGTGCCTTTCCGATAGAAGCAAAGAAATTATAATGTTAAAGTTGCAGATGCCATATTTCAAGAGGTGGATAAAATGCTGAAGGCTCAGATTATCTATCCTATCCATCACTCCACGTGGATAGCTAATATAGTGCTAGTGTGGAAGAAGAATGGAGAAATCAAAATCTGCGTTGATTTTCACAACTTGAATCAGGCATCTCTCAAGGATAACTTTGCACTTCCTAATATGGATTATTTGCTGCAGACAGTAGATGGATCTGAAATGATGTCCATGCTTGAAGGATTCTCTGGTTATAAGCAAGTTGAAGTGGAAGAAAAAGATCAGCACAAGATGGCATTTACTACTCCATGGGGTACGTTCACATACTGCTGGATGCCTTTTGGACTCATCAATGCCGGTGCCACCTTTCAGAGATGTATGAGTAAAATGTTTGCTGATTTGAAAGATTGGATCATAGTGATATACTTAGATGATCTTACTGTGTTTTCAAAGAGAAGAAA
This sequence comes from Chamaecyparis obtusa, assembly GCA_027943335.1. Classification (NCBI taxonomy): domain Eukaryota; kingdom Viridiplantae; phylum Streptophyta; class Pinopsida; order Cupressales; family Cupressaceae; genus Chamaecyparis; species Chamaecyparis obtusa. Next base: position 1,245,918 of record BSBK01000426.1, on the reverse strand, counting down.
GGATCACATAGAAGATTTGAGAAAAGTATTGCAGAGATGTCTAGATGATGGGATTTCCCTCAATCCAAAAAAGTCTATATTTTGTGTAACAGAAGGAAACCTCCTTGGCCACATAGTCTCTCAAGAAGGAATCAGAATTGATCCAGAGCATGTTGAAGCCATTAGAAGATTAAGTCTACCAGTGAACAAAATGGGAGTTAAATCATTCTTTGGACAAGTTAATTTCCTTAGGTGTTTTGTGCCAGACTTTGCTGAAATGACCAAATGCATCATAGATATGATGAAAGGTGATTCAAATTTTAAGTGGAGTGAAGCAGGTAAGCAGGCTTTTCAGAATATTAAAAATGCCATTGCTAATGCTCCAGTATTATGTCATCCGGATCATAGCAGAGATTTCATTATTTATTGCTATGCATCTGAACATACTCTGTCAGCCATACTTATGTAGAAAAATGATGAAGGAATACAAGCTCCAATAGCTTTTATGAGCATTCCTTTGAAAAATTATGAGTTAAGGTATTCATAGATTGAAAAACATACATTTACGGTAGTCAAGGCACTGAAGAACTTTCGATTTTACATCTTACATTCGCATTCTATAGTTTATGTCTCAGACATAGCAGTAAAAAGTGTTTTGACATAGCAAGAGGTGGGGTGCAACACCAGAGGATCATGGATAGCAAAGACGCAGGAGTATGATATAGAAATTTGACCCACCAGCTGGTAAAGGGGAATGCTCTGTGTAGAGTAATTGTGGAAGATAAGGCTGTAGGAGAGTTGGAAGAATCTAAAGAAAAACAATTGGTTCTAGCTGTGGGTCTTCGAGATACATGGTTTGAAGACATTGCCTACTTTCTAACATATGGAGAGTGTCCAAAGGGCCTAACGGCAAGACAAAAAAGAGATCTCAGGTTAAGGGCAGCTAAATTTGTGATTTGGGATGGAAAACTATTCAAAAAGGAAATAGACGGCACTTTTCTCAGGTGTGTGGATAAGCAGCAGCAAGAAAAATTATTGAAGACATTCCATGATGAGGCCTATGGAGGACACTTTTCATCTTCAGTTACAGCCTTCAAAATATTGAGACAGTGTTATTATTGGCCCGGTATGTTCAGAGATGCATATGCCTGGGTAGCCAAGTGTGAGAAATGCAGAATTTTCATTGGACGTCCTTAATTAGCTGCTCTTCCGTTGAAGCTTGTCATCATTGAAGAGCCTTTCCAGTAGTGGGGCCTTGATTTCATTGGGCCAATCAATCCAGTATCTAGCGCTGGTCACTAGTATATAATAACCGCCACTGACTATTTCACCAAGTGGGTGGAAGCCAAGGCAATGAAGAAAACAACTTCTGAAGTGGTATGTGAATTCCTCAAAGAAAACATACTAGTTAGGTTTGGTGTTCCACTTAAATTAGTAATGGACAATGCGGCCTATTTTTCTTCAGTTGAGATTACTAGTTTCTGTTTTGAATATGGAATCACTGTTAGCCATTCATTTGATTATTTCCCATAGGGAAATGGCCAGGCCGAATCCAATAACAAAAATTTGGTGAATATTGTCAAGAAATTAGTGTCACATAATCAGAAGAACTGGCATAAGAAGATTCATGATGCATTGTGGGCAGATAGGGTAACACCAAAAAGGGCAATTGGTATATCGCCTTTCAAGCTAGTTTATGGAATTGAAGCAAATCTTCCTTTACCTTTGGAATTGGCCACAAACAAACTCAGAATAGTTATTGAAGATGACATCTACAAGGATGGATTAGAAAAGAGGATTCTTTATCTGAGCAAGCTAGAAGAGGAGAGAGCAGAAATAGTTGATCATATCACCCAACACAAGATGCAGGTGAAAGAGATATTTGATAGGAAGGCAAGACCATGAAAATTCATGATAGGTGATAGTGTGCTACTATGGGATAAACGTAGTGCTCCAAAGGGAATGCATAAGAAGTTTGACAACCTGTGGAAAGGACCATTCGTGATTCATCAAGCATCTGGAAACAATTCTTTCAAACTAGCTTATCAAGATGGTGAGGTACTACCACTGACCTTTAATGGTCAGGATTTGAAACTTTACCAAGTGACAAATTGAAAATAGGTGACCCCTATATTGTACATAGTTTTGTTTTGTTCCTTTGTGTTCTCTAGGTTAGTTGCTTTGCCTTGTTTCCTTTTCTTTTGTTCTTGCTTTAGTTTTGTTGTGTTGCTGCCTTCTTTGTTTACCTTTTTGTGAAACCAGAGATTTAGGATTCATTTCTTAAACATGGGAATGTTTAAGTCCCCAGTCAAAGTCAATTGTTGCCCCACTTTTTACCCCATAGCCATGCTATCAAAGTGGAAGATTTTGATCTCATAGTCAGGTCTAGTCATGTTTTAGTCTAGGTCTAAGTGTTTCATAGGATAGGCTATTCTTGTTGGGTTTCCCTGTCAATGCCTTTCCTTCTCTAAACTAGGTGGGTTGTTCTAAAGGTCTTTTTATATCAGGTAGGTTATAGATCCCAACCTGGCAAGGATAAGATGCTCCTATTGATGATCTTTTTCAGTAGAAGAATGATTGGGAATTATAGTTTCCAGGCCTTTATAAGAAGTTAGAGAAGATTCTACATATGGATGGTGCAATGACAGAGCTGATGTTGGTAATTTAGAGAAGTTCATCTCATATGACAATGTGTAGAGAATTCATTTCGTTGTATAAGTATCCCTTGCAGGTCAAATTCTGGGACTGTTATGATGCTCCTAACTTTTAGTGATTGCAGATGTGATTCTTCAAATGGCATTGGATTTGAAGATGGTGATTGACAGAATGAGCAAAATGAGCTATAAAAATATGGAAAATAAACTCTCAAAATATCAAAGGCTTCTCGCCAGGGACAGGTGATTATTTTGTTTAGAATACAATGCTAAAATTGGGAGCTTGAAATATATTTTTCAATGCAAAGGTGACATGCCACAATGCATATGTGTTTGAAATAAGTGATGTTCGGGTTCATTTTATGCTCTTTTGGGTGCAACAGTACATCATATGTATGTATTCAATGCATTTTCCACAGCCCCAAAAAGTGGATGATTTTCATTTTTTGAAAGCTTGGATTAGTTCTCTAATGTTTTACGATCCTATTGGTGAAGACCGCATGAGATTTGGAGTCGAAATGATAAAGAGGTCGCATGATCACAAGGAATAAAATAATACCATGCGATCATGCGACAATGAAGTCTATCAGAACCCACTTATGCCAACAATGCAGATGCGATGATGAGATGGAAAGATTATTAAAGATAACATTACTCATTTTGAAAATGTCATTCACCAATGATAGAGCAGTCGCATGATAGCAAGAGGTTAAAAAATACCATGCGATCATGTGAAAAGGTGAAAGGAGGGGGCCCCATGCAAGCTTTGGTGGCGGTACATAGGCAAGAAAACCAACGCAGATATAAGGTAGTGAAAGGCTGGTCGCATGATCGCATAAACCAGATTTGAGTCATGCGATCATGCGAAAAGTGAAAAAAGCTACCGGTTAGGTAAGAGATGTCAACAAAAAGATAGGAAAGTCTAAACAAAAGGTGCTCTGCTGGGGTCCACGTATGCCAATAGTGCAGACACTGTGATTGGCCAGGGAAATACAACCTCTTGGAAGATGTGCAGACTTGACAAAAATAGAGTTGTCGCATGATCGCAAGAGTTTAAAAAGTGTCACGTGATCATGTGACAATGAAACCTGAGTAGGAGAGAGAAATCAAAGACAAAGTGAAGGAGACTCAGAACAGGGGATTTGATTTCATAAAGAAATTACATATTGATTCCTAGACTAGTGGCGGCATTCGACCAATAAATTACTATTGTGATCATGGATATGTTGGCTTCTCACAAAATGGAGACAAAGGAGGAATTTGATGCAGTGAAATGTTATGACAAGCATCTCGAGATGGATCACAGGCCTGATTTTTACTTGCTAAGATAAATCTTCAGCAACATATAACTCAGCTAATGAGAAGACATAATATTTACATAAGCTTGCAAGTGTTTGTTGAACATCTTCAGCTTTATGTCGAGCAGTCTTAACACTTATGGACTAAATTATGTTAATTCAATAAAGGTCTATTCAGTTCATCTTATTGAGCAAGGTTAGATGAAGGGACAAAGTCATATTAGTTCTTCTTTGTTGTAATTTTGTAGTCACTTGTCTCATATCCTTTCGAATTCTGGAAGTTTAAACACTTTGTATTCCCATGAATGTTGTACATTTGTAAATTCTATATAAACTATCAAAAAATTAAATACAAGGGTTGACAAAATTGTTGGTGTAAGAGACTTGATATTGCAGAGTCAATTGAAGGGTGTTTTATGTCAATGATTTTCTGTTCCATTTAGTTAGAAATTGTTGATTCTATGATTCTTTCTTTTAATCTAAATTACAGTAGGAAGGAAAGGATGTTTCATTTCTTTGTTATGAGGATATGAATAAACCATAGTAGGATGTGCTTTGGGATATTCAGGGAAGGATTCATTAGAAGTCTTTAATCATTTCATTTACATTTCTGTAGGTAGATGCTGAGCATATAAATTCATAGGATTTGTGAGTTTGCTGCTTGGTTTTAGATTTGAGAGCTTTTCCTGCCTGGGTTAAGTCCTGTTTAGGCTTAATTTGGTTTGCCTCTTCTGCTCTCAGGTTAAGAGCATACCCCGGGTTAGATTTAGGTGCAAAAAATTATTCTTTGAATATCATACACATAGGGAGCTGTACCTACCAATTCAAAGAAAAGCTGGTAATGAGAAAATGGATTTTCAACTGTTGTAACTAGATATTGTTCATCATTTGAGCATTAAGAGTTATTTCCACAAGAAACAAGAAAGGAAAAATCTATTTACCAATATATAAATCTTTATAACAAATAGATTCTTCAAGCATAATCCAGAGTAGTAGATAACCCTTCCACATGACTAAATTCATTAAACTCCAAGATATTAAAATGAGAGATCTATACAATAACCAGATCCTTATAATAGAAATCTTATAACAGATATTTTTCACAGCAAACATAGCATAATGAACGATAATAACTATAAACTATATTCATAATGTAACATACATAGCATAATTCATATATTCTTTACATACACTAAGATCCCAGTTCAACATTAACTTCCACACATTTAGTTCACAGTCAATCCCACCTCAAAACATCCAAACAAGCCCATTTTAACATAAACCCAAGCCAAAACCAACTTCTAAACAAGCCTTCCATAAACACCACGTATAAAAAACCTAAAATATTCCTACAAAACCTAACCCATAGCAGTAGAAAACTTGGTAACAACCTTACTTCCTTCAGAAGCAGCATGCCTAGCCAACTCTCCAGGCATAACAAACTTGACAACAGTCTCAATTTTTCTAGAGGAAAGTGTCACGATCTTGTTATATTTCAATAGAGAAGCAGCCCCATGAATAATCTTATCAAAAATATCAATCATGAAGCGCTCCATGATATCCATGGCAGCACTAGATATTCCCTTGGAGGGATGCACTTGTTTCAACACCTTGTGGAAGCCCTAGAAGCTTTTGGAGCCATGGATTTTATGCTTGTATGAATAACTGACTAGAATTTTTTGCAGGTTAAGTTTCTTAGAATTCTCAAATGCATAGGTATGGGATTGGATTGTATAAAAGGCTTGATTTAAAGCATTGTTTGTGGGTAATTAAGAGCATACGTACAAGGATTTTTCACCGGCTCCTAATATCTTTTGAAGAGATTGTGGGCTTGTGTGGAATTGAATGTTGTGTACCTGTTATGGATTTTGGTCCTATGTTGTTGCATTGGGACAAATGGCATTTAATGCAAGAGAATTTTTGGGCAGATAGTTTTGTTTTTGAGATATCAAATCAGTAATTTTTTGAAATTTGAAATGGCTAGGTGTATTTATGAGCAAGTTGGGTCGATGATTTTAGTTGACATGTATTGTAAATAGTGATATATTTGAAATTATTTAATTAATTAGTATTTGTGTTATTTATTTATTTGATGGAGTTTTCATTCATTAAGTCATATGTTAAATTTGTTTAGGACATGAATTCTAGTTCATTATTTTTTTTAATGTTCCTCAGTTCAAATGGCCAACAATGTGTATCTTTCAAACTGTTGGTCGTAGCATCAAACCGTTTGTTCCAACAACTCCGAATGACTGGGTAAACGCTAGTGGCAACCTCATTTTCCACACATAGTCATTTGAATGCTACTGACAACTCTGGGCTGAAGTGTCCCTCAAGGTCCCTTTAGCATGAAATCAGTGATCTTTACGAGGTCATATCTTGGATCTCGTGTGAGGTAGCATCAAGATGTCAGGTGCTATGGGACTCATGTGTTGTCAGGGCCTACAATAACCTATCTCAATTTTCAAAGATTCAAGTTCATTTAAATTTGGCAACAAATTCTCGGTTGATGTCAAAACTCAAAGTGTTCCTCAGTTCAAACGGCCAATGTTGCGTATCTTTCCAACCATCAGTCGTAGCATCAAACCGTCTATTCCAACAGCTTCGAATGGCCAGGTAAATGCTAGTGGAAACCTTGCTCACCACACACAGTTGTTCAAACACCGCCAATGACTCCAGGCTGAAGTGTCCCTCAATGTCCCTTAAGCATGTAATTGGTGATCTTTATAGGTTCATATCTCAGAGCTCATACGAGGTAGCATTGAGTCATCAGTTGCTATGGGACCTTGTTGTCGGGGCATACAATAACTTGTCTCAGTTTTTAGAGTTTCAAGTTTTTTTAAATTTGGCAACACATTCTCAGTCGATGTCAGAACTCACAATGTTCCTCACTTCAAACAGCCAACATTGTGTATCTTTCCAACCATCAGTCGTAGCATCAAACTGTCTATTCCAACAGCTCTAAATGGTGAGGTAAATGCTAGTGGTAACCTTGTTTGCCACACATAGTCATTTGTACACTGCCAATGACTCTAGGCCAAAGTGTCCCTCAAGGTCCCTTCAACATGAAATTAGTGATCTTTATGGGATCGTATCCCAGAGCTCGTGCAAGGTAGCATCAAGCTATCAGGTGCTACGAAACCATGTTGCTGGGGCCTATAATAACTTGTCTTGATTTTTAGAGATTCAAATTCATTTAAATTTGGCAACACATTCTTAGTCAATGTCAAAACTCAAAGTGTTCCTCAATTCAAATGGCCAACATTGCGTATCTTTCCAACCGTCGATCGTAGCATCAAACCATTTGTTCCAATAGTTTTGAATGGCTAGGTAAATGCTAGGGGAAACCTCATTCACCACACATAGTCATTCAAATGCCGCCGATGACTCTGAGCTGAAGTGTCCCTCAAGGTCCCTTCAGCATGAAATCAGCAATCTTTACAAAGTCACATCTCTGAGCTCATGTGAGGTAACATCAAGTTGTTAGGTGCTACGGGACCATGTTGTTGGGGCCTATAATAACCTATCTTAGTTTTCATAAATTCAAGTTCATTTAAATTTGGCAACATATTCTCAGTTGATGTTAGAACTCACAGTGTTCCTTAGTTCAAACAGCCAACATTGCGTATCTTTCCAACCATCATTTGTAGCATCAAACTGTCTATTCCAACAGCTCTGAATGGTCAGGTAAATGCTAGTGGCAACCTCATTTGCCACACACAATCATTCAAACACCACCGACAACTCTGGGCCGAAGTGTCCCTCAATGTCCCTTCAACATGAAATTAGTGATCTTTACAGGGTCATATCTCAGAGCTCGTGCAAGGTAGCATTGATCTGTCAGATTCTACGGGACCATATTTTTGGGGCCTACAATAACCTATCTCAATTTTTAGAGATTCAATTTCATTTAAATTTGGCAACACATTCTCAGTCAATGTCAGAACTCAAAGTGTTCCTCAGTTCAAATGACCAACATTGCGTATCTTTCCAACCATCGGTCGTAGCATCAAACTGTCTATTCTAAAAGCTTTGAATGGCTGGTTAAATGCTAGTGGCAACCTCATTCACCACACACATTCATTCAAACACCACCGATGACTTCGAGCCAAAGTGTCCCTCAATGTCGCTTCAACATGAAATCGGTGATCTTTACGAGGTCACATCTCAGAGCTTGTGTGAGGTAGCATCAAGCTATTAGGTGCTACAAAACCATGTTTCTGGGGCCTATAATAACCTATCTTAGTTTTCATAGATTCAAGTTTGTTTAAATTTGGCAACACATTCTCGGTCGATGTCAGAACTCACAGTGTTCCTTAGTTCAAATGGCCAACGTTGCGTATCTTTCCAACCATCTATTCCAATAGCTCTGAATGGCTAGGTAAATGCTAGGGGAAACCTTGTTCACCACACAAAGTCGTTCAAACACCACTGATGACTCTGGGCCAAAGTGTCCCTCAAGGTCCCTTCAACATGAAATCGGTGATCTTTACGGGGTCATATCTTGGAGCTCGTATGAGGTAGCATCAAGCCATTAGGTGCTACAAGACCATGTTGTTGGGGCCTACAATAACCTATCTTAGTTTTTAGAGATTCAAGTTTGTTTAAATTTAGAAACACATTCTCAATTGATGTTAGAACTCGCAGTGTTCCTTAGGTCAAATGACCAATGTTGCATATCTTTCCAACCGTCAGTCATAGCATCTAACCGTATATTCCAACAACTCCAAATAGTTAGGGAAACACTAGTGACAACCTCATTCACCACACATATTCATTCAAACACCACTGATGACTCTGGGCCAAAGTGTCCTTGAAGGTACCTTCAGCATGAAATCAGTGATCTTTACAAGGTCATATCTTGAAGCTCATGCAAGGTAGCATAGATCCATTAGGTGCTATAGGACAATGTTGTCAGGGCCTACAATAACCTATCTCATTTTTAAGAGATTCAATTTCATTTAAATTTGGCAACACAGTCTCGGTCGATGTCATAACTCAAAGTGTTCCTCAGTTCAAACGGCCAACGTTGCATATCTTTCCAACCGTCAGTCGTAACATCAAATAGTCTATTCCAAAAGCTCTGAATGGATGGGTAAATGCTAGTGGTAACCTCGTTCACCACACATAGTCATTCAAACATTGTCGATGACTCCGAGCTGAAGTGTCCCTCAATGTCCCTTCGGCATGAAATTGGAAATCTTTACGGGGTCATATCTTGGAGCTCGTGCAAGGTAGAATCAAGTTGTTAGTTGCTATGGGACCGTGTTTCTAGGACCTATAATAACCTATCTCAATTTTTATAAATTCAAGTTCATTTAAATTTGGCAACACATTCTTGGTCGATGTCAAAACTCATAGTGTTCCTCAATTCAAATGGCCAACATTGCATATCTTTCCAACCGTCAGTCGTAACATGAAATCATCTGATCCAATAGCTCTGAATGGCCAGATAAATGCTAGTGGTAACCTTGTTCACCACACACAGTCATTCAAATTCTGCCAATGACTCTGAGCTGAACTGTCCCTCAAGGTCCCTTCAGCATGAAATCAGTGATCTTTACGAGGTCATATCTCAGAGCTTGTACAAGGTAGCATCGATCTGTTAGGTCCTACAGGACCATGTTGACAGGGCCTACAATAACCTATCTCAATTTTTAGAGATTCAAGTTTGTTTAAATTTGGCAACACATTCTCGGTCGATGTCAGAACTCAAAGTGTTCCTCAGTTCAAATGGTCAATGTTGCGTATCTTTTGAACCGTTGATCATGGCATCAAACCGTCTATTCCAATAGCTCTGAATGGTCGATTAAACGCTAGGGGAAACCTCATTCACCACACACAATTGATTTAACACCGTCAATGACTCTAGGTCGAAGTGTCCCTCAAGGTCCCTTCAGCATGAAATCAGTGATCTTTACGGGGTCATATCTCAGAGCTCGTGTGAGGTAGCATCAATCTATTTGGTGCTATGGGACTGTGTTCCTTAGTTCAAATGACCAACATTGCGTATGTTTCCAACTGTTGGTCACAGCATTGAATCATCTATTCCAAAAGCTCCAAATGACGGGGTAAACACTAGTGGCAACCTTGTTCCTAGAACACAGTCATTCGAATGCTGTCGATGACTCCAGATTGAAGTGTCCCTCAATGTCCCTACAACATGAAATATGTGATATTTATAGGGTCATATCTCAGAGCTCGTGTGAGGTAGCATCAAGCCACCAAGTTCTACGGGACCGCGTTGTCAGGGTCTACAATAACCTATCTCAATTTTTAGAGATTCAAGTTTGTTTAAATTTGGCAACACATTCTCGGTCAATGTTAGAACTCACAGTGTTCCCCAGTTCAAATGGCCAATGTTGTGTATCTTTTCAACCATCAATCGTAGCATCAAACCATCTATTCCAAAAGCTCTGGATGGTCGAGTAAATGCTATTGGAAATCTTGTTCATCACACATAGTCATTTGAATGCTGTTGATGACTCCGGGCCGAAGTGTCCCTCAAGGTCCCTTTAGCATGAAATTAGTGATCTTTATAGGGTTATATCTCAGAGCTCGTGCAAGGTAGCATCAAGCTATTAGGTGCCACGGGACTGTGTTGTCGGGGCCTATAATAACCTGTCTCAATTTTCAGAGATTCAAGTTCATTTAAATATGGCAACACATTCTTAGTTGAAATGGCCTACATTGCATATCTTTCCAACCATCAGTTGTAGCATCAAACCATTTGTTTCAACAGCTCCAAATGGTCGGGTAAATGCTAGGAGCAACCTCATTCACCACACATAGTCATTCAAATGCCATCAAAGACTCTGGGTCAAAGTGTCCCTCAAGGTCCCTTCAGTATGAAATTGATGATCTTTACTGGGTCATATCTTGGAGCTCCTATGAGGTAGCATCGATCTGTCACATGCTACGAGACCGTGTTGTCGGGGCCTACAATAACCTATCTCAATTTTTAGAGGTTCAATTTTGTTTAAATTTGGCAACACATTCTTGGTCGATATCAAAACTCAAAGTATTCCTCAATTCAAATGGCCAACATTGTGTATCTTTCCAACCGTCGGTCGTAGCATCGAACCATCTATTCCAATAGCTCTGAATGGCCAAGTAAACACTAGTGGCAACCTTTTTCACCACACATAGCCATTTGAATACCGCCGATGACTCCAGATTGAAGTGTCCCTTAGTGTCCCTTCAACATAAAATTGGTGATCTTTATGGGGTCATATTTCAGAGCTTGTGTGAGGTAGCATCGAGCCATTATAGGTGGTACGGGACTGTGTTGCTGGGGCCTACAATAAATTGTCTCAATTTTTAGAGATTCAAGTTTTTTTAAATTTGGCAACACATTCTCGGTTGATGTCAAAACTCACAGTGTTCCTCAGTTCAAATGCCCAACATTGTGTATCTTTCAAACCATCGGTCGTAGCATCAAACTGTCTATTCCAATAGCTCTGAATGGCCGGGTAAACTCTACAGGAACCTCATTTGCCACACATAGTTGTTCGAATGCTGCCGACAACTTTGAGCTAAAGTGTCCCTCAAGGTCCCTTTATAATGAAATCAGCGATCTTTACAGGGTCATATCTCAGAGCTCGTGTGAGGTAGCATCAAGCCATCAAGTGCTATGAGACCATGTTACCAGGGCCTATAATATCCTATCTCAATTTTCAAAGATTCAAGTTCATTTAAATTTGGAAACACATTCTCGGTCAATGTCAGAACTCATAGTGTTCCTCAGTTCAAATGGCCAACATTGCATATCTTTCAAACCATCAATCATAGCATCAAACCGTTTGTTCCAATAGCTCTGAATGGCCAAGTAAACACTAGGGGCAACCTCATTTGCCACACACAGTCATTCGAATGCCACTGATGACTCTGGGTCGAAGTGTCCCTCAAGATTAGAGTACAGTTAGAAGTTAGTTCGTAGGTTCCAGTCGGTCTTTTGGAATATTAGAGTCTTTTTGGAAGGGATCCACGTGAGTGGAAAGGGCAATAATGTTGTTGATCTGAAATGGATCAAGTTTGTATTAGCTTGAATCAATAAAATCAAAATTTCTCTGCACATTGGTATTCCACTAGCCTATAGGTACAGTCAACAATAGTGAACTATTGTACTTGATTTGAATGTGATCCTTGTTTAGTTTGATGTAGGAACATTTATTTGAATTTATTTTCACTTGGCTATAATATCTTTTCATTACCTTCATCGCTGACAACACCAAGGATTTATCTGGTGTATTGATAGTGACTGGTATAGGGGTACAGTCAGCAACTAACAAACCTCGTAATACTATAACCATAGGACCCTGAAACATCAAGGAAAAACAAAGCATCCACCTTCAAATGAGCCAAGGAAATAATACTGAGCATCTCAATGGTGTTCCTATCCTCCAAGGGGTGGTCCAAAATATTAGGGGTATCAATAACCTGATACCTCAAGTACTTATAATCAGTATGCCCGACAAACAGAGACTTAGTAGTAAAAGCATAAGGTTGCACATCCACATCCACCCTAGTAATCTTATTAATAAAAGAACTCTTACCAACATTAGAGTACCCACATATCAAAATAGGCCTAGTATTGGGGTCAATAGACGACAACCTTGCCATATGCTGCCTCACCTATTCAAGTCATGTCTTTATATTGTGACTGTCCCGTGGAATAGGGAACACACCAATGAATATAAATGTTTGATTCCATGTGATCTTGGATAGGTTGTGATGTATAAATATTGCCTTATATTATATTTATACATTTATGCATTCATTTCATTACTTTTGTTATTATTACAGTAAAGGAATCGACTATTATTGAGGACAGTGACTGGCATTTGTAGCATAGTCAGCAAGTTAAAGGTTTGAATCCTCCATAATATGTAAGGCACTCCCACCTTTATGTTAATTATGGTTTGATGGGAGATTTCCATTGATGTATTGTATGTATTAGATCTATCTTTGAATGTAGGGAAGTTGAATAGAAGGTGAGAAGAGACAGAGACAGGCCTAGTGAAATCATAGTGAAAGGAGTTGAAGGTAAGTAACAATGATGGTTGGAAGTGACCCAATGATTGGAGAGGGTAGATGATGGATGGGAAGGTCCTTTAGGATGTATTAGAAGGTTTTGGGACCGGTGTTGAGATTGGGTGTTGCAGGGAAGGGTATTTTCTACAAAACCCTTAGTTTCTAGCCCAAATAGTGAGGGTTTATTGAATGGGAGTGTAGATGGGTGAGTATGGGAAAACTAAGTTGAAAATTGGTTGTCTTTTATCCTTTATCAAGACTTTTTGGGGTTGTGGAGTCCTGGAAGTGAGTGGTTCTAGGATTTTCTTTGTTAGGTGAGGCTAATTAAGCCTAGTTGAAGGGTTAGGGGGTGAAGGAAGTCTTCACCAGTCAAAGAGTTAAAGTCTAATATTGATATCAATTTAGTAACTCCAAAAAGGGTACTAGAAAATGTAAAAACATTTCTAGGTTTTTTGGGGATTTTGAGAGTAAATTGTTGATTTCAGTGTTGGAAGGGCTATTAGGCAGACCTAGAAGGGCTATAGAAGAGGAAGGGTAAAAGATGAGTTGATTGGATTGAATGGGAATTTTTAACATGGAAAATATAGCATTTTGAGATGATTTAAGGTGTTAGGATCAGGGTGTGAAGTCTGGTTTGAGTTTTGGTGTGGTGGAGGCACTAGGTGGCCTAGGATAGAGTTAATGCTAGAAAACATTGGAACAAGGAAACAAGGAAGTGAATTTGAGTACTATGCTTGTGGGAGTGACTTAAAAAGTTAGAGAACTCAACTAGATCCTTGAGTGAGATTAATTCCTTGAGTGGATTCCAAGTTGTTTGTAGAATCCTCGAGTTGAGTTAGTCTCCTTAGGGTGATAGTGAATGTTGTCGAGTTAGTCTCCTTAGGGTGATAGTAACAATATACATCGATAAAAATACAAGCATAACTATAAGGCATGGGAAATTTACAAAGCATAAGACATCTGTGCATAAACATAAATTAGTATACATCAATACACCAAACACATGAATTGCATACCTAAAACATAAAAAATATATATTTGTAGGGCATGAAGCCAAATATATATGTCCAATAATGTCATACACTAAATATATTCAATACAGTTAAACTAGCTTCCTCAAATCCAAATGGATGTACAATGTATCACTTATACAATATACAAAAAATATGTCCACTAATGTCATATAGGCATACAATCTATATCCCTAATCTAGTCCTTTCCCGCTAGAGGAAGAAAACAAATCCCGAGCAGTCTTTGATTGTCGCATCGATGGAGATGTAGTGGATGTTGTAGTCTTTCAAGTGCGCTCACTTTTCCTCCTATCTAGACTCTTCTGTAGCTCGAGTTGATAAAAAAACATTTAACAATCAATAACTAATATACATCAAAATTGAATTATACAATGACATAAAATTGAATATTCGCTTACCGCTAGCAAATAGTCACTATGTACATCCACTGAAGGCGCATGCTGGTGATCTGGAGTAATAAGTCCCTACAAAAATGATCAAAATAATAATTAAAATACATACATGAATATCATTATAAAATTCAATACAAACTATTCAAATAACAATTAAAATTAAGTGATATCTTTCATACCTCAGTCAGTGCTTCAAAACTAGCTATTGCTGCAGCTACTCCACAATCCAAAGTATCACAAACAAAAGGAGGAGTCTCTGATGTCAATAACTGAAAATGAAACAAAAAAAAGTATTATGCAACTTTATCAAGACTACATATATTTTTTATAACCCTACTAATGAGTAAATGATACCTCCGTGAAGGTTCCACTGCATCCTTTGATGTGCGGTATCGATGTCGAAGCTCCAACATTCAACTAGTACACATGTACACGGAAAATTATAAGATAACAATTCATATAAGAACATACTACTGACATGTTAATTATAATGCATTATTACATATATATACCTATGGACTCAATGGTGATGTCACAAAGCCAAGTGAAAGAATGTGATCATCGTGCCTCTGGATTTTGATCATAATTTGTCTAGTAATTTAGTTATTCATTCATTTATTAATTAAATATAATCAAGTAAATCAAATTAACATGCAAATAAAGATACCTCAAGGAAAGTGGCACGACGCTCTTCACTGTCTATTGTGAACATCGATGGTCCACTAGTGAACGTCTAATGCACATGCACAATAAGTTATGATACAATTATTCATATAATTACATAATAATCAAATATATTAATTAAAATGTTTTATTCGATACATACTTGTGGAATTGACAACGATGTGTAGAACGGGACATGAGGATCATTTCCATTGCCACCACCACTGATACTCTTGCCCTGAATTTTGATCATAATCAATAGATACTAAATTAATTAGTTATTCTTTTATAAATGAAATATGATCAAACCAATTTAATGAACTTGGAAATATTTACCTGTGTGTCAATGCTAAATGTCATATTTAGAAAACTATCAGTCATCATTCTAGGATCCTCTTCCTCTCTCTCGGCAATACCAAATGTGCACAAGCATCCACATGATTGACAAATATGCCCCCTTGAAGATTGACCATGGTCACCCTCAACTAAAGGAGTGGTACACTGAATGAGAGTCTATGTTAGAGTACTAATTGTTCCTAGTGTGTTCGCCTCTACATGTTCATTCACAATGGAAGGAATAGTAACATGATCCACATGTGGCTTGCCAATAGGAACCCTAGGTGTGTTAGGGTCACAATGTGCCCCACTCTATCAAATGATGACCCCCCTCCTCTACCTTGAGAATCTACATAGTCAAAATAATTTGGCACCTCCTTGAGTACAAACTCGCAATAGAGTTTCCTCAAGAAATATATAGGAACCTCATGATTGTTACAGGGAGGCCAATCAAAGACCATCCACCATCTCTCCTAAAAGTTTTTTTTAATGTCTTCATTTAAGCACCAATGAATTGGGAACCTCCTTGTTGTAGTTCTAAGAGTACCTATGTCCCCTGGTTTTTTAAATAGCTTGCAAATGTCATCTTTTGTGATTTTTTTCTTTTTTATGTCTGCATAAGATAATTTATTTGCATAATATTGTTTTTGTTCTTCTCTTTTATACCGCCATAAATTAATTTTCCCACTAACTGAGCTTATGTGGGTCAAGATTGCTTCCAATGATTTCACAAGTCTTTCCCTTCCAGGATTTGTACCACTAGAATCTTTTAACCTCGTAATTAAAGATTCTACTTCTTTCTTCCCTTTTTCAATTTGGTTCATCAAATTTTATTGTGTTCTAGGAGGAGGTTTCTCAATTGGTGGAGGTAATTGAGGTTCATTTTCTTGGTTATTTTCTTCATTTGTTTCTTCATTCATTTCTTCATGAGAAGACGGAGGGTTTGGTTGAGGGATATTATTTCTTCCTAGAAATTAAAAAAACTAGATTTTAAAATCTTAATTACACACAAATTCTAACAAAACATATTTTAACAAAATAAATTGCTTCAAAACTGAAATTTTAAAATAAATAAGAGGAATAGGCTGTAAAAACACTTACCTCTTCTTTCGAATTGAGCTTGATGACATCGTGGAGCCATTTGATGGATGAATGAATGAACAATATGGATTCAACAAGCCAAAACAATACTGCATGCGCACTTGGGAAGGCTTCTTTTACTGCAAACACGGGTTTGTGGAAAGCAAAATGAGCTTTCCCAACCGCAGCAAACACTAAATAGTGTTTTTTCAAAGTGTGTACATGCTATAGAGCACACGCACTTTGTAAAAACACTTTTTAGTGTTTTTCAAAGGGTGTGCGCCCTATAGGACGCACGCGGTATGCTTTAGATTGCCCAAGCCTAAGGCTTGGGCAACCCAAGTACAGACTATGGTTGATGGAGGACCAAAAAGTAAAGTGGCACCTTTTTGGTCCCCCATCTTTGTGCATATATATATATATAGATATATATAGATATATATATAGATATATATATATATATATATAGATATATATATAGATATATATATATATATATATATATATATATATATATATATATATATATATATATATATCTATATATATCTATATATATATATATATATAGATATATATATATATATAGATATATATATATATATATATATATAGATATCTATATATATATATAGATATCTATATATATATCTATATATAGATATATATATAGATATATATATATAGATATATATATATATATATATATATATATATATATATATATATATATATATATATATATATATATATATATATATATATATATATATATATATATATATATATATATATTCGCTACATTCAAGACATGGAACAATTATTAATCACTTTAAAAGTCCTTAATTAATGAATAAATAATACATAATATAATCATTACATAGTAACCATAAATATTTCATAAGATATTAATTATCTAATAATTAAAAGATATTAAATTAAATTTTCAAGTTATAAATCAATAAATATATAATATGTAACATGATTGTTACATATTATATATCCTATAATTATTAATTTATAAACAATAATTTTCAATAAAATACTTATAAAACTAATTAAATAAACTTCAATTTAAAAGATATTAATTGATAAATATAATATTAATTTTATACTTATTAACTAAACCTGTAAATTTAAAAATGACATATAATACAGATATTCTACATTTAATTTATTTAATTAATAAAACAAAATAAATAAATAAATAAAATCTAATAAAATTTATATTTTATATTAAATAAACAACAAAAAATAAAATTTAAAAAAAAACTCTTAAATAAAAGTCCCTTTTTGGGACGGTGGCAGACCCACCTGCGATGGCAAGTCGATACCTTGTCGTGGCAAGGCGCGCACTTGCCATGGTAAGGTGGCACCCTGCCACAGTAGGGCTCATAGGCCTGCCTTCATACACGGTCGGGGGGGTCAAATCCCCTCCCCATAATAATTTCTTTTTTAATATATTTTTTTTAAAAATTAATGTTATTTTTTTTATAATAAAGTTTGTTTGTTAGATTTTTTTAGTTTTGTATATATATATATATATATAATTTTATTTTTAAAAGCATTTTTTTTTAGACTTCTTGGGTGGTGACCTAGCTGGTTCTCGCTCCTTTTTTTTTTGCTCATTATTACATGCAAGTGGATTTTTTTTTTATGACTGTGTTTTTTTGTGTATGGGGATTTTTTTCCCCGTACATTTTCAGAGACCTGTAGGTCTCTATTTTTTGGAAAAAAATTTGTCTTTCAACATAGTTGTTTTTTATTCTCTATATTTTTTTGAGAAGTTAATTGTTCAAGTTTACTTAATCAAAAGTCTTCTTGTGACTACCAATAAGCATTACTAATCTCATAAATCTAATGTTTGGTTAACATAGGAATGAAACTAGATCAAATTATCCTTCTACTCTATTTTTTTTCTATCAACAAACACAAGATACATTATGCATATTTTCAAATCAACTTTTTTTAATATCAAATGCTACTGATATCCACTTCTTTGAGATTCAATACAAATGAAGTATAAAGGAGATGAAGCAATCTCTTCTTTTTTACATTGATTTCAACATGGATCCATTACATTTTCTTTGAGTAAATTTACATCTTTTTCAACAAAAAAATACCATTCTATAATGAACAAAGTCATTTCTTTCTACAACTAAATATACATCAAATTTACAATATTACAACAAGGTTGGAGTGTTCCTCCATTTCAAAGTGAAAGCAAACAACACCAACATGAAGATTTTTTCCAAAAAAAATTCAACATAAATTTCATCTTCAAAACCTACAACAAAAGAGCATAACCATGGAGTGCTCACCTCCCATCCTATGTCTCTAAGAGACCACCCCTGAGCTTGGAGAACCAAGGCTAAATGAGAATACACATGTTGGTGCTCAAAAACGCTGGACCGTTTTGAGTCCAACTGACAGGCACAACAAGTGCCTCTGCAATTCTAGCTTGATTTAGCCAAGGCTGGTAGGCCTTAATCAAATATGCTTTCTAACTACACAAATACATGCACAACAAAATCAAATCTTTCCAAAGGGGTTAACAATCCTTTGGAGGAAAATAAACCGAATATCCTAATTTTCAGATAGTTTGAAATTTAAACTAAGGCTAGAAAGTAATGCTAAACCTAATTGAATGCTTTGTAAAGAAGATAACATATAGGATATGTAAACCACAGAAAGAATAAAATGACAATTTCAAATGAACGAATAGACCAATGCCTGATGCCAAATTGGGAATACAGTTAGATACATTCAATCCTACATATAAACGAAGACGGTTTTAAGATAACTCGCTCCTGTAAAGTGAGACCATCACCCTACAAGCCTCTATTGAAACAAAAATTTAAAACAACGTATACAATAGGTCCTATGGTTTTTAATCCAACTTAAGAGCCCGAAAGGAAACGGTAACAGGTTCTCAGACCATGCTACCATTATTCAAATTTTACAAATTAGTCATAAATGAATGCATCAAATAGAAACACACAGTAAGATACCCTAGTTCACAGAGTAATCTGAGAAACTGATTGAACATTAAAAACTATATTAACATTAAGGTACAAACACTTATCTGATATTCGTACATGAGATTTTGAGCATTAAATTCAAATCCGTGAGTTTGGGAGACTTTCCAATTTTTTTCGTGATTGATTGTAATGTTTTTGTTTACAATTGAATACATATAAATATAAATCCCAATAGTTCCCTGTGAAAGGACATGCCCTTTCACAGGACCTAATTATACAACTACCCCAAAAATATACATAACAAACCATAACAATGGTTGTTAGGGAAATATTTCCCGTATAATTACATTGATTTTTTTTTGCACTTTAGGTGTTTTGTGTATTAATAATCCAATTTTTAAGCTCCTACACAAAATGCCTAACATTAGGTGGTATTAAGGAAATAAAAAATCATTACATGTCTAAGGTTTTCATAAAAACTATTTATTATTTATTTATTAATTAACAATAAATTGAAAATAAGACATAACAAAATTATGATATAACTCACATAAATATTTTAATAAATAAAGTGTAAATAAAATAAAAATCATAAGCCACCCACTTTATAAATGAGTTATATTTATCAAAACATAAAACAACACCTAAAATATTTAATAGAAATAAGGTATTGTAATTTTAAATTCAAAATTTATTTGCATAATGTATTAACCCTAACATATTCATTTTAAATTACCTTTTGAACAAACAATATAAAACACATAATAGAAACACTCCTTTGCATTAGGGTAAATTTTTTTATAATTCATCCTAAAAGAGGGACACTTACCCTAATAATAAGAAATAATCAAAATAATTTACATTAGGGCACGTGTTATAGGAGACAACAACCCTAATGGTGCATATATTAATAAATCTATTAGTTATTACTTTCTAAAAAATAAAAAGTTACAAATGAATTACAAGGGTAATATATAATCACTTAACCCCCTTTTTACTTTACAATCTTTAATTTTAAAATTAAAAAAAAAATTTCAACAAGGTAAAATTATATGACTACCATTAGGGATATGAGAACTAAGGAATGATATTAATTAAAAATGTATCAAAACCCTAAAAGTTAATAATCTTTTACCAACATTATTTGCCTTATCACATATTTTTACTTTAGGGTTTTAGGAATAAAATATAATTTAAGATTAAAAAACAACTATGCTAGCAACCATAATAATCACTCAAAATACAAACCTCTACTACACACAAAATATTCATTTAAAAATTTATTTCAAAGGAAATAAGATTTCCTTTAA
The DNA here is from genome assembly GCA_027943335.1 of Chamaecyparis obtusa. Taxonomy (NCBI): domain Eukaryota; kingdom Viridiplantae; phylum Streptophyta; class Pinopsida; order Cupressales; family Cupressaceae; genus Chamaecyparis; species Chamaecyparis obtusa. The sequence goes on along the minus strand of BSBK01000426.1, from coordinate 1,225,161 downwards.
TTTATACATTTATTTACAACTACACTCCCAAAGAATAATATAGAGCAATTGGTAGGGGTAGGGTGGGGTAGTTAGGTAGGAAAAGGAATGGGTCGAGAGGTCGAGTGTTCAACTCCCTCTCCCCATTCTTTTTCCTAAAATCAAAAAAAAAAAAAATACACAAAGAAATTTCTAATTTAATTTGAAAGTTCATTTAGGGAAGAAATTACTCCCTGTGTAAGAGGTTGCACTTTATTTCTCACCTGCACATAAAAACAAAGATAAATAAGAATCTTCTCCTAACCCTCTCGAAGAAAACAAATAGACTAACTAGTTAGGGGGGTAGGAGGGTAGATAGGTAGGAAAAAGGTCATCTTGAGAGGTCAAGTGTTCAACTCCCTCTCGCCGCCCTTTTTGCTCAACCTATTTTATTTTTTTAATTTTAGAATTATTATTTATTCAAAACAAATATGCATTAAAATAAAGCAATTTACAAACTAATACATGAAAAATAAAAATAACAAATGCACATGCCTTTTATCCATTTTAGTTTTTTAAACATAAGGAAATTATATAAAATTGAAATAAAACATCATACTTCCCTGACGTTTCGTCCATTTTGAACTTGAAAATTTCAGTGTCAACAACACAGACATACAAAACTCACAAATACTTTCACACAACAAAGCAACAATAAACTCCCACAAGACTTGGCTTCACAATGAGTCACCTATAGGCGCATAGAAGAGGGTGAAGGTGGGCCTTTCAAAAAGGAGATTTACATACCAATACAATAACAAACATGAGATTTCCAAGCCTTCCAAAGGCTACATTAACACATTTTCCTTCCACAAAACTTTACTCCTTATCTCCCCCAAATGAAAAAATAACAAGTATGGCTTCATGGAACCCATACTCCATGAAATTTCTCTCTTCTCCAAGAGAAGAGGCTCTCAATACTATGGCAAGCCCAACTAACCCCTTCACCCAAGGCCACTACTTCCCTCCCAAGGGTGAGTGATGCCTTGTACACCCATGAACAACATACTATTCAAAAACAACAAGAAAATAATGCAAAATCCTCATATCCAACACATACAAAACATCAACAATAATTCACATAACAAGGAATACATACATTTCTACATATTCATTTTACATAACAATAACTAATCTACAAAATCCAAGAACTTCTCCTTCATGGCAAGAGCACCAACCTTGCTCCAATGTTAATCAATGAAAACTTTAGTGGCGATTATTCTCCATTTCATGAATGTCACATGTCGACAACCTAAGATTTGGTGAATATAATGCATATATTGGATTGACCTATCGCCCGAAATTTATTAATATTGCGTCCAATACCAGGGCCCATCACCCATCAGTTTATTTGATTTTCTCCATTTCTTTCACATTATCGCCAATGGAATATAATTTTTGGACATTTTAAATTTTAAACATTCGCCTATAATTTAAAAGTGGCCCCAAATCGACAACCTATATTCGCCAATAGTTTTATACATATATATTTATAGGCGGCCCTAAATTCATCTGGTATTTTGTGGACACATGTCTCAAACTGACGCATTTTTTCCAACTTTATTAATCATACCAAGGTATTGGATGACCCATAATCGCCACGCAAATAACATAAGACATGTTATAATTGTAAGGAAACTCAGGTGCGGAAATAGCTTCCTACGCTAATCTCTATAGGAGAGTATTGTGCAAATTCTTATAAATCCTTACAATTTCAGATTCATTAACTACTTTAACAAAGATATTGTAACCACATACCATACATACAGAAAAATAGAGAATGACACAATGATATACCCTGGGGAAAACCTTTCGGTAAAAAACCCTAGCACTCCAAAACCTGCACAATGTATTATCTTCAACACAAAGATTACAATACACTTGCAATGCAAGTTCTTTCAGGAGACGAGAGACAAAGCCAACAAGACTAAAAAATTGTTATATCTCTCCCATAGGAGCAGCATCATATATATAGACTCCTCTGGACCCAAAAATAGGCACAACCACCAAGACCCATGCACAAAGCCACATGTACACAGTTGTTACATGCAATCCCAAGAATAGGCATCCATCCCTAGAATAGACTATGACAGCTTGTCATAGAATCTGCCAAAAATAACGATCACAAGAGAAGTGTAAGAGAATCTGTCATACCAACCTATTTTTGGCATATTCTCTTACACACACCAACCACTTCTTCTTGGGGGCCCAAATAGGCCCAAGTCATAAGATACTCTTACACCTGTCATATCACATTCCTTAAATAGTTCTTACGCATCATAGAAATCCGTCATGACCATTTCAGTCATGATCTCCTTATGCACAAGATGCCGACACATCAAGTGGAGTGACACATCAACATGCCAACTAGACATGTACACTCACACTTAATTACATTATTTGCAAAAAATACATTTACAAAACAAATAATAAGAATAGGAATTATCCAAGGTTGAGACACCTTATTCCTAACATTCTCCCACTTGTCGAACACCTTGTAGAGCAACAGGAACATAACAAGAATTTTAACCGCTATAGGCCAAAAGGCCCATAGACTCCGAAAACCATCTAAACTTCTCAGTGCCCACTGGTTTCATTAATGCATCTGCAACATTCATCACAGTATCTACCTTCTCCAAATTTACCTTTCCATCTTCCACCATATCTCTCACAAAGTGAAACTGCACATCAATGTGCTTCGTTCTGGCATGGAAAGTTGGATTCTTTGCAAGGCAAATAGCGCTCTGACTGTCACACCAAATAGTAATCTGTTCTGCATCAACACCAACATTAGAACACAATCTTCTAAGCTAAATGGCTTCTTTACAAGCATAAGTAGCAGCCATGTACTCAGCTTCTATAGTGGACAAAGCAACCACAGGTTGTCGCTTACTCATCCAACTAATGGCACCACCAAACATAGTGAACACATAAGCACTGGTGGATCTCCTGCTGTCAATATAACCTGCCCAATCTGAATCCACAAACCCACAAATATAAACTGAATGCGGAGATCCAGAAGAGTTACCATGATAACATATGGAGTAATCTGATGTACCCCTCAAATATTTGAATACTCACTTAACTGCATCCCAATGTACCTGTTCACGATTAGCCATATACTGACTCAGGACTCCCACTGCTTGGGCAATGTCTGGTCTAGTACAGACCATAGCATACATAAGATTTCCAACTGCACTAGCATAAGGTACTCTACTCATGTCCTCCACCTCACTAGGAGATTTTGGACAATCATCTACAGATAACTTTGTTCCCATAGAAATAGGAACACATAGTGGTCTACAATCTGTCATGCTGAACCTGTCCAACACAGACTTCACATACTTACTCTGACTCAACCAAAGTTTTATGTTAGACTTGTCTTTACTGATTTCCATACCCAAGATGTACCTAGCTGCCCCAAGATCTTTCATCTCAAAATTTAACAATGTAGTGCTCAGGCTGTGACATATAAATCTCTTCCTCCAAATCACCATGAAGGAAACTTATCTTCACATCCATCTGTTCTATCTCTAAATCATATGATGCGGCAAGAGATAACAAAAATCTAATGGATGTCAACTTTGCAATAGGAGAGAATATTTCACCATAATCTATTCCCTCTACCTGTGAATACCCCTTTGCAACCAATCTAGCTTTATACCTTTCAACACTGCCATCTGCACATAATTTCTTCTTGAACACCCATTTACAGCCAACAAATTTTCTCCCTTTAGGCAAAGGTACAAGGTCCCAAGTTTTGTTTTTTCTCCAATGAAGCCATCTCATCATCCATAGCCTCAATCCAGGAACCTACATCTTCCATGCCCAAAGCCTCTTTCACAGATCTAGGCTCATCAATGTTAGTAATCAAAGCAAAGGCACAACTGGAATCTAACATAGAATAACCAAACCTTTCTGGTTTCTTTCTTTCTCTCATGGATCTCCTCAAGGGCTGAGGTAGAGGTTGTTCTTCCTCTTCTTCCGAACTATCAGAGCTGCTAGAGCTCTCCTCATCATTAGACCCAACATGGTCTCTCTGTTCAATCTTCTCAAGGGTAGGAGGTAACTGAACAACATCTTTTTCCTTTTCTTTTTCATTTGGTTGTAGCACAATAGGAGAAGATGTTAGCTCTCTGAAAATAACATTTCTACTATACAACACCTTACTAGTCACAAGATCCCAAAGCTTGTATCCTTTCACACTAGCACTGTATCTGATGAAAATACATTTAATAGCTTTGTTTTCCAACTTAGATCTTTTCTCCTTTGGAACATGTGCATAAGCTTCACAACCAAAAATACGAAGATGTCTAATTGAAGGCTTCTTACCAGACCACACCTCCATGGGTGTCTTACCAACAAGAGCTAATGTAGGAGATCTATTAACCAGATAGCAAGCAGTGGCCATAGCTTCGGCCCAAAACCTTTGTTCTAAACCAGCTCCACTAAGCATACTCCTAGCCTTCTCCATTAGTGTCCTGTTCATTCTCTCTACAACTCCATTTTTCTATGGGGTATAAGGAGTTGTCTTATGCCTCTCGATACCTTGTTCTTTACAGAACTGTTCAAACTCTGCTGAGCAAAACTCACCACCATTGTCAGTTCTCACACACTTAATCTTCTTACTAGTCTGATTCTCTACAAGAGCTTTAAATTCCTTAAACCGACTAAAGACTTGTGTCTTAATTTTAAGGAAATAAATCCATGTCCTTCTACTATAATCATCTATGAAAGATACAAAAAATATAGACTTGGAGATTGAAGGAACTTTTACAAGACCAAATACATCAGAATGAATAAGACCCAAAACATCAGAAGATTTGTGAGAACTAAAGTAAAATTGAACATGATTTTGTTTACCATAGACACAGTGTTCGCAGAAGTTGAACTCGAGATTGCAATCATTTAACCCCTCAACGAGATTTCTATTTTTCAGGGTTCTGAGACCCTTTTCACCAATGTGGCCAAATCTCATATGCCACAACATTGTCTTTTCTGCAGGAAGCTTACCTTCCAAAGTGTTTGCACTACCATCAGAACCAATAGCCACAGACTTCTTCACTACTTGTTCAGATGGTGATGATGAAGAACTATTACATAGAGGAATACATGCATCTAGCTGAAATAAGGTACCTCTCCTAGTACCCCTTGCAAGCACTATCGATCCTCTTATCATCTTGCATCCTTCTTTCAAAAAAACAACTTGCACACCTACATCATTCAGCATACTTACAGATAATAGGTTTCATGCCAAACCCGAAATGTGCATAACTCCGTTGATTCCCTTTACTCATCCATCAAAAAATTTGATAGTGACCCTTCCGTGTCCAACTATCTTTAGGTGAGAATCATCACCCAAGTACACCTTTCCACCATCGAACTCTTCATATTTTGAGAACCAATTTCGATGAGAGGTCATGTGAAAAGATGCACCCAAGTCAACCAACCACACATCATCAGATGCATGGGCTGCCAAAGCTGTGATGAATGCATCACCATCTTCTTGAGATCTTTCTAAAGTTGAATCTGAACCTTTCTTCTTCTTCTTCGGCTCTTTGCAGTCTTTACGGAAGTGCCCAGATTTATCACAGTTTCAAGATTTTGCCTTGGACTTATTGGAAGTCTTTGACTTTCCATGGGATTTGGATCTACCCTTATTATAAGACTTATTGTCATTTTTCTTCCCTCTTTCAGTGGATCTCCCACGAACAGCAAGGGCTTCTTTTTCTGAAATGGAAGCCTTTCTCCGCATCTCCTCTGATAGCAGTGAAGACACCACATCATCCATTTTGAAGGTGACTAAAGTGCTTCCGAGAGCCATCAAAAGATGGTCCCATGAATCCGATAAAGAACACAAAAGTGTGTAGCAATGATCCTCCTCCTCTAACTTGACACCAGCTGACGTCAATTGTGCAGCCAGCAGATTAAATGCATTTAAATGATCCGTTAAGGATCCACCTTCCTCCATTCATAGAGAGTACAACTTCTTCCTTAGGAACAACTTGTTCACCAGAGATTTGGCCTGATACACGGCCGCAAGTCTTTCCCACAAACTATTTGCAGTTTTCTCATCTAGAACATTCAGAAGGACTGCATCGGTTAAACAGAGTTTTATGAGACACTTAGCTTCACGGTCTTTGATATCCCAATCTACTTGAGCTATAGTTTCTGGTCTTGTAGCACTTGAAGTCACTTCCCATAGGTCATGATCTTCCAACATGTCTTCCATCTTGAGTTTCCACAACTCGAAATTAGTGCCATTAAATTTCTCCACCTCCATTCTTCCATATGATGAACTTGCCATCTCAATCTACAAATAAGATTCAGAATGCTCTGCAAAAAACTCCCACTCAACTTGAGATTAGCTCAAAAAACCCTACCCAACAACTAGGATCAAAAGTTGATCAAGCTCTGATACCACTTGTAAGGAAACTCAGGTGCGGAAACAGCTTCCTACGCTAATCTCTATAGGAGAGTATTGTGAAAATTCTTATAAATTCTTACAATTTTAGATTCGTTAACTACTTTAACAAAGATATTGCAACCACACACCATACATACAGAAAAATAGAGAATGACACAATGATATACCCTGGGGAAAACCTTTCGGTAAAAAACCCCAGCACTCCAAAACCTGCACAATGTATTATCTTCAACACAAAGATTACAATACACTTGCAATGCAAGTTCTTTCAGGAGATGAGAGACAAAGCCAACAAGACTAAAAAATTGTTATATCTCTCCCATAGGAGCAGCATCATATATATAGACTCCTCTAGACCCAAAAATAGGCACAACCACCAAGACCCATGCACAAAGCCACATGTACACAGTTGTTACATGCAATCCCAAGAATAGGCGTCCATCCCTAGAATAGACTATGATAGCTTGTCATAGAATCTGCCAAAAATAATGGTCACAAGAGAAGTGTAAGAGAATCTGTCATACCAACCTATTTTTGGCATATTCTCTTACACACACCAACCACTTCTTCTTGGGTGCCCAAATAGGCCCAAGTCATAAGATGCTCTTACACCTGTAATAGCACATTCCTTAAATAGTTCTTACGCGTCATAGGAATCTGTCATGACCATTTTAGTCATGATCTCCTTACGCACAATATGCCGACACATCAAGTGGAGTGACACATCAACATGCCAACTAGACATGTACACTCACACTTAATTACATTATTTGCAAAAAATACATTTACAAAACAAATAATAAGAATAGGAATTATCCAAGGTTGAGACACCTTATTCCTAACAATAATTATGCGGGCTTCCCCAAATATCTGTATACCTAATACCTCACGTCGAATTCGCCAAAAAAGGATTAGTATAAATACATTCATAGATCAATTTTATTGTACACAATTTGGTTTAGTTTATTAGTAGGTTCAAGGTTGGTTGGGTTGGTTGGTTGGTTTGATATCTCAATTTGATCAATAGCGAAGCTTAAGACTATTGAGTGCATTGGTGAATCATGATTGCAACTGAATTTGAGGCAAAGGTAAGTAATTATTATTCTATGAGTATGTAATTTTGAGTTCATTCTTATTTAGTAGGGACCATTTAGTGAACAGTGGTGACCAGGGAGACCTCAGACATGATTTTAGGGCCAATGAATCATATTTATATATATTATAGTCTATTGTCACTTCTTCAACAAGTAAACATTTTTTTTTGCACTGGCAGCTTTTATTTTGTTGAAGAATCAAGATGTTGAACAAGAATAAGGGTAAGGCTCCTACATATGGGGAAAGCCAAGAGAGGCCAGCAAAATGTAGAACCTTATCATCATACTTTGGTCATGGTGTTGGAAATGTTTTTGGCCAAAATTGGGAAGCTACTTCATCACAAGAAGATTTTCAAGATTCACAACCTAAACCTACATCGCATATTAAAGAATTCAATGAACCTAATATCTCAGATCATGATGAACTTGAAGAAGATTTTCAGTTAAATACCCATAGTAGCCATAATGATATAATCAACTTGGATGAGATTGAGAATGTCAGAGAAGATTATGGTGTATGGAAGAAGAAAATAAAATACAATTCAAAGAATGATAGAGAATCAAAAAAAGATCAGAAGTGGGATCTGTCGAGGAATTTTCAAGTAGAATGGGTGCCAAAGTATCCATTCATTGAACTAGTGGACAATCCAATTGAAGGTGAGCCTCTGATGGAATGTAGATGTAATATTTTCACCAAGATAAATAAGAAGGAAAAGAGGTTGCAACTAAAAATTGACACCATAGAGAAGCATATGGGTAAAGTTTACAAAAAGAAAACCATAGATGGAGTTAAAAAAGCAGTGATAAGATGGAAAACAAAGGAGGAACCTAAGCATGTTAGGAATGCATAATTATTTGAATTTCATAAAAATATAAAGACAAAGCCTAGTGAAGTTAAAGGCTCTATTGAAGCTTATTTTGGAAAAGCATTGGAAATATAACTAATGGGAAAATTTGTTCAATTAAGTGTTGTCTTTAATATTTTGAGCAGAGGGCCTCCTATGACAGACTACCCATCATTGAGTACTTTATTACAGTTTCTGAAAGTTCATAACTATCCTAAAGTTCTTAACAAGAACACTCATTTCTTTCATTTGTCCTCTTCTAAGCATAGGGCCTCCTGTAGAATTTCTAGCATCTTCCTACATACTAGTGTTGTGAATAGTGATAAGGATATTTCGAATGCCATGGTGGATTTTTTCTCTTCTCTTCTATCTAAAGACAATTCTTTATCTCTTGCAGACCAAGATCTCCTTCTTGAGTCTATTCCCTCCTTACTGAATGAGAGAGATAATAAGTTGTTGATTTCCATCCCTTCGTTGGAAGAGATTAAAAGAGAGATTTATTCTTTTAAAGGTGAGAAATCTCCAGGCCTGGATGGATTTCCTTTATTTTTCTTTCAGAATTTTTGGGGCATTGTTGGGTTGGAAATTGGTAATGTGATCAAGGAGTTATTTTTCTCTAGATCTCTTTTGAAGGAATTGAATGCTACGTTCATTGTTCTCATTCCTTAAAAACTTGGTGCGAATTCAGTGGATGCCTTTAGGTTGATTAGTCTTTGCAATTCGATCTATAAGATCTTCTCCAAGGTGTTAACATTGAGATTTATTTTTATTCTACCTAATATCATCTCTCCTCAACATAGTGGTTTCATTCTGAGTCGGTAGATTTTGGATTCTATTATCAAAGTCCATGAAGTGATTCACTCTTCTCTTGCCTCTTAGAATCCTAGTTTCATTCTAAAACTGGATCTTTCAAAGGCCTATGATAGGGTGGATTGGACTCTATTTTTTAAGGCTCTTAAGGCTTTTGGTTTCTATGATAAATTCATTTAGTTGGTCAATCAACTCATCAGTACCACTACTGATGTTGTGATTATTAATGGGTCCTCTTCCAAATTTTTCAAACCTTCCAGAGGGCTTCGCCAAGGGGATCCTTTATCTCCTATCATTTTTTCTATTATGGCAGAGTTTCTTAGGTATTTCTTTCAAAGTTTGGAGGAAAAGGGTTTGGTTAAAGGTATAAAGCCTTCTTCAACTATAGATTCTTGTTCCCATGAGTATTTTGTCGATGACGCGGTGATTATGGGATCTTCTTCTATTTTTGAAGTCAACAATGTGAAGAAAGCACTCTCTCTTTTCTCCACTACTACGAGTCAAACTATCAATTGGGAGAAGAGTTCTTTGTTTTTTTATTAACACACCCTTGGATAGACAACATAGAATAGCCAGGATTATTGATTGCTCCATTGGTGAATTTCCTGCTACTTACCTAGGCCTCCCTCTGGGTGTTAGGCCGATTGATTCTTTTTGGTTAAATATTGTGGAGAGAGTCAAGAGAAAACTTGCTGGTTGGAAAGGTGTTCTTTTCAGTCAAGCTGGAAAACTTCAACTCTTGCAAGCCTCTTTGCAAAGTCTTCCTATCTATTCTTTGTCTTTTCAAAATTCCCTTTAAATTTGTTGATATTATTGAAAAAATCCAGAGGAATTTCATCTATTCTGGTGTCGAGGATAGAAAAAGACTGGCTTTGGTTGCTTGGGATAAAGTGTGTAAACTCAAAAAATGGGGAGTCTTGGCGATTCATCCAATTAGGGTGGTTAGTAATGCCTTATTGGCCAAATAAATCTAGCAGATCTATGGTGTGTAGAAGGAATGGAGCCAAATCATTCATAAGAAGTATCTATTCCCTTTCACCCATATTTTTGATTTTCTGAAGTCAGAAGTTAGGATTAATGGCTCATCTATTTGAAATAGTATCTAACAAGCTAAAAGTACCTCATTGGGGCAAAGTGGATGCTAGGTAATGGTTGTAGAATTAATTTTTGGGAAGATTGTTGGATTAAGAGCTCTCCACTTTCTTCCAACTATAATATTCAACCTCTCATTGAGGAGTGTATCTGGAGATTTGGTCCTTGGATTAGTAATTATTGGAGGAATCAATCGTGGGTTGATTTGGCGCTTGTGGATGATTGCCTCAAACCTTTGATGTTGGATCTTAATGTGTGGAGACTTGAGCCATTGGTGGAGGATGTTTGGATCTAGGTTTCTCATCCCTCTAGGTCTTATATTATTGCCTTGGCCTTGGCTCTTCTTCTAGATCATTCGAATCCTCCCCCATTCTAGGCTAAGGTTTTGGATAAGAGGTTGATTCCTAAAATTAACTTGTTTTGTAGAAAAAAAAATTTACTCTGGATAATCTACAAAAGAGAGGGATGATATTGGTTAATCATTGTTTCCTTTGTATGAAGGAGGAGGAAACAATTTTCCAATTATCTATTTCATGTAGGTTCTGAGTATTTGGAACCAATGTTGGGGTTTTCCTAGATGCATGCAGGATGTTTTTATTCAATGGAGAAATGCGGATGTGGGAATTGATAGAAACCTTTGGAATATTATTGCTCCTCATATTATTTGGAAAATTTGGAGAGATCATAACAATAGGGTTTTTAGAAACAATTCTTTGCCTCCTTCCGTGATTGAGGAGAAAATCAAAAGAAGTATCAAGGAGAATTGTGCATCTATGATGGGTGAGAAGCTAGCTTTCTATGCTGGAAACAACCTTAACAAAGTTACCGAAGTCTCTAAGTCTTTGTGGGAGAATGCTATTTTGCTCTCTCCCCACAAATGTTAGATTAAAGTCAATTTTCGATGGGGCCTCTAAGGGAAACTCGGGTCCTACTAGGTGTGGTGGGATTATTAGGGATGACAAGGTGAACTATCATGTTGTTGTGGCCTTCCCTATAGGTATTCAATCTAACCACATGGCAGAAGTGGTGAGCCTTCTCTAGACCTTAAAACTTATTGATTTATCCAAGTGTAATAAAGTGGGGATCGAGGGTGATTCTATGAATATTTTAGAATTCATCAAGGGAAAATCTAAACCATTGTGGACAATTAAAGCCTTTATCAAATATGCTCTTGAAATCATTAATAGTTTTCATGATGTACCAATCTCACATTTCTATCATGAGGTTAATGGGACGGCTGACGTGATGGCTAGCTTGGCTACCAAATAGGAGGATATCATGACTTGGAATGGTGGCAGTAATATTAATGTTGATTTGAAAGTTAAGGTGGAGTATGATAAGATTCATAGTTGGAGGGCTGATTTGGCTTATCTCTATAGTAACAATGACAAGACTTCTTTTAATTAAGGGTTGTAATATCATTATGGAAAGTTTCAGCTTTCCCAAGACTAAGAGGAGAAGACATGAGTTCATTAGAGTGATGATGAATTTTTCCTTTGTCATTTTTTTTGTTTTGTGCATGCTTCTTGTTGAGAATCCTTTTTGGTTTTAAGGTTTTGTAGCTAGTATGGGTGGCGAGCTGAATCTTCGGGAACCCAAGAACTGTAAGAAATGGAAGGATGAGAAGGAGGTCTGGGATAAGCTGCGTAAAGGCAGGCTTACTCCTTTTATGGAAAGATTGCATGGGTTTGATGAAGAGGTCACCAAAATATTTTTTGATAGTGTGAAGGATAGCTTTATGAATATTGGGGGAATGAAGGTCAAGATTACTGAGGACCTCATTCCTGAAATCTTAGGCTTAAGAACAAAAGGGATGAAATTTTACAAGGATAAGAAGATCTCCTGCAATGTCATTCATCATTTTCCTAAGGATGAAGAGGAAGAGATCAATCTAATCAAGGATTTTGGGGGGTGCTATGATGTCGAGATGTTCAAGGAAATATGGTCTAATGTTATGGTGGCCATTATGGAGTATATTACCCTTGATGGGAGGTATAAATGAGCCCATTATTACCATTTTGTTCATCTCTATCATTTTAGGCATCAAATTAGGGTTTCATTTCCCTTCTATTTGATTAGTTCTCTCTACCAAATCATTGCTAGACATAAAAGGAAAGATAGTAAGTCCGGTCTTCATGAAGGGCTTATTCTACTTATTGTGGATCATGTAAAGAAGATTGCTTCTTTCAACCCGATTCTTCCTCAAATTATGTGTGGTGGGTCTCCTAAGAGTTTGGAAAAAAGAGGTAGGGATGATGTGTGCAAGGAGGGTTCAACATCTAAAAAGTTCAAATTTGTGAAAAAAAGTGGCATGGAGACTAAATCAAAGGGGGAAAGTGTTAAGGGTTTTTTGGATATGAAAGGGCATTCTTAGAAAAGAACCGATGATGATAGTAAGGACACTCTATCTATTACTAGTAGTGAGTCAAAAGTGGAGGGTGATAAAAATATTAAGACCACTATGGAAATGGGAGAGCAAAAAGACCCTGGTGGTGAGAAAGTTCCTATCCTATTTGATTATGATAGTTCTATGGACCACGATATTCCTCTCTCCCTGCACAATGAAGCCACCATGGATGTGTTGTCAAACATAAAGGGAAAAGAGGTGAGATTTGAAGAGTGTTAGTCTGTTTTCCAGTCATTGCAAAATCTTAGGAAAATGGCCTTTTTCCCTACAATCTTTGTTATGTTGTCTCTACTCAACCTGTAGTCACAGTCTTGCAAAAGAAATCCACTTGGTTTTTTGATGTGCGCCCTTAGCCTTGTGATGTTCATGTGTCACCTTGCTTCAGCCCAAGTCGCGTCTACTAATTCGCAAAACCCAGGGGGATTGTCAAATTTTATGGTCCGCGGGAAACATTTTTAAAATTCTGCCACAGTGTCAAAAACCCACAGTGTTTTCGAAAACCGGTGATGTTTTCAGCTTCCCTGCTACCTTTCGGTCTATCGATATTCCTATTTGTTTTTGATCTTTTGCCGAAAACCCTAGTTGTTTTCGACCTTTGCCTTCTAGCTTTGTGCACTTGTCTTTTGGTGCCAAAAAATTTGTGTGTTTTCGACCTCGGTCTTAACTGTGCAAGTTCGACTGGATGGTGGGTCCAGACTCTTCCTAATTGGTTGTCGCATGGCCGCATGTCAGACTTTTTTGACATGTGATCATGTGACCGCTTGCCACCTAGCCGTGTGGGTCCCAGTCCTGTTTAGCTGCCTAGTGGTCTACTTTGTCTTAAGTGCACAAGTGCGATGATGTGGGGCCAGTTTCTTCAAAGCAACAGAGGGAGGAGATCAACGGTCGGTGTGTGATCACATGGAATATTCTTTCCCCATGTGATCATGCACCTGCCATTGATTTTGTTTATTCCAAGCATTTCTTCGGTGAAGTGGGCCCAGTGTTAGAGGGGTGGCAGGGGGCATGTTCTTATTGGATATCGCATGGCTGCATGTCAGACTTTTCTGACATGCAATCATGCGACCGCTTGCCATCTATCTGCATGGGTCCCAGTTCTTAGTAGTTGGTGGTTGTTGTTTGGTTGATCTGAGGTGATGATGTGGCAGCCTAGGGTTGGTTGTCACATGATCGTATAGCCTAGTTTTCGGGCTATGCGATCATGTGACCACTTGCCACGTGTCCCTGGGGCCCGGTAGTAGGTGATGGGGCATCTTCCGGATGCTAAGTGGTAGTGTTCTATTGGTAGATGGGTGGCGGTGGTTATGCTGGTGGGTAACGGTCTGCGGGTTATCACATGTTCGCATAGCCCATCTCTGAGCTATGTGATCATGTGATAGGGTGCCATGTGCTGGGGCCCGTTCGTAGTCATTTGGTGGTCCCGTTGCCAGGTGGTGTTGCGGCAATCTCTGGTTGGTCCGAGCTGGCAGGATGATAATTTTGAACATGGCCCCAGGTCAAGGTATCTCGGTGGTGACATGACAGCCGACAGGGTGCATGTTAGCGGCTTATCACATGTTCACGTGAGCCATTTTTCTGGCTTGCAAACATGAGACATACCCTTTTGTGGCAGCGGCATCATCAGTGGTTATGAAGAAGGTAATGGGAAGTGGCGTGTCACATGTTCGCATAGCCCATTTTTAGACTATGCAATCATGTGACAACTGTTTGGCATCGCCGTTGCAGAGTTAGCCCAAGGTGTTCGAATGGTTAAAAACATGAAGCCCGCGAATGCATGATAACCATTTGCCTTCATTTTTGAATCTTTGTGAGCATTTCCAGCGATCGAAAAGGACCAAAATTGATGACAGAAAGGGCCAGAGTTGGTAAACTGATTTTCTCCACCACTCCAGTGTGGTCCAGGGTGCTTGACGGTTGATTGCAGAGGGATTTGTACCGTGAGGAATGATTACAATCTTGGCTCGAGAAGTGTTTGCAGCTGTTTGATTAGACTATTTTGAGCTTGCATGTCGTGGCTTGACACCTGTCATGTCTATGTTAATTCCTCGGTGGGGTTAGGTGATTTTGAATTTTTGAGTTGGAAGTGATCATTATGCTTGCTTTGTAACCTTGGTATAAAGGGATTTTTGTGATCATTTTCAGGGGCATTGGGAGTTAGGTATTCAAACTTTTGGGTTGTGAGTCCTCTTCTCAGTCTGAATTGTAATGACTTGTCTGGATCTTTTCTGACTATTGAAAGAAAGTTGTAGGTCTAAGCTATAGTTTGCAAGCAGGGTTCCTTTGGATTGAATATACACACTTGAGGATTCTTCATACTTAATGCAGGCACTTGATTCTCATCTCTCCCTTGTGTCAACGTAGATGGATTTTGAACTTTCTAGTTCATTGGATAACAATTTGTGTATAGGTCTTCATTCTTGAGTTCTAGTCCAGGATTAGATTAAATGATGATCCAGATGGGACATAGATTCATCTCTTGTCTATGTAGGGATATTTTGTAAGTAGTAGAGGAGATTGTAGGTGTTTTTATGGCTTTGAATCTCAGATATATTATGGTGTGTGTGTGTGGTCTATCTAAGAAAACTTTCCCAATGGATGAGGCACTGGCCTAGATAAGTACTTCTTTGTTGACATGTCCTGATTGGTTGTTATGATTCAAACACATAAAATTAAGAACCATTCCTTAAGTTTGTAGTATTTGGTTGTATGTGGTTCTACCCCATAGCAATGGAGAGTCAATGAGTGTGTGGTTAACATTCAGTACTTTCTTGCTATCCATTTATCTGTTATTCAAACCCAGTCTTTGGTGTGTGAAGTATAGTTTATACTGGGTTAGGTGCACCCGCCTTGGTTTTGTAGAGCCAAAAGCAGAAGAGGGCAGTCTTGTCCCTAGAGTTAGTCTAGTTATCCTAAGACCTCATTACATTTTGTAGCTAACCACCCCTAAAATCTATCTAAGGGTATACTGGCAGCCTATTAGAGCATAAGCATCATTTTGGACACCAACAAAGAGAATATTTTAGAAAAGGATATTCCCTCCTCTTCTACAAATATTCCTTTCCTAAAGATTGTTGACATGCAAGAGAGAAATGTTTAGCTTCTCAAGGAAGATCTAGAGGATAAAATTGATCCCCCATTTGGAGTTGTACAAATGGATAAAGCTATGTCTATGTACTCATTCCATTTGGTTAAATGGGTTTTTCATGAAATCAAGACTCTGAGTCTTAACTTTAGATCCCTTACTACCAAAGTTGATAATATCCATGAGAGGCTAGACTCTAGGTTTGATTGGAAGGAAAAATCCATGGAGAACAAGGACGACAAGAACACACATCTACTGCTAGAGAAAGTGGATAAAATGGAGTCTACCCTCAAGAAGCTTCTCGAGGAAAACAATCTATTTATGGGGACTGTGATCAAGTGCATCAACAACATCAAGCAAGAGTTGAATGTGGGGTCCCCTATGAAGATTGAAGAAACCAAAGATGATGATGAGGACCAGACTGGGTCAGGCATGGGTACAAGATCTTATAAGAATAAGAAGATTCAAGATAGGATTCTGGAGCTCTCTAATCTCAATGATGCCATTAGGAAGATGTCTAATGTTAAAAAATACATGGAGGCAACTCTACTAGAGTTTGTCTAGTTTCTTCCTATTTTTTGTTTGCTATTTTTGTTTGTGTTTTTATTGTTGGGTGTCCTTTTCTGGTTACTGGTTTTTTGGTTGGTTTTATTGCTAGGTTTTGGGTCTGTTGTGGACAATCCTGATAACTTTTTAAAGATCGGTAAAAATGGGGATTTATGTCTAGAAGTTCATGGAGTTGAGATACTAATGAACTACTTTTCCAAGTTCGAGTCTGAAGAACCAAGAAAGAACCCCAGGAAGCGACTATCAAGTGTTAAAAGGGAAGACTTTACCAAGATCATTGAGTCTGTAACTACTTTTCCTATGATCTTTCCTCATAGATTAGAGAAATATTACCTCCTATCAAACTACTTGAATCCATCGCTATTGTGTTTCCTCAATATTGGAGTATCAACAATTCAAAATATTTTCGAACTAGGCTACTAACTTTGATAGATCATTTTTGCAAAACTAAAGAGTTAAATGGAGTAACTCTAAATAGAATTTTAGATGAATATCATTTGAGAGAACAATTAGGTCATTTTTCAAAGACAATGAGGGATAAATATAATATTATGTAGAACCCCCACGAAAATGGATCGGTAACAAGGCTTTGGAAAAATCTAGCTGAGAGAGAAATGTTGATTGATTCAATATCAAAAAATTTCAAGCTTGTTGATTTATGTCTGACCATGATATTGGGGTCGATGGAGGATGAGAGAGTTTTCAGTGCTTTTGGATTCTTTAAGTCAAGGCTAAGAAACAAACTAGACAAGAATTTGGAAAAAAAATTGAGTCTCTATACATCCAGGTATGAAGTTAATACTTTCCTTACGAAAGGGCACTAAAATTATGGAGGAAGAAATGTTAGAGAAGAGGGTTGGGAAACATTTCAAACCAAAGTGGGAGTGCTAGAGAAAATGATGTCATTTACTCATGCACTAGTATTGCTAGCATTGAATTTCAGTTAAGCGGAGGTATGCAGAGTGAAGAAAACATATCGAAGAACCAAGGAAGCTATGAAGTTGATGACAATGAATCTGAGGAACCCAATAATGATATGATGTGGAAAATTGAACCATTGTAGAAGTAGTAGTTCCTAGGTATTTATTAAAAAAATTTCTATAGTCTACTATCAGTTTCTATATCTCATCATCAATCATGCATAATAGCATATTCCAATGTCAAAAACATGAATGTGGTTGATAATGTCATCAAGATTCAATTCTATGATTAATGATAGTTTTCATTTGCATTATTCTATTGGAAATTTGGCTGAGTTGAGTACATAGATGTTGTCATTATGGCAACATATGATCCACATGAAGATCACACAGTTCAGAAAGCAAGTATGGCAGAGCACATTGCAAATTTGTCCAAGTGTGAAACAGTATTTTCACCAGTGCAAGTTTCGGACATAATTTTTATTTGTGACATTGACTGGAGTAAGTTAAGTGCTTTCAAACTTGAACATAGACTCTATGGTGACTAATGATGACCCATCTTAGAGCGCAAGTCAGTACAACATGTACGAAAAGAGTTATGATAGTTTTACCGAAGACAGTGTCAAGCCGACAGGACATAATATGAAGACAAAATTGGTAAAGAGTTAAGGGATTATTTTTTTTATCAAAATAATGACTTAAAAATATAAAGGGATGACATCCTAGATGTTAACCCTTAGATAATTATATTTTGTAATATGGCAGCCGACCATGTAAAGTTATTAGCCTTAATAACTTGTATAAATGTAATTGTAAATTGTAAAGGAAGATGTGAATGTAATAGAAAGAATGATATAGTGATATGATGCGAAAGAGAAGCGAAGAGATATTGATACAAAAAGTATAAGGTTATGTACCTTGACCCATTTTTGTAATCAGTGTATATTGTACATTACTTTTTTGGGCAGTGGGATCATCTGGTAATCAGATTTTGTATTGACAACTCCTAACAGGGTTGAGGCTTCTAACAAGGCCTATAGTCCTTTAATCAGGACTAATACACTATATGATTGTAATAGACTCCTAATAGGGTCAACATCCTTAATAGGATACTTTTGATTAGTGGATCTTTGTGGGTACCATCCCCATCGGGGTTTTCCCTTGGCCAGGGTTTCCTTGAGAACAAATAATGTGTTATGAGTTCTTTAGTTTTATTGCTATGCATGTTATCTAGCTTCTTATGTTATGCATGTATTAAGATTATCTGTTATATCCATAATTGGGCAAAAGTTAAAGTTTGTGGAATACTGATTCACCCCCCCCCCCCCCCCCCCTCAGTATTCCCTATTTCTAAAAATTGGTATCAAAGCTTAGTTACTCGGAGAAGAATTATTCAAGGAAAGCCTAGCAGCTTGAGTAAGATCTCTATGGATATGGATCAACTACAGAAGAATCTTGAAGAATCTCTTAAACAGATTGATATGCTTACTGATGAAAGAGACATTCTGAAAGGAAAATATGATGATGCAAAGAACCTCATTGAGAAACTAAAAAACAAGTTGGAAGATCTGAAATCTGAAAAGAAATCCAAAGTTCTTATTGAAGATTGTGATGACAATTTAGAAAAAGAAAATGAGATCCTTAAGCATGAACTAAAGATAGAAAATTTAAAACTTAGTTTGAAAGATGGAAATGGAAAGAATGAAGCAAATCTAAAATCTGAGAATGAAAGCCTAAAGACTAAAAATGAAGGACTAAAATCTAAACTTGGAAGAGTAACATCTGAACTTGAGAAAGTCAATTTTTAGTATGCTGAACTTGAGAAATACAATACAATTGTGAAAGGTGAATTGACTCAATCCAAACAACAACTTGAAAGGCTATATTCAACTAGTGAGAATATTGATGAACAAATATCATATCAGAAACCATTCTATGATAAAACTGGTCTTGGATTCAATACATTCAAATCAATTGAAGAAAGCAAGCAACCAGATCTGAAAATATCTGAAAGTATAAATGAGAAGTAATCTGATGAGATCAACAAATCTAAAGAAACACCTAAAGGAGAAGAATCACAGAAGCAAGAAGAACCATCTAATTAAAGGTATGCAAAGAGAATTCAAAGGTAGATGTTTTACTTGTAACACTATTGGTCATATGAAGAGAGATTGCATAGGTAAGCAATTTAAACCCCTTAAAGGTTATTGTTATAATTGTCATGGATTTGGACATAGAGCTATTGAATGTAGAAAACCTAAATTTATTGAGAATAACAATAATAGTAGAATGTTTAGGAATACTAACCATGCAGATAAGAAACCTACTGAAGATATGAACAAAAGAAATGGAGTAATATGTTATAGATGCAACAAAATTGGACACATTGCTAGAAACTGCAGATCACAGATCAATCCACCTGGACCAAGATATGGGAACTGTTTGTCAGATGTGCAACAAGATTGGACATACAGAAAGGTTTTGCAGAATGAACAATGGATTTTTTCAGCCTAACCATAACCCTAGAAATTATACAAGAAGGAATGAAGATGAAAGTAACAGACAGAAAGGATGCTGTAGTAATACAGATGGAGTGAAGTTTGTTAGAAGCACAAATCAAGGAGACATATTAAACACTGAAGGTAATCAAAAAGGTGAAGTATCAATTGGTAAGAATGAATCCTTACCTGACCTATCTCAAAGCACTTAATTTATGTAAATTACAGTAGATTAGGAACTTAGAATTAGTGTAGAAGTATATTTATGATGAATTGAGTCTTGCACAATTAATGCAAGGTATTTTATGATGTTCTAATGCTATGGTTAAGAGTGCAAAGAAAAATATTATGTTTTGTGAGATCGCAAGAAGTTTTAAGTTTTGCAGGTTAACAGAAACAACTTTTTGGAAAGGAGCGGCAAAAGAATTGAATGCGATGTCAGATCTAAGTGAGATTGAAGTAATAAAAGGTTATAATCGGTATTATTTGATCATCAAAGTGAATACAAGTGTTAAGGAGATCAAAGAGCAGTGATTGGAAGCATTTTGCAATGATTTGGTGAAAGATTTGAGTGTTGAATCTACGCAAGCCCTAAAATCATGAAATCAAGGTATTTTACTTGACAAATATTTGAATTGGTATAAAGAATAAGAAGTAATCATGGATGTATCCTTAATTCACAATGTCAGAGACAAAAATAGACCTAGAATGAAGAGGGAACTAGTAGAACCCTTGGAAGATGATCCTAGGTTAGCTTTATCATCCGCACCAAACGGAGTTTTGCATTTAGAGAATGTAAGAAGTTATCTTGGATGCAAGTTAGAAACCATCAGTGATAGTGATTTCACCAATGAGTATCAGAAGATTTACAACTAGGATATGACACTGAAACAAGGATATGATCATTTGAAAGACAATGAGATCATTAAGTATGCATTGCAGTATGAATTTGACAATGAAGAATGCACTACGATTATCTTGAGTAGAATTCATAATGGAAAGTTTTGGTTAGAAGATAGAATGATAGACATTACAACTGATTTGATTCATGAAGTCACTGGATTATTTAAAACTGGTGCTATTCCTTTAAATGAGAAGAACATGAGAAAAATAGTCATTTACAACACAGATTCATTCTATAATGGTAGAGGAATTGTGATTAGTAAGATCAAACAAGATGATGTGAGATACTTATGCAAGATCCTAACCACTAAGTTTTGTGCAAATTCAAGAGAGGATGACATGGTAGCTGGAATGGTACACATAGCTTATTTAATGTGTGTTGAAAAGGTACCAATTGATATGTGTGAGATTCTAAGAATTCAATTGTTCGATAATTTGGAAAAGATCAAGAAGACAAAGTATGCACAATTTAGATTTTCATCCTTAATCACCTACATGTTTTTCCACCTATTGAGAAGATTTCCTTACACCATTGCAAATGATTGGAATGATGGATAAACTACTATGGAAAGGATCATTTCTTTCTTTGGTTCATATGTGGGAAATAACCTATTTGATGTAGGTTCCGCATCACGAGCTGTAGCAACTAGATCCCTCTTCAATGTCTTAGTATTTTGTCTATTCCTATTTTTTGTTTATTCAAAGTTAGTTACAAAATCATTGTAATGAAAATCAGGGTTTCCTAACACAATTGAATGTTTGAAAGGTGAAATAGCACTTGCAGTGATGTACGAGCTTCCACCTATGTTGCTTGTGGTTTTCCTAATTCCACCATGAGGATTAACAACACCCTGGCCCATTATAAGTGGAGTTTTTGGACTGTTATGAGGGTTTTGTTCTGAAGGTGTGGCAATTGTTGGACTCACAGTCACTATTGCCATTGGTGTACTTGTCATAACCTTTTTCTTCTTTACATTGCCTTGATCTTTGGGATCCACTAATCCCATGTCCACTTGTAATGTCCTTTTTAGACCACTAGTAATACCCATGATATCCACACCAGTGGGAGTGCCACTTAATTCAGATTGAATCTAAGTGCTTGGAACAGGTGGAACTAGATTTGAAGATGGAAAAAATGAAAGTGAAAGGGTATGAGATTGAGTAGTATCTTTTTTTGATGAATCTGATAATTCAACTTCTAGGACCAGTTTCTCACCATATTTTGGTGTAACTGGTGGGATAGGTGGAAACCAAGGCCCTTGTCCTATGGGACCCAGACAACCCCAACTTGGAAAGCCAATTTTTCTATAATCTCTACCCCTTTGGTATATTTTTATTTTGTGGACACATCAACTCCACTAATAATTGAATATACATTAGTGGATGTGGGATTTACATAATCCTGCTCATACTCATTATCTGGACGATCATCATCATTGTGATATGCTTAGCTAGATGCTCCTTATTCCACAAATCACTAAATATTTGATCCTCTTCCACTTCATAAAGAACTACAGAGGTCTTTGGCTCGCCAAGATTCTTCCTCATTTCCCAAAAATCATAAATTTTGGTTCAAGTCCAATTACCATCTGTACATTCATTAACTAGGTCTTTTGGAATAGATTTTCTAGATGGTTGAGAAGCTTTCTGGTAGAAATTGTACAATTTCATGGGCTGCACTTTTCCTTTCTATTTGTGCAATGCCATAATTTGTGATGAAAATTCTTGTATTGAAATATTATTTTCAGTGGTGTATTTCTCCATCTCTTTTTTGACCTCGTCCCAGGACTGCATGTTTTAAAAATTTTCTATCAATAGAATAATCTCATGTTGACATTTTCTTGCAGAGTTACCATTCTCTCTAAGCTTTGTTCCAATTATGTTGAGTGGATAATACTGCCAGTGACTATCAACATCAAAGCAAAAAATTGAAAAAAAAAATTGTGCCACTTTGAGTCGTCTTCTCTCAAATGTGAACCCTCCAAATGAGAAAGGCAAGGAAGGAAATATCATTTTATTTTGCTGACCATTAAAGAGTACATATGTGTTATCCATCTTCCATACATATTCTAATGAAAATACCCTCTCTATCACATGTATTGGAACTTTATAGGGTTCTACCATTGAACCATAAAACCTTAACATAGTGTAGTCTTCCATGAAGTACCAATCAACCAATTGTATTTCACTTTCAAGTTTAATGGAATCTCTACAAGAAATGGGCAATATAGGAATTGGAGTGTCTATAATTTTATGATACATTGGTGCCAAAAAGAATCCTACAAAAAAATTTTAGTTCCTTCTATTATCACTCATCCTTATCTCAGGTGTCCATTCATATATTAGATTTTGGACCTGACTGTGAAGCTTGTTTGTCTGAAATATTACATGATGCTTTGCTAAGATAAGATAACATAAGTAGGTTGTGAATCTAAATGTCTTATGTGAACCTCTTTCAATCATTAGTAATTGTTCTTACATGAAATGAACAATGTACTCAATAAAACTATATTTTACTTGTTCATTTTCATAATGAATATGAAAAATCATTTCAAGAATGTTGGCACCCACTTCTTTGTTACTATCTTATCCCAAACAAAATGCTAGCAAAGAAATACTATCCTGAACCCATTGCACAAAAATATCATAATCATAAGGAGGCTTATGATCTGGATTCAGACTAGAACCGCTTGTTATTCCTCTAACATATGAATCTTTTTGTGTTGCATATATTTTTTCATAATCCTCTGTCAGCTTTCTTAGGTCAATGTGCACATTTGAGCTTTGTTGTTCAAACCCCAGGTACAATAGACTAGCAAACTCACTCTTGGTTATGGACAAAATTTCCTCCTGAGTGTTTTTATTTACAATTTCTTTTCTATTTTCATCATAATTTTTGGTGCAGACCATGATAATTTCTAGGCCAGGGAATACTTGAGGTAATGCCATGCATGTTGACCTAGCAACCCATGGTGAAATTTTATTTATCCTTGCCTTTACCATGTTGTTAAATTGACAAAATTTTGAACCTTCTTTGGATCGTTCCACTTATTTTAAAGTGCAAATTTAATTTCCATTATTCCCTTATTTCCATGGATAACAAGATCATAAATATCATGGAATTCATTAGTGAAACCTAATGTTTTAACCATATTGTGGAAGTCTATTATCTATGTTTGTTGACTTTTCCTTTTACTCTTAATCTTAGTATTTTTTTTTTCCCTTCATGGTAACTGGTATCACTATTTTCTAGTAGGAAAATTCAAATAATTATACACAGCTACAATTTACAAGGGTGATTCAAATTAAACCCTAATTCTTTTTCTACAATATAAATAATAAAGTTGTAAACCATGAGATTTGAAAGATTTAAAATGCGGGACGTAGGTGTTCAAGATTTTAGTATTTACTCATAATTTCAATTTGTGTAGACTATGAGTGGGCACAGAGCTGAGAGACTTTGTTGCATTCCTCGGACCTCAATCCTCAACCTAGAAGTCATAACCCCTTTCTAAACCTCCAATACTAGTTAGAACTGAAAAACTTAGATTGAAAACCTAAAGGGAAAAAATTGTACAATCTCCATTCGTCAGTCATGTCACTTTTATTGATTCTTTATGAAGATAGATATCTGATGTCACTAGGACATGTGTCACTTAATCATTTGAAATTACAACTTTAGTCAGAAACCTAAAGTTACAACATTTATTAAATAATCCATATTGTAGTTTACTCTAATTTAGATTTTAATTATACTTGAGGGTTAATTCATGACACATGCCTTGTTTCCGTGGGACATTTGCAAATAGAGGTGATCGTTCCCTGAATCAGCCCAAAATATACCTTTGTTTGTTGATCTATGCTCATCCAATGGTCATTATTAGTCATTATCAGGTGTCATGGGTCCCATTAGTTTTTGCCTTGTTAGTACTAGTAGTCACCTAGTCACCTCAAAAGTCCAATGTCATCATCGAATGACACTGACCATGTGAGTGGGCACACATCATGATTCCAGAATGGGTTTTCTTTTCCCTTTCGACCCAAAATACACCTTCGATCGTTGATTTATAATCATCCAATGGTCATTGTTAGTCACTATCTAGTCTCATGGCCCCATGGGTCCCATTAACTTTTGGCTTGTTAGTACTAGTAGTCACCTAGTCACCTCACGAGTCCAACATCATCATTGAATGACATTGACCGTGTGAGTGGACACGCATCATGATTATGGAATGGGTTTGCAAAAATGGGTTTTATTTTCCCTTTCAGCCCAAAATACACCTTCAGTCGTTGATCTATAATCATCCAACAGTCATTGTTAGTCACTATCTAGTGTCGTGGCCTTGTGGGTCCCATTAACTTTTTCCTTGTTAGTACTAGTAGTCACCTCATGAGTCACACGTCATCATCGAATGATATTAACAATTGAACATGTGAGTGGACATGTGTCATGATTCCAGAATGGGTTTGCAAAAATGGGGTTTCTTTTCCCTTTCATCCTAAAATCCACTATACATCATCGATCTATGCTCATCCAACGATAGTTGGCATTCACTGTCATGAAATTTAAATAAAATTAAATATTTAACAATTAACTATATATTGAGTAATGTTTAACTTGAACTTTAACATTGAACTGAATTGAATTATTTCTATTTGTATTATAATTGAAATTACATTATTACACATTGATATGACAGTGGAACATTGGAAAATTTGGCAATTAGCATATAATTAATTTGAACTAATTAGTAAACAATAATAAAAATCTTGTTTTGTCTCTTGACTATTAAAAATAGCAACTTGCAAATTTTAGTGAACTTGCAAAATTTCTATTAATATGTTCTAAAAATTTACAACTATCGTAGTTCCTCCAAAATTTCCCAAAACAACTAAACTACTACTATTATAGGGTATCTAATGCATAAAAAAAAACTGAAATGAAGTTGCAAATTTCTCATTAATATTTTCTACAAATTTACAATATTCGAACTTGGAGTCCCTCCAAAAATTTAAAGACAAAATGAGGGAGGTTGTGAGGTAGTGGAAAAAAAACCTACTATAATCTATAAGGCATTGGCATCCAAAAAAACAAAACACAGAAACCCTTTGATTTCAAAATTTCAGGCCATAAGGTCTTGGGTAATGCAAAACTAAGGATTTTCCCCTTCGTCTAAGTAGAACTCTTCAGAGATGATAAGCTCTAAGAATTCATACAACCATCTATAGTCCACCAATTCATCTAAGAGAAACCATTTTCAAAGAAAATCCCTACCAATATGCGCCCATTTCCTATGGCGCATCAACTGCTCAACATTCAGATTCAAAAGAAAAGGTTGCATGGCCACATTTTGGCCTTGCTAGAGAAGCTTGGGTAAATCACTTGCCCAAGGGATCCCCACCCCTATTTGTGCAAAAATGACAACCTGAATATTGTCACCCATGAATTCTTATTTTAATACCTTCCTTAACATAAGGAGCATATCCACCTTGTCTCCTTCGAGGTCCAGAAGAGATGCCAAAAACTAAGATGTAATGTTTGTGTTAACTTGGTATCTATCAATATTTTCTAGAAATTCATGGCCCAGCACCATCCTCACAACCTCATTTATAAAGGAACCAACCTCCTTGCAAACTGATTCTAGTGTTTGGTCCGAGACAAGGCCCAAAAAGACCTTATGATCCTCCTCAAATGTGCTTATCAAATGAATAAGAGTGTCCATCTTCAGAAAAACACTACCAGAATATTAGAAATTAGAATGTGATAAAATTATATAGCCTATAAACCTAAACTAGAGCCAAAGGCAGACTTTCAAGCACTTAGTAGAGGTAGACCTAAACCAAAGGAGAATTGAAGAAGAAAGAAGCATAGATCTTCTATAAATAGCCCTCAATTCTTTCTCTAACTTTATTATTTCATTTGTCCTTCAAAATTTTGTAAATCTTTCATATTAAATGCATGAGTGTGTGAAATTGGAAAAAGTGTCATGACAAGTATCATTACTTAATTTAATGTCAGTGATAAGACATTTCTTTTATTATCTGCAACTATGATACATTATCAACCGTCCACACAACCTACTAGTACTAACCAGTTGTAAGCCTTGATACATGTAATATATTTAAAATGGTGAAATGATCGATATTAGGTATGTGTGGATTCTAAATAGCCCTCAATTCTTTCTCTAACCTTATTAACTCATTTGTCCTTCAAAATTTTGTAAATCTTTCATATTAAATGCATGAGTGTGTGAAATTGGAAAAAGCATCATGACATGTAACATTACCCAATTTAATGTCAGTGATAAGACATTTCTTTTATTAACTGTAACTATGATACATTATCAACAGTCCACACTACCTACTAGTACTAACCAATTGTAAGACTTGATATGTGTAATACATTTAAAATGGTGAAATGATCGATATTAGGTATGTGTGGAACACAAGAATTGTGTAGAGTCATGTAGATAAGTTGGTAACTAATTAAGGTATTATTCTCTCGACGTGATGTTGCATTAATTAGATCTTGGTTATGGTGCATATTAATTTGATACGTGTCAACATTCCAATGACTTCTTGGAGAACTTTGTTTCCTTCAAGAAATTGGGGCCGAAATTAAACTTCAGCGACTGATCTAGGATCATTAAACGGTGTCAAATAATACATTTAACATTATAAAATAATGGATGTTATTATTAGGTTACGTGTTAATGTGACTATTTGTGCTTATCGATAGTAGATAACATTGTTGAATCTACAATAAAATCGCGTCCCATCTTTTGAAAATTGCCAATAAAATATTTTTTCCCATAATTAACGAACGATTAACCAATAAAATAAATAAATTTTCAAATGGTACATAAAATTTTCCAATACAATTATTATTTTTCCCTTCAAAAAAAATCA
Source organism: Chamaecyparis obtusa (assembly GCA_027943335.1). Taxonomy (NCBI): domain Eukaryota; kingdom Viridiplantae; phylum Streptophyta; class Pinopsida; order Cupressales; family Cupressaceae; genus Chamaecyparis; species Chamaecyparis obtusa. Next base: position 1,197,589 of record BSBK01000426.1, on the reverse strand, counting down.
TTCATCTCATATATTATAATTTTTTTACTTCAAAAGAAAAAAATTCACCTCATACAATATATATTTTCCCCCACATTATTGTATAATTCGCTAGGAATTTATGGAATTTTCATTCAGTGAGAAAAAAAATTGCCAATGCAAACTATGAAAATTCATGGATTTGGAAAAAAAATTGCCTTCATTAAGAAAAATTTCCCCCTAAAATAATGTAGGATTTGCCAGGATTTTACACATTTTCCTAAGAGGGGGTTTCTTAAAGTTATCCTTAACACTAATGGCAAATGAGGTTTGAGAAGAGCCATTTTCCTTTTTCTTTGTCTCATTTTCTAACTCCAAAATCTAAGTATTTCTAAAATTAGAGAGTGAGTGAACACCCACTAAATCTCACAAAGCCCTCTAAAAAGGCCTCCAAACTCCTACTCACCCGCTAGAAATAAATGTGAGTTGACTACTAATCCTTGACCTTACTTCTTATCCCCTCTCATTAATGAAAGTTTAACTAGGAGTGTGGAACAAGTCAAGTGCATGTGGCCTTCTCCATTTTCGCCACTCTTGAAAAGTAGCTTTTTTAGAGTGCCATAAATGTAATCTAGACCTTTCCTATAGGCAAAATCTAGCCCCTAACTCAAGGTACCCCCACATGGTTAGCTTATTTTGACTAAAAAGGCACCCTAGGGTCACTTTTAAGCCCTCTAAAGTTCAATTAAGGTTTGAATTCGAAATTCAACTTGATGGGGACCCTACATAACATCTATAAGCAAGTGGTTTAACTTAGGTATCCTATTAGGTTGGGTAACTCTTGCCAAACCCTAATTGACATGTCACTATCCACATAGACATCACAAGTGTCAAGTGACACCATAAATATACTTTACATTACAAGTGACATATCTAAATAACAAGATGAATTTAATCTAATAACATACATACGAATTATGTTTACAAATAAAAACACATTACAATGAGGTTTCAATCTCTTCAATAGATTAAACCTTGGCCTTCACAGTTGTACATAGGTTTAGCCACGATTATGTGAATGATATCATGGTTTTCTTTCCTGCACACTAAACTCAAGCATTAGTAGTCCAAGAAAAAATCACACACACACACACACACACACACACATATAATTAATATTACATAATTGCTTACAATATTCAATATGCATAATTCAAATTCTAGTTACAATTTCCATTTCTAAGATAATGTTCATACATAGTAATTTCAGAATTCTAACATCATGATATACCCATCAATGTTATTTCTCAATTCAAAGCATAATTCATGTAACATTAAATCTAACTAGGATTTAGTCATACTCATCAAAGTACACATTTGAGCATGTATAACATAAACCAACAAGTATAATCTAGATCCTAATCGGCATCATAAATAAAATTCACATAATATAGATCATCATAAGGCATAAATAACATGAGTCACTATCCAATCGATCAAAAGTGTATCAAAAATCTTGAATCATAAGGTATCAAAATATGAATGTCTCATTAGTGCTATGATGGGTCGAGGTGGGACCTCACAAGGTTAGTTTTATGGATTAGATAAAATAAATGTTAGTAGTTAAATAATAAATTAGTTTACAATTAGTTGGGAAGTTACATTCTCATAGGTGGTTATTCACGAGAAAATAAGGCTTTATAAGCCTCATGAATGTAATGGAAAAATCATCGAATGAAAATCAGATTGAATCCAATTATCAAGTTTGTATTCAGTGTTGTCACATGCTTATCGTTACATGTACACTAACCCATGTTATTATGTTTATGCTATTACTTGATGATTTTTTTTTTCTGGCGTGTATGTATGATGTGGAGAGAAGTCATAGTTACTCACTTGTGAGGTCCACATGATGTCTCGTTCCTATCATTGCTTGTGATTTCTAACATAGTTGTATGGATGTATATGCACATGTTCGTTTGTCTTGTTGATACAGGCTTGCAGATACCAGACATCGTCTCCCATGTATTAGCAGGATTGAGCTTGCCTTACAAATTGATAGATGTTATTTTTGATGGAGGTGACATGAGACCTAATCTTTTTCCTAGCCATAGCCATCAATCTACATAGGGATAATATTATTTGAGTTACTCTTTCAGACTTGTTAGGTAGATGGCTCTGAATTCATTTGTACCATATTTTCATGTTTGAGATTTGTGATCGTGTTTTGATATGCTATTTGATCCTTGACTTCATGATGCATTTTGTGGCTTCATCTCCATGGTTGTCCATAGTTATTGCATTAAATATTAACAAAATTAGTAAAGCGGTTGTTGTATTATAATTTGGTTTAAATTATACCAAACCCTTTACTATAAAATAATATTTTAATAATGTTAGTTTTGTATCTTCAAGCATGATAGTAAAATTATATTAATATCATTATTTGTATCGTTTATAATTTTTGAATTATGTTAAAAGGCATGTCTTTATAATTTAAAATAAAGTACATTATAAAATATAAACTTAATATGACACTAAGAGTATTAAGGTTAATTTAATTATGAATTTTTTGTTGGTGTATTACATTGCTTAGAAGAATTTTAGGTTTAGTTTTAACTAATAAAATTACAATTTATGTAACTAGCAACAACTATCATTGTTTGGCTAGTTTGAACCAGTTTTGTATTGCCTATTTAAAGGCACTCTGTTTGATTTAATAAATATTAAAAAGCATATCGAAATAATTTAAGCTTTCAATTTTGCGCTCACATAATCAAATTATTTCTCCATTTCTATGATCCAATCAAGTAATTCATTAGAATCTAGCTTGTAATGTTAATCAGGTGGATTGAAATGTGGTCTTGCATTAACCCTAGTTAGGGCTTTGATAAATCTCTCATCTCCTTGTTCAAGCTCTAGTTGTTCTCCATCCTCTTCAACTACTTCTTCAGTTCTTGCTTCCTCCTCATCACTCATATCTTCAATGTGTCAACCTCTTCTCTATGATGTCTCCACAGCTTCAAGTCTAGCTGCAATTTGTTGTAACATATCCAACGCAACTAGATCTGCATCTCTCCTTCCACCTCTATAATTTCCTTTGTGATCCATCTTCTAAAAGGCCTCTACAATTGTGGGTCAAGTGCTCTTTCTTCCACCCCACAACAAATCAACCTAGGACTTTACAAGCTTGAGAACCACAATTTGCCTCAATAGAATTGAAACCTTGCTTTGATACTAGTCGATATAGAAAAGGACAAAGGGAACTCAAAGAGTTCAGTCCAATCCTTGCAAAAAGAGTCACCCAATGAAAGAAACACAAGAAAAAATCAAGAGAATGCAAGATCGGTCATCTTATTATCAAATAATCAAGTACAAAGAATCTGCAACATGTAGTCATACATTCTAGGCATACAGGCATGATTCATGAACCTTTTATAGGTTATCATTTTATACTATCTATTCTAAAATCTAGTTATCGAGTTATACATATTTTTCTATTCTTTTATAACTTATATGGTCATGCTAAGAGATCAATTACAAGAGTTTATAAATCCTTTGCAAGCCGCAAGTTGACGTAAGAAAGATCACATTCCTCAATGAAGATAAAATGTAATACAAATATAGGATAGGACCCAAATCATAAGGATCTTCATTCAATTAATGTAATCAAAAATTGGATCCATCAAGTAGGTTGGCCACTAATGTGTTATCATCAATAAATGTGTCATTAAGCTTTGCCAATCAGGAAAATCTTTCGCGAGATCAAAAAATACAATCTGGTCATGAACATGAAGAATAGTTAAGTCTCACCAAGAGTCTACAAGATCTCACATGAGAAGAAACCAAATGGGATACGAACCTGAGAGAAGTTTTAAGAAGAGTCCATGAACACGCCAATAGATTTGTAGCTGCAAACGAGCTGAATTGAATGAACACTGAGAAAAACATGAAGACTAAACAAATAAGAAAATAGAAAACACATTTTTTTTAATGCAAGATTGCCAAGAACCCAAAATACTCTTGCATCATTAAGATTTCTTATTATGATGAAGTTTTGTTTGATATTATGCCTATGGATATATTTCATATCTTGTAGGGAAAACCATGGCAGTATGATAGACAAGCATTGCATGATGGTAGTAGGAACATATATACTATTGTTGCAAATGGGATGAAACAAGTTTTTTTACCTTTGGAAGAGACTCCTAAGAAAAATATTTGTATAGGTGTTAGGGTTTTGTTAGTTGAAGGAAGGAAATTCTTAGATGGTTTCAGAAATGAGAGTATGTGTTATCCTTTGATTCCCAAGAAATCTAATTTGGAATCATAAAATGAACAACCCGAGGAGATAAAATAATTGCTGATAGAATATGAAGATGTAATCTCACATAATGTACTTGATAGATTACCACTTGTGTGAAGTATCAGTCATTGGATGGATCTTATTCATGAAGAAATTTTTCCTAATAAGGCTGCACACTGAATGACACTTGCAGAGAATGAAGTACTAAATAGACAAGTACAATAATTATTGAAGAAGGGTTTGACCAGAGAAAGTTTTAGGCCTTGTGCAGTGCATGTAGTATTAACACCTAAGAATAATGGCGAATGGAGGATGTGTACTTATTCTAAAGCTATAAACCAAATCACAGTAAAGTATAAGTTTTCTTTACCTAGGATGGATGATGTAATGGATTATTTGAGTGGAGCTAGATATTCCACAAAGATAGACATGAAGAGTGGATATCATTTGATCAACATTAGAGAAGGAGATGAATGGAAGAATGCATTCAAGACAAATGAAGGATTTTATGAATGGTTGGTGATGTCTTTTGGACTAACTAATGCACCGAGTATTGATGAAACAACAAGGAGATATTCAGTGAGAATTTGACTATCTTTTGGACTAACTTTTGGACCTTTTGCTTACTCAATGAGAATTTGAATGATACGACAAGGAGATATTTAGTGTATGATCAGGAGTTCTATACCTTGAATAAGTGGAGACATTACTTTCTACCTAGGGAGTTTGTGTTGTATATCGATCATCAAGTATTGTAGTATTTAAAGAGTCAAGGTAAGTTGAACCAAAGACACATGAGATGGGTTAAATTCTTGCATAGTTATACTTTTGTTTTGAAGCATAGGAGTGAGAAGTCAAATAAAGTTGTTGATTCTTTGAGTAGGAGAATAAATTTTTTGACAGAGATGAGAATTGAAGTGTTGGGATTTGATGAATTGAAGACATTGTATGAAGAAGACCTTGATTTTGCCAAACCTTGGAAATCTTGTAAAGAACATGTTGTGATAGACTGAACCAAATGGTTGGATTATTTCATTTAGGAGGATATGTTACTCATAAGAAATCAGTTGTCTATGCCTATAATTTCAATGAGAGACAATCTAATCAAAGAGAAGCATTGTGGAGGATTAGCAGGACACTTTGGTATTAATAAAGATAATGGCTTTGGTAAGTGAGAATTGCTTTTGGTCTTAGATTCATAAGGATGTAAAGAATTTTTTTCAGATTTGTAGAGTTTTTCAAGTTTCAAAGGGATGTAGTCAAAATGTGGGATTTTGAAAACCTTTGACAATACCAAATAGACCTTTGGAAGACATATGCATTGATTTCATACTTGGATTTTCTAAGACACAAAGAAGGAATGATTGTGTATTTGTGGTAGTGGATAGATTTTCTAAGATGGCTCATTTTATACCTTGTAAGAAGACAACAGATGCAGTACATGTAGAAGACCTATTTTTCAAGGAAGTTGTGAGATTGCATGGGTTACCTAGAAGCATTATTTTGGATAGAGATACAAAGTTTGTTGGCTAATTTTGGAGGACACTTTGGAGGAAGATGACAGAATTGAAGTTTAGTTCTACATTTCACCTACATATAGATGGATAGACGAAGGTAGTGAACAAAATTTTAGGAATCTTGTTGAGATGTTTGGTTGGAGAGAAGATAGGAAATTGGGATTTGATACTTGCACAAGTAGAGTTTGCATACAATAATTTAGTGAACCGAAGTACAAGAAAGACACCATTTGAGATTGTTACAGGCATGAATCCTAAATGTGTATTAGAATTAAGGGATATTAGCCATGAGGGTAAAATAAGTGTAGAAGTAGAGGAATTCGCAGAACATGTGGAATCATTGCATAATTAGGTCAAGAAACATTTGGAGGACACAAACCAGAATTATAAGGAGAATATAGATGCAAAGAGGAGACACAAGGAATCTCAAGTAGGAGATGAAGTGATGGTATATCTGAGAAAGGGAAGATTTCCAACTAGAACATACAATAAGCTGAAAATGAGGAATTTTGGACCTTGTAAGATCTTAAGGAAATTTGATTTAGGTAATGCATACATGAATTTGAGTTGCTAGATGACATGGATATATCACCTATATTCAACATTGCATATCTTTATCAATATCATGAGGCATAATTCAATGATGATAGTGGATCATATTTGGAGGTCCAATTTCCTAAGAAGAAATTGAATGAAATGGTAGATGTTATGGATCATAGAGTTAGCAGAACCACATGAGGCATATAGTACTTTGAGTATGTGAACTAGATGAACAAAATAGTTGAGGATTCTTCTTGGATTTCTCAGGTTAAGGTAGACCATCTTGGTTTTCCTTTAGTCCCATAAAATTGAGAGGCTCACTCTTCATTAACCCTTGGTGTCTGATGTAGGAGCATCCTTGGGTTCATGGAAATCTTGCATCAACCAAAAATATTTATTTTTAGTTGTTCTTGTTTAATGAATTTATATGTTTGTTGTGGAGTTCCTTTGAGTTGGATTTTTTTCTCTTGCGAACCTCATGGCATGTTCTTAGAATAATGTTTGATCTTTGTCTAGGTTCACATCTCAATCTATTTCTCCTTGGTGGAGATCTCTTGATTTTGATTCAGACCTATGTTGTTCTTCACATTTTTTCGATTGCTAGAGCTTTCCAATCTTGTGAACCATTTCTATGGTTTGTTAATCTATAAGGTGTATCGCTCAATGTTCCTACACTCTTGGTCGACGTCCCTATCACTTTGCACTTTGTTTCACATCTTGCTACAGGTGTTCTTCATGATTTGGGTCCTGGCCTATATCTACACATTTTGTTTTCCTACCTTAGGGAAGGTGATCTTTTGTGGCTGACTTGTGGCTTGTGAATGTCTATAAATTGATGTAATTTCTCTATAAGTAGGTATCTTGATAGTATAATAACTCTTGAAGATTTGAAGGGTAGGATAATTCAAATTTTGATCGATAATTAGGTGTGTGTGCCTGGAATATAAGAATGCATGTTCCTCGCCTATTGTAATTAATTTCATGATAGTGCGAACATCTGATCTTGCATTATCTCAATCTTGTTGTTTTCATTGTGTGACTTGAAGCATGGCCTAGACTTTCCTCATCAAGGATCCTCCCATTGTTGCTATGTCATAAACAAAAAATTTAAAATAATTTTAGATTTAGAAACAAAATCATAAATTGTTATGCCAAATTTCACCTCAAAACATGAAAACTATTCAACTGCTATTGCACATAGATGCCAACAAATAAGTGACATTTTCAAATAATATAATAAAACTATATTTGTCATTTTAACAATAGATATAGTAAACATAAAGTATTTATATGATTTATAAACACATTGTTACAATCATCAATCATACAAAATTATTTTCTTCGGTCATCTCTAAGATGGAAATCTAGCCTATATCCCCCAAAACCTATTCCATCAACCATCACTCCTAGTACTCCTGAAGAGGTTGGTGTAATCTAGAACCACAAATTTTTGTATCAAATGGTGGATGGGGGAAATAAATAGATTCAGGAGCGATTCATTTGTATGGTTTCCTTGGTTGTTCATCTAGAAAACTGTGTAGTGGACACCTAAAATTATGGTACAATATCGTTCCACAACAAAATGGATTGTAACTGATGCATACCACTCCATTGTAGAGAGTCTCGTCGATGATCCCACATCAAACATCACCAGACACTAATATGGAAGACAAGCCTTTTGGGTCAGAACATGCATCTATCCACACTAACAAACCACCCATGCTCCTCCTCAGTGGATCTCAAAAAGTGGAGGAAAATGTCCTCTAATATAGATGATGACAACGATATTATCAATGCCACATCAACGTTGTTTCTAGGAAGCTATCTATAGGACCTTGTAGATAGAGAGAAAGAAGATTGTTACATATGTGTGAAGTATATAATTTTATATATGTTAAACAATAAAAGGGTGGCATTGTGATTATTAATGGGGGCATAAAGATGAGAACCTCATCTAGTGCACAATAGTAATGTGGTCCATGATATTGTCCATAGCTTATTGCAAAATACAAGGGAAAGTGACCTGCAAAGAGATCTGTATTGTAGATAAGCTAGCATCATCAATATAAATATCCACTATACATCTCTACTACCTCCTACCATGTGTATGTTGATAAATGTTTTATAACATAGAAATAAGCATAAACATATAAATAGAAAATAGTAGAGTAAATATGTGGGAATTTTTGCTAAATAAGAGAGAAACTATGTACTATAATAGTTCACTTTTGCATGTTTGTCATTTATGTGAAAATGTGATCTCTCAAAGTGTTGTTAGTGATATGCTCAGAATGCCTTCACTAGTTATACTATCTTATTAGGATGATAAGTATTGGGAAGTCTTTTTGTGTAGTTCATGGCATCATGGTGACAAGATGAAAGGATGTGTTTCAATGTTGTTCATCCCAATAGGATCAAAGGATGCAAAGTTATGGAAACAATGAGATGGGATGAAAATTTGGGGTCTTAAGGATTTAAAGAGGATCCTTTGAGTTGTAAAGTCATGTTGGAGAAAACTGAGTTAATGAAGTTTGAGGCATTTTATATTGAACTTCTATACCAATGGACTACTATTAAACTTTATATTATTTGATTTTTGAATATTGTTATAATAAACTCAATGAAATTTTATTGTGCACAGATTCCCCCCCCCCCCCAAGTACCTAAAGTATTCCAATAGTCACCTTGCCAAGTGCACCAAAACAACATATTAAACTCTTGATATATTTGACATTTAGGCTTATAGTAGTGTGATTTTTCCATGTGCCTCACCCAGGCAACGAGTGAGTTCTTGTGCATCTCCTATGTCTCTTGAGAAAGATTTCTTGTTCGGTGCCTAATATCTTGCCCTCTGCACCTTTGTGTACTTGAAGAAGAGTTAGAAGATGGATTGGCTTTAAAAAGGAAAAACATGATGAACTATGGGTTGGCTTTAAGCGAGATAGACTACAAACCAATAAAACACAATGCATAAATTGTTTGTTCCCATATTAGAAGAATCCGACTAGGTTATGCAAGACATGGTCATTATATCTTGTTGCATTACAAAAAACAACTATATTGAATGATAAAAATATAAACACTATTCCTTCATACAATTGAAATTCCTATCAACAATGATCGTGTCTTTACACAAATGAAACATATCATATAAGACCATCATACCAATGAATGTCAGCACTTACAAACATAAAAAAGAGAAGTCATGCTTGTATAGCACACAAAAAAGTTATTTGAGTGTAGAACCATTAAAGGGTGAAAAAACATATGAAAAATATGTTTTATTGGGTCTCGCCAACCAAAGCCTCAGTGGTTACAAGTATGCCTCAACAACAACAAAAAAAAAATATAACTGATCACAAATTCACAAGGTCTTAGTGATTAAACCCTCAGTGGGCACTATCTTAGGGAATGAACCCTACAAGCACAAAATCACACATATCATTCTAAACATATAAGAATTAAGGTACACAAGGTTTCTCTATTTCTCTTCATAACATTACCTCACTACATTATGACAATAACATTCTGAACAACCTTCTTAGGTGTATTCAACAACTATAAGTGATCAATATCTGTAACTGAATAGTCACACACAACAAGCCATTAAATTCTATCAATAAATCAATCATTAGAACCCTCATAAACTTCTTATTTGTTGTAACAAAAACTTCATAGAATCAAGTCTACACATATAAACATCAGAGAAAATCAATTCATTCTTGAATTCTGCAAAGAAACAAAAAATAAATAAATAAAATTCAAAATGCCATCGACTATGTGAATGCCTACACCCAAGCTTTCATCTTTTATCTTCCACCCCCAATTAGTTCAAATAAATAGTTGTAAGTATGACACCAAACCAGCTATATAGTGTTCAATTTCTGGCAAAGTGGTTTGTCATAATAATTAATAACTTGAAAACTACATGCACTATACCCGCATACTTAGAGTATATTTCAAACATTACATATAAACATGAAGAACATGAAAATGTTCACAGATGTTATTGCTTAAAACCATACCATTTGAATTTAAAAAAAATGCTCTTTTCCCAACCTTTTCCATTCCTGACACAAACTCGAGACAATGCAAAAACTTGAAATGAAAGCCCTTGATTGTGAACCCCAATAGAATTATCTATATAAAAAAATCTCAATTGAACTTAACACTACAGTAAGAAAAGTGTCTTAATAACCATTAATCCTTCAAAAAATAACATATAACTTCAACCATGGTGTTCATGAGACATCAAATCAAATTACATAAAATGTAGAGCCTCACAACTATGATTGCATTAATGCCAGTCCACCTCAAGTTCATATTTCAATACATGTAAAGTTATGTCTATCGGAGACAACCACTATAAACTCATTTGAACTACTTTGTATTCAACCGTATCAATGTATAATTCTACATAAATAGAAAAGTTATGATTGAAACATTCACCACTTGACATCGATATCAAATATTTGCCAACTAAAGTTTTCCATAGAGGAAATAAAATCACAAGGAATTGAGGAGTGCATGTGTGTTGTCACCAGAATTATGAAAAACCATGGGTGAACGAATGTAGTGAAAGAAGGGCCCAAAAGTTTAACAGTACAACATAATGGAAGATGAGAGCACATCTATCTACATACAAGCGCAATCAATGTTGCGTTATGTGGTTGCATATTGTCAACCTGGTCGACACAATAGTTTCTTATGTGGGTTCTAGTGGCCAACGTCTGTCTAAGAGGATTTAAAGTGTAAACTAATAATAACATTGGTGCATTATTGTTAGAAATCATGCAAACCTTGTCCACCCATACAACCGTTGAAAGACAAACGCATATGAGGACTTCTTTATGTGGATGTTATTGTTGGAATCAACAAAGAGACAACAATATTAGGAAAAGTTTTGTCAATAAAAATACATAAAGCATCAAAGCATACATTTGTCACAGAATGTTGGAAACTACCTCATTGTTAGTCATCAGTACTAACTTGTGTAGGATGCAATATATCCATCCGCATTGACATGTGCTTCGCCTACTTTGGGCATTATCATCCTCCCCTTCCTCCTCCTTTCACTATCAAAAAGTAACACAAACTAGTCTGACTAAGGAATTTAATTAGACTTGTCTTGATTGCTACTTTGTCCACGTCGCCATCAAGATGCCTTGTGACACTGAACCAGGGCTGCAAGAAAATAATGCTAGTATCCGCTGAGTCGGTGTAGTGGCTAAAATTCAAGGTCAATGCGTTGCACTATTCAATGTCAACCAAGAACCTATCCACACAAGATGCATATGAGTAGCATTTTTTAATTGTCGGCAATATTCTATCAAACAATATCTTCAACATTGTACTTGCTTCCTTCCACGGTGCCTTTCCATCCATGTCTATTGGACTGCCACTGACATATTAAGGTCTCGTTTGTTTGCTGGAAGATGGCTGGAATTTGAAAATGGGAAGATGTACTTTTGTACTTTCAAATTCTCATTTTGGACCAATGATAGTGTTCTCGTGCAACCCATCATATGTTAATGTATCATCCAATTTGGTAACACACAAACTAGGAACTAAAACATCCCTTGTAGGATGATTTTGTGTTAGACTACAATGAAGGTCTATAGATATAGAAAATATTGAATTCATTTGTTAAAGAAATAAACCACCTCATTCCACTTACCTTTAGCAACTATGTCATTTGATGAGATATTAGTCATTGCCACAACCCTTACTGCATGCTTGTAGGTGTTTCCTTGTACATCCCAAGGACAAACACCTATATATAAGTCATCTCTACATGAATTCACAAGGTAATGAGCACCCAATAACTAAATTTTAACCTTGTGCCAAATAGGATGTGTTTCATCTTGTACACATTCTGCATCAAGAATCTCATTTTCTCTCTCCATACTAGTCCGCAAATGTCAAACCTTGCAATTTGTTAGAAATAAGAAGTCTTGCAACCTTTTATTTTTTCTATAGAAGGTTTCATTCGATATACAAGTGTGAAGTATAGGTGGTCCATCCTCCTTGTGCACTTATTTCGATGTTTATGCAGGTAACACATCTTCAGTATGCAATAGTATGACTCAATTATAACATTTGTGTCTTCATTAGCATGTGGGAATTTTATAAATATTTTCACCCACATATTTAAAAAACATGGTTGATAACAACTAAGAGCCCAATTCAAAATACATGACCTCAAAGGAGTTATCAATTGGGAAAAAGATAAGTATTAAAATATAATGCTCACCAATACAATCTTCTTGTTTGTACCATGTCTTGGTGAAGTACGCTAGAAATCATGGTTGATCACTAAACACATTCAAGAAAGCATGCAATTGATCAACAGTTCTCTCTTTGCTTCCATTTGTGGCCATAATGATTGTCCCTAACTAGCAAAATAAATCCATAGATCTTTCCTTTGTCACATACTTGTACATGTTCTTGAACCATGCCTATTGCACATGTTAGAGACAAAGGAGGATGTGACATTTAAAAACATCCCTGAACGTAATGAACAATGATTTGTAAGCACCTCATCAAAATGAATCAAACACAAACAAACACATCAAAAGATTTCATTTGAACATTTGAAAGTAATGAGACATGCACATACTTTATGGCATGGATCTCTTCACTTGCATTGTCTATAATAAATGCATTGATCATCCAATCAAATCTTGCAAGCTTCCCTCCTCTATGAACCTCGGCTAACCACACTTGGATGTCCTCAATCTTGTTTTGAGATGACATGACCCATGCCATGGGGACCTCAAACTACTACTCATCAAAAACTAGCAACGAGTATAATTGGTACTACATGAATTTAAAATGACAACAAACATTTCCATTAGTGAATGCTTAAACTTGGTCAAATTTTTCAATACAGTAGTTGGGGCAATTTTCAAGTATCTTACCCAATACTTATTTGTTACGAAAGTCAAATCCATTGAGATGAATGACTAATGTGATTTTCAAACCATCATATCGAGCATCCATGGAGTTTGTATATCCATAATAAAAGGTTTGTTTGCACCAATTCGCTGCTAGAAAAAGAAGTTATTATTGTCACATATTTTCCATAGTACAATACTTTTCACATTGTTCACATCCTTTTGTGCTCAAACAGACCACACCCTTCTTAACACATTGATGACATCCTTGCATGTTAGTGTAGACACCTAAAATGCCTTTAGCAAAATAAAAATATTTTATTTTGCATAAACCCCTGATGACATCATCATTAATTAATTAATTAATTAGTTTTTATTGTCATTATCTCCTCTCCTATTTTAATTAAAGACATTTAATTAAGAAACCCTAGCCAAAAGCATTTAAATCAAATTTAAATGATTTTTCCCTATTTATTGAATCATTATTTGATAAATAAAGTCACAATCCTTTAAATAAATGAAATATTTATTTAAATCCCTCAAAACCCTAGAATCTTCTAGAGATTCCTAAACCCTTCTAAACTTTCCTAAACCTTTCCTAAACCTGTTTAAAAGGTGTTTCCTAACTTTATAAGCCTAATCTAGTCTTCTTTGACTTTTGGTCAAACACCCATCATTAATGAGCCTTACAGACTCATTAATGGACTCTTACACACTCATTAAGGCTCTTACAGCCTCATGAATGAAGCCCATGTCTTCTCTTCCACCCCTGTTCCCTAGGCACACTTCCCTAGTGTTGCTCACACATGTGTGAGCAACCCTTAACCCTCATCCATCTAACCTTACCCCTAACCATACCTTAGACTCTATGGGCCCAAACCCTTACTCTGACCCTAACTCTCCTTCCTAACCCAAGCCCTTGGGAAAATCCTATAAATACTCCTCCTTCCAAGATAAAAGTATTAGCTTAGTTTTTATCTTCATGCATTATTATCATGCTCATTTACTTCTAGATTTAGCATAACAAATCCTAATTGTTAGATTTCATTTATCTTTCAAAGCTTTCATAACACATGTTAGCTTAGCATAATGGATTAAACATAGTTTATTTCATTATTTTTCATAGCATTATCATCACATCACACTTCATTTGGCTTAAAATCAACCTTAGCATAAGCATTTGTAGTTTAATTTGCATTTTAGCTTCATTAGTCTCCTTGAGGCTCTAGGGGCAAATCAGGTGTTATATACCTGATTTTGTGCCACTATGGGGTTCTCATGGTTCCTATTTCATCCCAATCCTTCCTAATTTGCATTAGGGAAATGCTCCAAGTGTTTTGAGAGCATAGCCACATCCCTAAATCGAGAGCAAATCAAACGGTGATAGGGTGCTCTCGTTGAGCTCTATCAGAAGTGCCTTTGGAAATTGTCTTTTCTATATGTTAGGAATATGCTCTTAAACTGATTTTTGAATGTCTATGCTTGTTCCAAACAGGTTAGGTTCACTCTGCCCACATTTTGGCAAGCCCGGTGGGACACCACAAGCCTCCTAAACTACAAAAAACTCATTTTTTGATCAATCTCGTCCAGTTCTATGAGCTTACTCATATGCGTAAACTCTCTGGTGTACATTCTCATACAAGAAAACACCCAAACTCATATTGGGATCACCCAATACTCGTATGGGAACTTTCTATACAATTTCAACCTGTTTTAGGCATTCTTACCCTATTTGCTCGTACCAAGAGTCATACTGAATCGTATTGGCACTACCCAATACTTGTACAAGTAAACACCTTAAAATACCCTTCCTTGTTTACTTGTATGGGAAATAGGGGGCATGTGTAAGGCCATAATCAAGGTGCATGTTGGTTTTTAGGTGTTTTTAGGGCCTCTTGGTGCCTCTTAGCTGCATTTTTTCAATTTCTAACCCCATCTTTTGCACGTTCTCTTCAAAATCAAGTAAAACATCAGAAACTATAAGGCCTTAAGGATCATCAACTTTCTTGAGCAATTAGGAACTTCAAACTTTCATTTGGTTGGTTTAAAACGAACATTAATGCACTCTTGAATGCCTTAAAGGGAAATCTACAAATCTTATTCCTAATCATCTCCTAATCAATCCTAATCAACTCAAATCATTCCTAATTGGTCCTAAAACATTCAAACTCATCCCTAATGTCTTTCATTTGGCTAAAAAGAACATAATTCATGCAAATCTAGGGTTTTTGAGTTCATTCATGCAAGTTAGGAACACTTCACACTTTGGAAGCTTAAAAAGAACTTTAAAATCTGCATTTCATTTATTTTGGGTTCCAAATCAATCCTAAATCAATCTTGAAAAAAAAATTTAGACTAAAGTGAGATTCATTTGCAAAGTCTCATAGTTATTTCAAGTTTTAAGCAATCTAGGAACAAATTTGCATCTCTTTCCTATTCAGTTCCTAAGAAATCCTAAAGGTTCCTAAACTTTCCTAATTCAGTCCTAAAGCTTTGATATTGGTAAAAAACATTGTCTTGTTTCAAAATATTGAATGTTTTTCTAAGTTTTCATGCATAAAATCAACCTAGGAACTTCTCTTTAGGTCTAAAAAAAGAAATCTAGAACACCAAATCTTGAGTGCATCTAAAAAATTGAACCATAGTCCAAAGAGTCATTTCCTTTTGATCCCAAAATAAAACACACAAATCTTGAATGACTTAAATTGAAAACATAGCAAGTTCTTTCCATTTTAGAGTTCAAAGTAGGTTCCTAAGTCAAGTACAAACTCAATCTTGAATGCCCAATTTGCATAAATCTATCTAAATTGTTGTTTTCAAAGAGGAAAGAACAAATCAAAGCCTTAAAGATTTGTGCTTGCAAACTTTCAATTCAAGCACTACTCAATTGAGAAAGAATCTTCATGATGTGCATCTAGGAGTTTCCCTTTTCAACATATCCTTTAATCTAAGGGACGTAAAACACTTGAACTTGGACAAGTTCATTTGTTCTACTTCTAGCGAAGCCTGTCCAAAGAGAAAAGCACTTCCTCTTTGGAGAACGACTTCAAACTGGTACTTCCCCAGCCGGTATAGAAATAAATCATCGAGAAAACTCTCGCTTCATCTCCTCAAGCTTGGGTGATGTGTGTTGATGGTAGCCCAAGGTAGGTGAATATCCCTACTATTTCGGCATGGTCAACTAGGCTATTAAGTGAGTCACATGCATACAAATTGATTCAGAGGACTCTACGGATTAAACTAAAAACTTGTTAAAATAGAAGCTGCCCAATATACATCTGAAGGTATCAGAATCTTTGTGCAAGGACCAATCTTTGTGGTTTCCTGGATCACCTTAAGACACTCACCATATGTATCCTTTTTTTTAGGGGCATCAAGCTATGGGAAAAGATTCTGATACTAGCCTTCCCTTAGGTAGTTTTGTTTGAAGTGTTCTCGAAGTTACAAACTCAATTCAAAATATTTGTCAAAACATACACTCTTGTCAGAAATACTATCAAAATTAGAGGTCAGACATATTACTTGTATCCCACAAAGTTTCCTTGTCCTTTGTTGCGATTACTTTTCATAAAATCTTTGTTGAGTTTGTCCTTTGCCATTGGAAACATCAAACTGATCCAAAACTTAATCAAAGATATTCAGACCACCCTTGCAAAGAGATCATTCAAAATTAGACACCCAGAGCTTCATTTCAATCTAATTGCCAAATCTTCACGAGCTATGTCCGATTTGACAAAACACAAGAAATATAAGATACCCAATTCCCAAGTTTATCAAGAGAAGAAAGTTGCAGAGAGGAACCTCAAAGATCACCAACCTTCCCTAAAAGCAACCCAAGAAGAAGAGAAGTATTAGCAGAAACTTGACAACATGGAATATAATGCAAGAGTTAAACAGTTTGCATTCCAGTTCTGAGTTAACCATTGCTATGTCAACCTAGAGAGAGAAGACTAGTGTGGCCCATCATATATCCATCATTCCTTCAAAATCCCACAATCCAATCCCAGCATCCTTTGCATCCTAAATCATCCCTAGTTCCATCATTGCATCACCATCCATCCTTAGTTGCATCCTAAATCATTCTTAATTGCATCCTTGCATATCATCTTCCTAGTTGCAATCATAGGTCATCCTTTTCAACTGCATCTAGATCATCCTTTTAGAAATAGCATCATTCAGTCATCCTTCATCATCCTTCCAATCAAAATCCCAATTCCTTAATCCATCATTCTTGTATTTGTTCTTGATCCAAAAATCCAAAATTAACCATCCAAGTCAGAAACCCTTCACCTTTGAACCAAATCCAGTGATCCAAGTCCCAAAACACCTCATGTCTTATCCTTTGAGCTGCTTCAAAATCCTTATCCCAAATCAAAAATCTCCACCCTTTGATAGAGCATTGTCTAGGGAATCCTTACTTGTCCTTGTTAGCCTCATCATCTCGAGCAAGAGATTGGCATACATTGATAAGAATCTTGTCTTCTAAAGATCATTAGTCTATCTGAGGTTGACAATCCTCATTGATCCCACATTAGGAAGCAACAACTCATTTGACCGACACTTAGTAATCTTCCACCATTCTTCCACCATCCTCGATCCAAATTAGAGAATCCCACCATCTTTCAGCATCTCACCAATCCTTCATCTTGTCATCCTTCAGTTGTTCCAAATCCTTGCATCACATTCTAGGAATCCACCATCCTTAAGTTCTTTAGATGTGCATCCACCCATCATTTGCATTTTCATCTGTAGATTTGCATTCCATGCTTGTCGAGACGCAATCCAGAAAGAGAAGGAATATGGATCCCAATCGAGCCACTAGTTAGTCAGATCCTAACAATCCTACAAGCGTGATGGTAACCTACAATCCTCAAACCCCACAAGCTGATAATATATGGGATGATCCCAATGCTCCCCCGCTTCATTTTCCATGAAAATATTCATGAGCCATCTAGGGCATGCACAAATAATAAGTGCACTTATTGATCAGAATCGACAAGCCATATTGGCTAACTTTGCATAAGGAGGTACTCCCATTCCACCACATCTACAACTTCGCATCCCCATAAACACCATCCAAATCCCAGTAGAAGCCTATACTCCCATCATCCAACAAATCCCTGATCCTAACTTACAAATGTCTCAAGAAACCTCATCCATCCCTCATTTCTTGCAAAGCAGCTTTGTGAGTCCCACAACACAAGAAGTAATGCAATCCACTCTATTTCCTATCATGGGAACACCATCATCTTCTATAGCATCCCAAGCCATCACTCAAGCTCAAGGCTTCCCACAAAACCCACCTCCACCTCCTACACAAGTTGCCACACAAGCAATTCCTCAACCTTCCATGGGCCAAGAAACATCATCTTTTTTGGGGGCAATGTAATTATTTCCCTCCTCCCAGCAAGCCTCAGCATCAACATCATCATTTCCAAGGACAATAGAATCATTCCCCTTTCCTACTTAGCAAGCTTCCACATCAGCACCACCTTTTCTATGGGGAACATAAGCATCTCCTTCCACTTCTCAACTAAGATTTTCCCAAGAATATGTTTCACTTCCACCTTTCATTTCCAATCCACAGTCCCAACAATCTACTTTCACAATAGGGATTCCCTCCATGGGATCTCAGAATCCACCATCTACATCCCGAATCTCCACATCTGCATTTCTAGCATTCTCTGCATGACAACTCCTACCACAAAGTGGTTCTCGTTGGGGCCTCACTCAAGTAGAAATGCAAGCCTTGGGAATACCAACCCAGTCTCACATATCCACGCCTGCAAACCAAAAAGCCACATTCCCTCAAGCAGTGAAATAGCAACTATCGCAGACTTAACTAGCTTCATCCTTTCCTTCAAACACCAACTATCTATCTGCACCACCTACCACTTCTCAAATGGTTCCACCACCCCAACAATAGAGTTCATCTCATATCACAAGCTACCTTGCACAACCACCTCCTGCCTCAAGCTTCCCAACCTTTGTTCCACCCTTAAGCAATGCAAGGCTTCATCCTACCTACATCAACCAAGCCCAAAGCCAAGTGCATCAAGGCCAATATTATCAGCAAGTTTCACCATTCCATCAGCCTCCTCCACCATAGCAATACTTCCCAGCGCAACAGCAACAACTTCCTATTGTTCCACAACAACAACATCCTATCATTCCACATTAACAACAAGCGTTATCCTACCCATCACAACAGCAATATCCCATCATCCCCCAACAACAGCAAGTCATTCCATATCCTCCGCATCAATATGCTCCTGCACATCAACAACAATATCCTCCCCAACAACCATCACCCCAACATCCATTTCAATCCACTTGCCTTGTTGGGCAATCCCCATATACCACTCCACAATACCCTCACTTCTTAGAGCAATACAACAATTCACATAATCATTTCATAGTAATGTTATAATGCTAGTTTAACTCTAAATCATCTTAGCTTATTAGCATATTTGTTAGATTAACTCTATTTTGTGCTTTCATAGATCATCCTAGAATAGCTTAATGGATTGAATCTAGTTCTTTGTTAAGCTTTTCTAATCATTTCAGCATCATATCATGTTTCATTTGGATTAAAATCACTCTAGCTTAAGCATTCTTGCATCAATATGAATTTCATCTTCATTAGGATCCTTAAGGCCTTAGGGGAAAATCAGGTGAACTATACCTGATTCTGTGCCACTATGGGGTTCTTATGGTCCCTAACCCATCCCATTCTTTCCTAATCTACATTAGGGAATTTCTCCAAGTGTTTTGAGAGCACACCCACATCCCTAAACCAAGAAAAAATCAAATAGTGACAGGGTGCTCCCGTTTTGGTTCTATCTGAATGTCTTTGCGAATAGTTTTCTCTATATGTTTAGGAATATGTTGTTAGACTTTGATTAACTAATGTTTGAATGTCTATGCCTATTTTGAATAGGTTAGGTTCACCCAGAATAACCTATCACATTCCTCCTTCATCCTCTAAATCCATTTTGGGTCCCTATGTCCCAAAATCTACCATTTCATATCCTCTACATGCCAAATCCATTTTGGGGCCTTACATCCCAAAATATCATCCTCCATCTTATCCTACTCAATCCTTCATCCAAAATCCAAACATCCCTAGTCAGGATCAACAAAGGCACATTCCCATATCTTCTATCTTCCAATCTCCTTCTATATCTCCATCCATATCTCCTCCATCCCGCACATCTCATATTCCTTCCAATGATCCTCGCAATTTGAATACCATATCAAAAATGCATAAAGGGATATATCCACAAAGATCCAAAGATTGCCTAGTCCACTCTAAAGGACATGCTTGTGTAAAGAAAAATCCAATCAAGAAATCCAATGTATCCTAATGGCCACAAAGGCCCATCAAAGAAAAAAAAATCCAATGCATTCCAATGGCCACAAAGGCCCACCAAAGAAAAAGCAATGACTATGTGGATCCCAAAGAAAACAAATGCAATGCATCTAAAAGAAACATCCATAATCACATCCAAAGTTGCAAGTCCAACAACTACTCATTCCTCTACTCCATCTCCTCAATCTATTTTGGGTCCTTAGGTTCCAAGATTTCCTAGCAAAAATCCTCCATCCTATCTACATCTATCTTCCACATCCCATCCGCTTCATCCACATTCCTCACAACATGTGCCAATGTTGGTCCTGACAACATCCCCCTATCATGATCACTTTCCATCTTTCCATCCAAACACTTTCTACCACCATATCTCCCATCTACCCCATCCCATCCATGCCTTTGCATAATCCCCCCATCCTACTAAGGTTGTACCAATATCCCGACAAATCAGAAGGTCGGCAACAACTCAGCAATAAATCAAAAAGTTAGAAAAAGATCAGCAATAGGTCAACAATAAATCAGAGTTAGCAACAAATCAAATAGTCAGCAGTAATCAAAAAAATCCATAAAAATTGGAAAAATCAAGAAAAATATTAAAAAAGAAAAGAAAAGTGAAAAACATTCGTCCAATGGTGAAAACTTGGCAATTCAAGCGCCTTGGATAAGTACCATGGTGAAAACCTAGCAAACAAGCATCATGCGTAATCCCCAAAGTTCCTCTCTGCAATTGGGGGCAATTCCCTTCTATCACATCCTATCTAGCATCTCATCCATCCCATTTGGCTCTCGCCTCCTTCATCCTCCTTTGGATCTTGATAACAAAATAGAGACGGCCAGGTATACATGCTTTTGGGAACCTTTCAGCATCCATCTTCCTATCACATCTTCCATCCACCTATCCTCTATCCACCAACTATCCAAGCTTATGTATACCTTCCTCATCCTCTTGTCATTATATCTTCCATCCAATCATACCCCATCCTAATGCCTCTGAAAGAATGAACTATCCTAAGAAGGGGCATCTTGTTCCTTGGAGATCTATCCAAAATCACCTATCTTCCAAATCCTCAGCATTCCTCCATTCCAATCCCTCAGCAATCACCTATCTTCCAAATCCTCACCATTCCTCCATCCCAATCCCTTAGCAGTTTCCTCTATCCGCAACTCCTAGCATTTCCTCTATCAACAATCCTTGGCAACCCTCTATCCAAATCTCCCAAGCATTTCCTCTATCCAAATCCTAAGCATTCCTTCATCCAATCCTTCAACATTCCTTTATCCAATCCTTTAGCATTCCTCTATCCAAATCCTAAGCATTTCTTCCATCCAAATTCCTCAGCATTTCCTCCATCTTTCCACCACCTGGTATCTTCCCTTGTCATTGGTATCTAGCTATAGGCTATCCCCATGCAGTCCAATGCCATTCATCCATATCTTAAATCTCCCAGCAATCTTCCAACATCTTCAAATCCTATCCATATCCTCTAGCAATCCAACATCCCAAATCAATCCAACCGACCCAATCAAATCCTTAGTCTTGTTACAAACCTTGATCTCAATCCAATCATCATCATTGGGATGCGTCCTTCCCAAATACATGTCATTCCAGGACACATCATCCACCATCAAGCCTATCTACCATCAGCCCATCTTTACCTTTCCAGCCCAACTGGGGAAGCATCTTGCATATCTTTGGAGCTTCAGCTTCACCCCTAGATCCTTTGTACATCCTATCCTAAGTCTTGTACCCTAGCATCAATCGTGTTGTTTCTTAGACTCATTTTCTACATATGTTTCTTTAGGTCCCATCCTCTACGTTAGTTAGCCCTTGAGTCATCGTAACCTATCCAACTAAGCGCCTCAACAATCATCCCTTGGTCCTTTTGAGGTTTGAGTGTCTTACCCATCTCTTGTCATAGGAATCCTTATCCAACTATCCACCATCCAGTTTGTGTCATATCCTTTGAGTTTCTCAATCCTTATCCTAAATCAAAATCATCCTAGCACTACCCTTTGACTAAGCATTGTCTAGGGAATCCTATACTTGTCTTTTTAGGCCTTATCATCTTGAGCAAGAGATTGGCATGCACTGGCAAGAATCCTGTCATTCTGAAGATCAACAGTCTATCTTAGGTTGACAAATCCAATCCTATCCTATCTGATCCTACATCAAGAGGCAGAAACTCATTCCTGACACTTAGTAATCCTCCACCATCCTCCATAAATCAATCCTCAGCAAATAAATCATCCTCCATCATCCTACCTATGGCAAAAAGGTGTGTGAGATACTTTTTATTTCATTCGTTCCTTTGAATCTTTGCTTATCTTTTGAGTTATCTTGTCAATATCTCCCCATCCTTTGTACATATCATCGACATCTTGTTGTACATATCCCCATCAATCCTACAGTAGCATTTGATCAGATATCTTGTCCCACCCAGCCTCGTACTTCAACAACATCTTTTGTCGACTATCTTTGATCACGTGATTATCCTTGATCCATCATTTGCAAATCAGCAACACAACATTCTCCCCATCAACATGGGTCCACACAGATGTATCCTTCTGTATTATTTGACCTAAGCAATCAAACCAGGTCCATGATGATGTATCCTTTTCCATGTTGAGACCTAATCTCCCCCCATCAATCAACCATTTAATCTCTCTCCTTGGAAAAGGATGTCTTTTGGAGTTATCATTTTGACCTTGGATTTTGTCCTTTGGGTCTTGTTTATCTTTTTTCAACTTCTCGTTGTTCCTCTCCTCAAAGTTGTCACGGTCATTTATATCATGGTGTACTGCGAATGAGGACAATCTGGGGCAAGGTCTTTTGATCTTTTGCTTCTGCTTGTGAGTCGGTCATCTGTTTGTGGTTTCTCCAGCATCATTTCCACCATGCCTCCTTCGGGTTTCATGTGTGATGCTGGGGCAACCCTTTGCGTGCTTTTCTTTTTGTGTCATTCCTATGCAATGTTGGTGACAAGGCCTTTGGTTCCCAGTAACCTTGGTAGGTCTCTAGCATTGCTATATCAAACTAGGTTGTGCTCTCAAAAATATCCAATGCATGGAGCTCCCTAAATCCCCCATCCAGCATCATATAGATTAATCTTGCATCTTGCATATAGCTTTATCTTGCATCTCACATCATATTGCATTCATGCATCTTTGCTCTTGGAAGGATGTCTATTTATCCCCCCTTCTCATCTTCCTTTCCCTTCCCTTCTATTTTATTTTCGAGAAAATTCCACAACGTTTCCTCTTTGCACTATTTTCTTGAGGGGGCACAACCCCTTGTCCTCTGAATTCTAGCCTGGGGCATCTTATTTTCTTGTCTTTGATGCCATGCCACTTGCGGCATCACATCAAAGAGGGGCGAAATGTAGACACCTAAAATGCCTTTAGAAAAATAAAAATATTTTATTTGCAGATTCCCCTAATGACATCATCATTTATTAATTAATTATTTAATTAATTAATTAATTAGTTTTTATTGTCACTATCTCCTCTCCTATTTTAATTAAAGACATTTAATTAAGAAACCCTAGCCAAAAGCATTTAAATCAAATTCAAATGATTTTTCCCTATTTATTGAATCATTATTTGATAAATAAAGTCACAATCCTTTAAATAAATGAAATATTTATTTAAATCCCTCAAAACCTTAGAATATTCTAGAGATTCCTAAACCCTTCTAAACTTTCCTAAACTTTCCTAAACCTTTTCTAAACTTGTTTAAAAGGTGTTTCCTAACTTTCTAAGCCTAATCCAGTCTTCTTTGACTTTTGGTCAAACACCCCTCATTAATGAGCCTTACAGACTCATTAATGGACTCTTACACACTCATTAAGGCTCTTACAACCTCATGAATGAATCCCATGTCTTCTATTCCACCCTTGTTCCCTAAGCACACTTCCCTAGTGTTGTTCACACATGTGTGAGTAACCCTTAACCCTCATCCATCTAACCTTACCCCAAATGATACCTCGGACTCTACCCCAAACCCTGACTCTGACCCTAACTCTCCTTCCTAACCCAAGCCCTTAGGAAAATCCTATAAATACTCCTTCCAAGAGCAGATTATTAGCTTAGTTTTTATCTTCTTGCATGTTATCATGCTCATTTACTTCTAGATTTAGCATAATAAATCCTAATTGTTAGATTTCATTTATCTTTAAAAGCTTTCATAACACATCTTAGCTTAGCATAATGGATTAAACATAGTTTATTTCATTGTTTTTCATAGCATTATCATCACATCACACTTCATTTGGCTTAAAATCAACCTTAGCATAAGCATTTGTAGCTTAATCTGCATTTTAGCTTCATTAGGCTCCTTGAGGCTCTAGGGAAACATCAGGTGTTCTATACCTAATTTTGTGCCACTATGGGGTTCTCATGGTTCCTAATTCATCCCAATCCTTCCTAATTTACATTAGGGAAATTCTCCAAGTGTTTTGAGACCACACCCAAATCCCTAAATCGAGAGAAAATCAAACGGTAACAGGGTGCTCCCATTGAGCTCTATCAGAAGTGTCTTTGCAAATTGTCTTTTCTATATGTTAGTGATGCAAGAGCATCCTAAGATTCTTGGAAATCCTGTATCACCTAAAAATATGTTTGATTTGATCTTAGTTAGTGAAGTATTTTTCTCAGTTTTGGAGTTTGGTTGCTTGGTTCCAGTGTTTACCGGGTTGCTCAGTCTCTGAAGAATGCTCAGTAATTGAAGGTGTCGGTTAATCTTGGTGCTTAGCGATAACTATGTTGCTCGGTGATGCTTGGCGCAGTCAATTCACTGGTGCTCGGTTATTCTCTGCTACTCAGTAATTGGTCTTACCGACTGGTGTTCTTTCTTGGCCGACTTGTGCATTTAATTTGGGTCACGTTCCTCGAGGTATGGATTGACCATTGGGCGTGAGAGGACCTAGATCTGGTGTGTTGCATTCTTCTATGTGGATCTGATCACCGTTTGGGGCCATCTTGGAGAATTTATTTATTGTAAGGCTATTTGTAAGCTGACTGATGTTTTGGCATTTAATAATTGTTGATAGGAGTTAATTGTTTCGACCAACTGACTTGTGGCTGAGGATGAGTATTTATAGGATGTTTGGGTAGTTGTTTAGGGGTAGGAAAAATTAAGAAGTGGGAGTTAGTAGCTTGCGAGCTTAGGAACAGGAAGATTGCTTAGAAGTTGTGAGTACAAGTTTAGATCTTTCCTGGGATTCCTACCAGTGTCTTGTTGTATTGCAGACCTGGGCTAGCTAAGTGGTGAAGTTGTGGAAGAGATTTGGATCCTATGAGATCTTGTAGACTGTTACTTGCTTTGTATTTGGCCGTAACCGGGAAGGCCTTACAGCCTAATACATTGCATGTAATCAATGAATTTATAAATAAAGAATCCATTTTTATATTAGATCTTGTGTTTCATTGTGTAATTCCATTGTGTTATGGTTAGGCTACAAGGTCGGACAGTCCTTAATTGGATTCTTCATCGTTGACTGCATTAGGTGGTATCAGAGCAAAGTTGAGTTTGGATTGAAGATGCCTCCGAGGAGAGCTCGTGAGATCTCAGAGGAGGAAGCTATTGGAGAATTCAATCTTGATGATTTTAGGGCTTTGCAGAAACCAGTGTAAGACCTACAAGAGGAATTGAGAAAGAAGAAGACTACCTTGAAAGAGGATAGTGATGATGAATCTAAGGAAGATCATTTTGAAGAAGTTGTAGAAGAATCTTGAGATCCAAAGGAAAATAGAATCCTGAAAGCTATGTCTAAGATTGGGGAAAGACCTAAGTTGGAGTTTCTGCATATTCTAGAAGCCTTAGGCCAAAAGAATTGATTGATTGGATCAATCACTAGTACACTTTGCACCATTTTTTGACGCACTATTGGTCAAAGCTTCTACCCAACTTGGTCAAATGGTCAACCAATGGGTTCATCGCTATTATTGGCATTGAAATATCGACCAATTACTGAACTCATCGAAGGATCGACTCCACTATTGGTCGAAAATGAGGGCAACCTAGGCTGAAGATAACATTGGTAAGTGTTTGTGTATGGGTTGATCTTTCGACCAATATGGGTCAAAAAATTTGGTCGCTCCGACTGGGATGCCAAACTCATGACGGTCATTTTTTGACCAAATTTGGTCGCAATATTTAGCGGCTCCAATCAGGATGCCAAACCTGCGATGCCACATTTCAAGATAGAATGGTCAATTTTAGGCTAGACTTTAGATGTGTGTGGGTCAAACTTTTGATGCACCGTGGAGTGTTTAAAAAAAAATTAAAGATAAATATCCATACTAATCACCAATGGCATCCTGACCGGTGATTAGTCTAGATATTTATCTTCAGGTGTCCACACTCATTCTGCTGCTTGTTGCCAGTAGGTCCCTGCTCGTTCTATTTTCTAGACTACTTTGGGCTCTAGTAATCCATATGATCTGCTCTACTCTGCATGAAACTATTGGTTTTTTCATTTTGTTTGAACTATTTGAGAGATAGGCTCTAACTGGTGATCCGTGAATTGGTACAGCTTCCTCTTAGATGCCCACAACTCTTCAAATCTATTGGTGTGAAGCCCCCAAAGGGTATTCTACTCTATGGGCCTCCTGGTTATGGGAAAACCTTAATTGCTAGGGCAGTGGCAAATGAAACCGGTGCCTTCTTTTTCTATATCAATGGACTTGAGATCATGTCAAAGTTGACTGGAGAAAGTGAAAGCAATCTCCGAAAGGCTTTTGAGGAGGCTGAGAAGAATGCCCCATCCATTATATTTATTGATGAAATTGATTCTATAGCTCCCAAGAGGGAAAAAACCCATGGTGAAGTTGAGAGGAGAATTGTTTCTCAACTTCTTACACTTATGGATGGACTTAAATCGTGTGCCCATGTTATTGTTATGAGAGCAACTAACCGACCAAATATTATTGATCCAGCACTCAGAAGGTTTGGAAGGTTCGATAGGGAGATTGATATTGGGGTTTCAGATGAAGTGTGCAGGTTGGAAGTGCTTCATATCCATACAAAGAATATGAAGCTCTCTGATGATGTACATATATTGGGGCCTTATTTTTTGTACTTCTATATCTAATGTTAAACAGTTCTTGGATTTTGAAAGCATTTATTAATCTTTATGTTTCTTGATGGAGTATCTATTTATCTTTATTTTTCTTGTTACAGGTTAATCTTGAAAAGATGGCTAAGGATACCCATGGATATGTTGGAGAAGATCTTGTTGCTTTGTGTACCGAGGCTGCACTTCAGTGCATTAGGGAAAAGATGGATGTTATAGACTTAGAAGATGACATTGCTAACAAATGTCAGGCCAATTTCATTAGTGTGAAGGGCCCTGAATTGTTAACAATGTGGTTTTGAGAGAGCGAGGCTAATGTGAGGGAAATTTTTTATAAAGCTAGAGGATCAACTCCTTGCGTCCTATTTTTTGACGAGCTTAGTTCTATTGATAC
This sequence comes from Chamaecyparis obtusa, assembly GCA_027943335.1. Lineage (NCBI taxonomy): Eukaryota > Viridiplantae > Streptophyta > Pinopsida > Cupressales > Cupressaceae > Chamaecyparis > Chamaecyparis obtusa. Next base: position 1,169,533 of record BSBK01000426.1, on the reverse strand, counting down.
ATAGGTGTGTTGATTTTTTATGAGTGAAGTTCAAGTTGAGGACGGTGAATATATTTGAGTAGGAATTTTGTTTGAACTATTTGAGATAGTGTCTCTGACTGGTGATGCATAACTAGTTTGCATGTTTGCAGCGTATAAGAAGTGTTAGGGATGCTGGTGGTGCCACAGACAGAGCCCTTAACCAGTTGTTGATGGAGATGGATGGTATGACAGCCGAGAAAATAGATTTCATTATTGGTGCTACAAACAAACCCAATATATATTACATACAACTTTTAAAATTATAAATATACAACTCTATAAAATATACATATATAACATAAAAGGAAGTGTTGATGCATACTGACAAATAAAATAAGGAAAGCTTCTGCTCTCTTGATTTGTAAAATTTTCTCTGCCTCTAATTTTTCTTGTGTTGCCACCCTCATTCTTGCAGCTAATATAAAAGAATGAAATGATTGATGGTGAAATTGAGAGAAATTTTGGGTAAATAAACTAAACATAGAACAAAAATATGAACAAAGTTGAGGATAATGAGTTGGTTTTTTCTTAAATAAATGAATACCATCAACCCATTTACAAAATGTAAAAGTATATGCTAGCAATCTCCAACAATATCATGGTAAAAAGGACATTTAGTAGTGGATGTAAAAGTCTTGCCTACATTTATTTCATTCATTACTTTCTTGACATGCACATCAGCCTCTATATCCACAATAAGTGTTTGAACTATCTCATATCCATAGTTTGACATAGCCTGTAAGCATAGAAATGAACAATTGAATCATACTGCATTCAAATTTCATCTTGTTTGATATGTAAGAGATATTTTATAGTAATCAATTGACAATACACATCAATAAATAAATGAAACTGATATGAATATATCAACCTTTTCAAGTTCTTCAACTGCTTTAGCAACCTCATTCTTTTGCTCAAAGATATCATCCAGATTCATCTTTGGAACACTGGAACGAATAACTGTAAATCATACATGGAAACAAGGTAGTTTATAAGAGTAGAGATATTATATGATAATACAAATCACATTAATCTAAAAGACTACTACACCATTTCGAAGATCATATCAATCAAATTAATTTGAATCCTCACAAGGCAAACATAACATTCAGGCATCCAAAAATAATGGATGCAAATTCACAAACTAATTTTCTAAAATCAGCATTTCATCATATAAGAGGAACTGCCAATATTAATATATTATCTCACAAATAGATGCAAATTCACAAATTAATTTTCTAGATTCAGCATTTCATCATATAAGAATAACTGTCGCAAACCTTTTGTGAGGGTATCAAGCACGCTGCTTGACTCCAAATATTTCCTGAAAGCTTCCTTCTTGGATTCATTTGTCTGCCATATAAGGATGGCAAGCATTATCATAGAGCCTAAATGTTCAATTCTTGTCATTGAATTCATGCATACAATCATCTATAATTGTAGCACTAAAACAACTAATTTTTTAGCACATAAGGACTATTTGCTTAAGTAAATCCTAAGGGGACAGCAAGTAAATTTATTCACATGGGTGTATTAGGCTATTAGCTATAGAATATCTATGCTACTTATAGATCCAACTGATATCTGATTTAACACTTCACCTACTCAAAAACACAAACCAATGAAATAATCCACATTAGGCCAAGAGAGGTTGACGCATTCAATACGAGAATACTTACACAAAATGAAGTTGAATCATGTCAGACAATGACAATGAGAAGTTGACTATTGGCCCTTCTAGTTTTTTATTTGATAGTTGCTTGACAATGACACATTCAAAATGCACTTATGAGCAAAGACCTAGAACGAATGAAATTGATTAAATAATGAAGGTGTGTTAGTTTGAGCTTCACTTGGTTTCGAGAATACTTTAATATTGTCTACTTAACAAGGCCAACCACATGAAGGTGGAAGCTCATCTGGCCTCACCCCCCCTCCCCCTAACATCAATCTAAATTCCCCATTAACATCTAATTACACACTTCATTCATCCATTTATGAACTATAACATTCAATCAATACAATCACATAACATTCATTAATATGATATAACATTCATTAATATGCAACACTAATCAAGAATTCATTAACACATAACAATATTCATTAACATGACATATAATTCAATATTAATACACAACAGTCATAGATAATTACTTAAAACAATGTTCTTTCATTATCCAACAAAGTTAATCAAACAAGTTTTATCAAAGAGCATATTTAAGAAATCATTTCCTTTTTAGGTTTTTCTTAGATTTCTTATTTAGGTAAAGGCTAACAAGACCATCAATATTATCTTACTCTTGTGGTTGTGATCTCAAATTATGATGCTTCCTCATGTCTCGAGGAGGACGACGCTGCTGCACTAAAGGGGGGTCTGCTACAATAACAAGTAAATGGGTTAAATTCACATACTTTTTTTTACTATTACATGTATTTCATTAGCTAGTAGAACATAACATGCATTTTTCTTTACCTGGCAATGCCACATCATCATGTACAATAACATTTTGATCTTCCACCACCTCAACATGCTCTAAAATATTCAAAAAAAGGTTACACGGCCAATTGCAATTAAAGATGTTAAATTCTATTAATAATTACGTAATTTATTTCCAATAGAAAATTAATACCTCCAACACTGTGATGCACATCATGGGCTTCGTCACGCCCAGGTTCTGTGGTAGGATTTGAAGGCTATAGTGAAATGTCATGCACATTGTTATCATGAAATAGTCAACTTATGTTCGAAATTAAGTATTCAATTTGATTCACTTTTCATTTGACCAATTTACCTGTGTCTCATCTGGTGCATCAGATTCTTCGTTATGGCTTTGGGATGCTTGGCGTAGGCATGTAGCCATGACTGCATAGCCTTCCTTCAAGGATATTCTCTTGTCTTCATCTGTGGGCTCTACATTGAATTCTATGCCCTATATTTTTTGTTTAATATCGTCACTTTTACATGTATGATTTGATTAAATAGAATTGTTTGCAACCTTATATATAAAAATTTGATATGAAATTCAAATTCTGCTACTTACAAATCGAGAGTGAAGTTTCATATAGCCACCAGAGCCAAGTTTGTGTTGGCCAACCTTTGTTAATCTCGCTTGTGTGGCTTTTGATGTGTCTTGCAGTCTATGAAAAGTTTGAAACATGTTAGATTATATATTTACAAAGATCACTAATTAGTGCATGATTACATTCTACTTAATACTATCACGACATACCTTCTTTTTTCATCTTCTGGTTGAATTCCACTACCCTTTAGCCTTTTCTCTTTTGCATCTTCTATTATTTCATTCCACTCCATCAGTGGAATCATAGGAGGATGCTCGTACTTTGGGTTCTCCTTTAGAGCCCTTCTATATTGGTCTCTCACAGTCTTTAAATGTTTGCATGCTCTTGTAAGAATCTTGGCTCTGTCAAAACTTTTAATTCCAAAGAGGTCCTCTAAAGATTTAATGAGCTAATTTTTTAAGTTAGCATCTTAATCATTCCACCTTTTTTGAAAAAACAAAATTGTTAGATATCATAACTTTAATATAGTACAATAAATGGAAGATAAGAAAAATATTGTACCAATATTATGAAGCTACGTACCTTTTACATATGGTGGGCCCAAATAGCTTCAATGACATTTCAAAAAAATGTTCATAAAAAACATCATTTCCTACAAAAATAGCATGGGATTATCAATCCAAAATGAGTTATGTATAAGTAAACTACAATTACACTGTAAATAATAACAATTTTAGAGCACCTGGAAGCTTTGGTACTTTTAACGGAACCATATTGTTCTTGTTCATCAACAATGTCCCTGCAAACGAACCAGTACTAGTAACACGGGCTGATCCAGGAAATGGTTGATCTTCACTAGTACTGGTCTGATATGTTCTTGTACCGAGTGTAGGTGTATCTATTAATTAGTACACAAAACAGGTCCATATAGTGTATAAAATTCACACAAGAAAAATAATCAATTTATGATTAACACATAACAAAATATAGAAAAATAAGGTTTTACCAGTTGTAGATGGTATAGAGGAAGATGTTTGCAAGCACCTTGTTGGGTGACCCCACAATAGTGGGTTACACTTTTTTAGACATGTTGATTTTTGCTGAAATGACACATTTTGAATAAAATATGATTATTTAAGCCTTGAGAGGTTCAATTTGAAGGAATTAATTAGAAACAGTTAGCTCAAAGCCTCTTAGATAAAAAAAATCATTGATATAACATATATACTCCTCATTCATACCTACAATGGAGTCTCCTTCGCACCTATTAAAATGCTGATAAAAAATCACTTCGACTTTATCTTTTGGTAGATCAAATGAATCCATTTGAAAAGCCTATCTATGTAGTAAGGTACTACTGAGAAAACTCTTTCCAATTATTATAATGTTAATATATATTAAGTTTATTATGACTTTGTATTTTTAGTTTTACTAAACATAGATATTTCACCATATCTCCACCTCTATGTTCGATGCTTATGAAAAAATAGTAAATGAGAGAAAAAAAATTCTAAAAAATATCTATGCCCTAGGTATTTAAGTTATCTTTCTATCAAAAAAAATAAAAATAAAATTGGGCAAATACACAAAAAGTTATAAGCTATGTAGTCAAGGTATGTCAAAATTACGGCTTAGTCAACTTCAAACGTTAATAAAATATGAAATAATCATGATAATGTCATAAAACCAATTGCATGCCCTCCATATGGATGTTAGAAAACTAAATTTGAAATAATCACATTGATATATATTTTAGAAAAAAAGTTATGCTCTACGAAAATAATGTAACTCTTTGAAAATGACATTTTTAGCAACATACCAATTTTTGTGGGAGAAAAAAAAACCAATCAAATCAATTCAAAAATAAAAATAAAAAATATATTTAGAATCTAGATAGAAAATCCTAAAAGACTCTAATTTACTTCATCTTTTAATTCTTAATGGTTTAATGACAATATGCATTCGAATCTAAAAATTTTATTCAAAATTTAGAGTACAGTGTCCGTTCAGGCAAAAAAGTGTAACCCACTATTGTGGGTTCACCCTGTTGCAGACAAAGCAGTCGTCAAATGTGGAATGTTAACCGAAGGAGGTGTCTGCACTTCATCATGAGTTGTAGAATACATTGTTAGCAAAGACATTTGCAATGGATAAAGATTAAATGGGGTACTAGAAGCATCCCAAACATAAGTTGAGTCAATAATGCATACAAAGGTTAAATCAATGGTTAAAGGTTTAAGGATTATTTACATGAAGGTTGTGTGGCACTACAACCCTCACCATGTTGACGATGTTTCACACATGTCAAAAAATTATGTAAGAAGAACACATCATATTTTAGATCATGATCCATAAGATAGTATAAAATATAAACATCTATTGAACTTTAATTATTGCTTAAGATTAATTACTGCTTACATCAATAGAATTGACTCTACGTGTCAATTCTTCTTCGAGTTCCTTTGACTCCTTAGTTTCATTTGCTTCCATTAGAAGGTTAAGAATTTCATTACCATATTTAGTTCTTATTTGAGTAGCCATGAATACATGGTTATATTTATATTCTACATCATCTCTAAATGTCGCATCAACTTCAGATCGAAATAGATATGTTGCCTCTTTTGCTTTTCTCTATCAATAAGTATCAAGTTGTGACATCAATATCAGTAAAATTCTATCAAAATAACTCCAAAGCCATAAAGAAAAGAACATAATAATATGACATTTATTTCTATATAATTTTTAGAATTACACTAATTAAGGTTTACCTTTGCTGAAGAAAGTGTACTGTGAAGAACATCCCTGCCTGTATCTTGAGGTGGAATATCCATGTCGCCCTATGACAAAGATTAGTAATTCTTAGCAATCAAAAATGATTGGAGTCAATATTAATTGGAGGCAATTGGTTTAAATGTTATACTTACCAGTCTCATGATAGGGAATTTTTTTGTATCTATACGATTCAAATTGTAATCTATTAGAAGCTCTTCCCCTACATTTATTGATTTTATCGCACATATAAATACACGATTTCCCTCGTGTGCCTCGAATATACAATTCAGCCGCTTATTAGTTGACACGGATCGAGAACTATTTATAAAACCTACAATATTCCCTGTTGCTTTTGGCCTTCCATCAATATACATAGCGAGGCTTTTAGTTTGATCATTTTCTTTGCATTGTATATAATTTGCTGACAATGCATACCTACGCATACTTTTTTTATATTGCACAATCCGCATCCAATTCTTGTAATTGTAACAAGGTCCTACATACTCCATCAATTCAACAACTTGATTATAACTAACCTTTATGTCATCCATGGAAAATAAGCCCAAACCATGTAATGAAGATGGAGCTATGCGATATATCCTTTCGTTAACAAAAAAATCAATATTAACTGGAGGTAGTTCCTTGGATACACATTCTTTCTGAAGATGTGAGTACCTTAAGGGAACCTTCATGTCATCTTTGGTCTCATTATCATAAGAACATGACCCCCCCTCAGCAAGAAAAAATTGCAGTCATTTATCAAATTTTCTTCTAATCTTTTGACCTCTAGTTAATCTCCCTATTTTAGACCTACTAGATGTCTCACTTTTGTCTTCTATTCCCGCATTTTCCTCACTTGAGGAAGATAGATCAGACAAATACCTATTTGGTGATACCTGCAATCCATCAAATGAGAGACATAGTAGGATCTATATATTTTGCTGACTAAAGAGAAGGAAACCAAATAATAAATTATACCTGTCGATCCATGTGAAAGGCGTTAAATTTCTTGCATATGTAAATCATTTATCTTAAGTTAGCTGAGAATTACATGATATGTAAGCTACAAATTACATAGAAGACAAAATTTACATGATGCAAAATATACTCCATGACTATAGAGTTAAACACATAATAACTTAATTCAAATTTCTATGAATAAATCAATACCTCATATGTGGCATTTATCATACCTTGACATACATTTCATTGATCATGTTATTCATCATCCTCCTCATCCATGTCATCATCATGACTATCATCATCATCATCATCACAACTACTATCATCATCATCACCATCATCATCACCATCATCATCATGACCATCATCAACATTACCGGAATCATCATCATTTTCTTCTTCTTCTTCTTCATTGTGTAACAGTCATTCGTGATCGTCATTTACTTCATCTTCTGATTCTTCATTATCTTCTTCTTCCATCACATTATACTGTACCGGCCTTCCTCTTGGATCATGTCTAACAACAAATGACCAACCCGGTTTATGTGGAATGGAAAAGTAAAACACTTGCTCACATTGGCTTGGAAGAACATAGGGCTCAGCTCCAACTAGCTCAAATGACCTTGTATTAATCATTGTAAATCTACTATCATGTTCAATAATAGTCCTATCAGGATCATTTTGATTCAGTCGTAGCCTATACCATTTGATGACAAATAGAACTAATTTGAATGAATTAAAGTCGCACTCAAGTATATCATCCAAAATGTCATAGTATCGATTTTCAAATTGTTGAGGATGTATGTCATTTCTAGATGAAATATTAGTGACCTCGAAGACTACACTTGTCCCAGAATCACATTTTTTCTTCGTGTCATCTAACTTTTTTATGTGAAATTTACGGCCATGGTAGTACATAGCTTTGTGGTGTTTGATCTGCAATTATTCAAACATGTCAAGATTATTTACATCGATCCGTAAGTTGATATTAAACTTATGGGTCATGGTTAGTAAACTTATACGTACCTTTCTACCTCTTAAACCATATGCTAGATCAAGTACCATTGGCATAACATTGGGATCTCCATTACGATGAGATTCTTTAATCAATGATGCAACACCATCCCATGTTAATGAGCGACCATTTTCTTGAGATTGTTGAATCCATACTGTCATCCAATCAAGATTGTTTGCAATATACAAATGTAGTGCATCCCACTCACAACCAACTGTAAAGAAAACAAATAGACCGCTTAGAAACAACTTATATTGAAGATCTATAAGAATTAATAAACTACAATAACATCGTATAATTACCTTTCACTTTTCTCAATCTACCTTTCCCCATCAAGTACTCCCCTTCAAATTTGTTAATAAAGTTGGGATCCCAAATGCGATCTACATGGATATTTGCTACAAACTTGGGAAGATATTCACTAATATACACCACGGTATGGTATATTATATATCCCTCCACCATAGAACCCTCAAGACATGCTCTTTGTCAAACCAAACCCTTCATAAATTTGAAGTGCCTCTCAACCATCCACATTGACCTAGTTTGTACAGGTCCACACAATTCAATCTCCTTAACTAGATGTATGAGGTAGTGTTCTTGAGCATTAAAAAAAGTTGGAGGTAGACACTTTTGCATTTCACACATAAGCTGAGAAATTTTTCTCTTCCAATATTTTATATCTTTTTTATCAATTTCTTTAGATGATAACCACCTAAAAGAGATTCAACTCGCAAGAACATATAAACAAGATTTTAGATAAAAATATATAATAAATTACATAAAAAGTAAAGCAAGTCATAAATATAATAACACTTCTAACCTCATAAATTCTCCAAGATCACATATAACTTGTTTAACACTGTTGTCAAACTAGTCTGGGAGGGATAGAGGTAGGACGTACTGCAATGATTAAAAAATGATCTTTTCAATATATTGGTAAAATAATACAATAAAAAGTACATGCAATTTTACAAATATATTGTAAATAGAGAACATGACTTACCTTGACGAAGGTATGTCAATCATGTGTTTTCAACCCTGGCCCAAAATCATCTTTCTTTGATACAAGATTGCTTATATTTGCAGCAAATCCTGTTAGAAATTATTTTTTTTTTATGACTTTTTAATGCATCACTTTGTTGCTCAGTTAATAACCAAGGAAGGGCACTCGTGTTTATGCGGTCTCCATTGCTATTTGATTCAATGAAAGTTTTCAGTGCATGATTGGATTCATGAATGTCATTACAAATTTTGGCCATTTTTTCTTTGTCACGCCTTCCATCCAATACTTTTTATAGTGTCTCTGTTACATTCTTGCCAATATGCATAGGATCAAACAAATGCACGATTGGGAGATCCTTGTAGTACAATAACCTACTAAATTGAATAGGATAACTTTTTATTCCTCTAGGAAGTTGGTCATTGATGCCTTGACAACCTTCATGAGCATCAATAACATCATTAGTAAATAAAAGACAATATCAAAATCTAAATTTCAAACAAAAATCATCAAATGGAATGACATTACCTCAGTGATTTAGTCTATCGTATTCCAACTTTCATAGACGAGGTGTCATTCTTCATGGCCTTAATGTCATCTCTTCTTTCCCATTAAAAAAATATTTTTTGATAGTTCGATACTTATGATTATTGTGGAGAAAGTGCCTAAACTCATCGAACGTCTACTTTCCTAAACTTCTTGAATGACGAGATTTCATCTTCGGACCACAAACTAAACATGTGAATTTACCCTTTGTTTGAAGACCTAAAAGATATCGTACAATTGCATCATATACAATTATCATGCGCAACTTAAACATACAGCAATAATGTGTAAGCACTATAACATACCAAAAAAATGTGACCTTAACTTGAATATATAACATACCGCAAAAATGAGTTAGCCCAGGGGCATCATGTATTGTCCATATAAGCATTGCATGGAATTGAAATTTTCTGTCCTATTGGTCTAGAGATGTCATACATAGTGATCTCATTCCATAAAATCAACAACTCGTTAATAAGGGGCTCAATATACACATTCATATCTTTAACTTGGTACTTACCTAGTTGAATGAACAAAAATATTACATAATTATTATGACCATCTTGATGCAGTGTTTATAAATTAATTTACATAACTATTAAATGAAAAAATACCTGATACAATCATTGACAATATTATGTGCTCCCTCTTTATGGACATCCAATGAGGAATGTTATTGTTAATAACAAAAATAGGCCACACTGAGTAAGTAAATCTCATATCTCCAAATGGATTGACACCGTCCACTACCATTGAAATATTGGGATTACAAGGCTCTTCTTTAAAGTGTGGCCATGTTGTTTCTATGTCTTTAAATGCAGAACCATCCGAAGACATTCACATAATATCATCTTGACTTCTATTGTGTGCATGGTAATCCATAAATTGTGCTAAGCTAGTGCACCTGAATAATCGTTGAAGATGTGGAATAAGGGGAATGTACTAAAGACTCTTGTGAGGCACCTTTTTTGTTATTTGATCTAACCGATATCTACTAGTATGACAAACAAGGCATTCTGTTGCAAATTCATGCTGTTTATGATAGAGAATGTGATCATTGGGACATGCATGTATTCTATGATACTGCATTCCAATTTGATTCATAATGGTAGATAATTCTCAGTACAAACAAGGAAAAATGTTTGATGGTGGTAAGAAAAACTCACCTATCAACCTACAACAACAAATATGAATTGTTAATATAATGAATCGTAATGGTATGCTAACATTGAAGATGATAAAAATGACATACCTTAGCATACATGACATTGCTACATTAGATAAACCATTCATAACCTTGAAGTTCACCAACAACACTATAGCGGAGAGAAGAGTTGTTTGGGAGCCTTAGTATAGGGGCTTGTATGCCTTCTCAATTATAGCTATATCAAGACCATCTTCATCATCATTATCAAATGCACTAGTACCATCATCATGATCATCTTGATCAGCTACGCCAATACCATTTTCAATCATGTCCTCTACCACAAGATCATCTTCTTCCATGGGAGCGTTATCATCGGCTTGGATATTCATACCTCCATGTTCCTCCAATTGGAAATCCACATTCACTAATCGACAAAAATCATGCCACTCTTCAATGTGACCATATTGCCTACAATGACTCTGGGCTATTTTGATTAGAATTCTTCGATTCTTTAAGCCCTTACACTTTTTGCAAGGACAATAACATTTTTCAACATCTTTTCTTTGGAATTGAGACCACAATCTAGCAAGTGTCTTGTTATTTTGTTCTGGGTTCATATTGTCAAGTGTGGACTTTCTTCATAAGCTATAAATATACAAAATGTAAATATGCAAACATTAGTAGTATCTTGTATATAATTTTTTTTAAAAAAATATTATAAGATTATACAAGATTTACAAATACACACACAAATCATGCTCACTAGACCATGAAATATTGAAAAGGATAAGTATTTTGGGAGTTATTATTATTTTGGGAGTTACACAAATCTCCTCACTAGACTATTGAATTAGAGATTATAGAGAATATATTCTGGAGTTGTACAGTCACATTGTCTAGTCTGTAAAGATATACAATATATTTTTGCAAAAGAAACTTGCTATTGAAGATAATAACACATCAGAATTTGGCATTGTAGTGGAGGTGATTCCATACCTAGTACAAATTATTTCCTCTAAAGCTTCCAAATGGCCTTTCTCTAGGAGCTACATTAAGGCATTCAATTGAGCATTAATGCATTAATACCCATCTATATCTAGGTTTGCATCACACATGCTTAAGGAAAAAATTCCTAATACAACTGAAGAGAGTAATTAATATGGAAATTGAATCAAATGTAAGCAACATATGGCATTAATTTTCAAAGACAGTGACAATTTAAAAGTATTGGAAAAATACAGTGTACAAGCAATGATAGTGTGCCATGGGAAGTCACAATAAGTAGGAACCCATAGAGGATTTTCATTGTTGATAGTGAAGAAGAGGAAGAAACCCATAAGGAAGGGGAAGGAGAGGAAGAAGAGGAACAAATAGATCCTGAAGAGCAAAGGACAATCAGGATATTTAAGGCTATGAAGATTGAGCAGCATAAGGTGAGGGGAGATATCCCTATGTATGATGGAAGTCTAAAAGAAAAAGAGCTTTTGGATTGGATTGCATCAATAGTTGCATACTTTGAAGGTGAAGAGGTACCGGAAGATCAAAGGGTCAGATTGGCTTCTAACCCCAGAAGTGTGAAGGAATGTTACCAGTTGGCCCTTAGAATAGAGGAGAAATTGAAGAGGAAAAGTGAAAGATAGAATAGCAGCAATAGAGGAGGTTCTTCAATGAGGGGAAGAGGAGGAAGGACAAATCAAATATGCCAAAGTTTCATTGTACGACATAAGAGGCCTGGTGTATAGACTGTACTGAGTTTTTGATAAATAAACTTCTTTCAAATGCAATTTCTAGTGCAGGAGCACCCTCAAAAGATTGAATCAGAGGAAGACAAAGATGTTAAGGAGATCACAAATCTTCTTTATGTTCCTAGATGACTATGTAACCTCATCAGAGTCCTAATGTTCAATCAAGTGCTTTTGGGTGGCTATATAAACCTAAGACACTTAGATTGATGTTCATTTGTCACCTATATTTAATGTTGCTGACCTATATCTCTATAAAGGTCCAGTTGTTGATGTTGTGGTTGCAAGTAGTACTGGTTCTATGCAAGAGGCCTAGTTCCAAGACATTCCTAAGTCATCTCCTTTAGAGATTGACAACATTTTGGACACTAGAGTTGCACGGAAGACCCAGAGGCACACCTATCTTGAGTATTTGGTACAATGGAAGCATAAGCCCATGGAGGATGCTACCTGGCTTACTCCCGAAGCTATTGTGCAACTTGGTTTTCCACTGTCTACATTACCAACTCAAGGGACTTGAGTTTCTTTGTCCTGTGGATAGTCTTTGTTGTAGTTTGGTTGTAATAAAAGGAAATGGATCTTTAGAATCCGTTTCCTCATTTTTGAGTTTGGTCCTTTTGTGTGGTCAAGAATCTTTTGGTGTTTTCATAAACTAGGGATGTCTTAGTCCACTGGACTGTTCTAGTGGGGGTTATGTTTGTTTATGTTTTAGTGGGAGTTAAGTTTGTTTCCCATCATTTGGGAAACATTTCCTAATTCATTGTTAAGGAATGTTGAAATTGTTTCCTCATATAGCCGGTTGTTGGTTCCCAGGTCAGTTTGGGATCCTAGTTGGCTCTGAATGGCTAAACTTAGTTTTAGTATGTTTTAGTTTATTTTCTTTAGTTTTAAGGAATTTGAGGGATCTAGACCTTAGATCAACCTCTTAGTTCTTTTAGGAAGTTGTTATTGAGTTTTAGTGCATTTTTTACAAAGTTGCACAGATTGTGAAATGTTGTTAATTTTTTGCAACACTATCAGCAGATTGTAAGTCTGGTTCTCCAACGACCACAACCGATTTCATGTTGGTTGGATCAGTTGGAAGACTTTTTGGAAGTGGTTTTTAAACCTTGTCCAATCATGAGATTGGCACAAGGAGATGATCTTCGAAGCAGCGTTGAATAAAAGAAACCCAAAAAACATTCTGAGTACATTTTTGTTATCATACTCTGTCTATTGCAAATAGGTAGATGGATTGATCATTCCGCAAGTTCATTGTATGCATTGTTTATTCGAATCCATCTTAGTTTTGACTGTCGTTTGATTTCAAGTTTTAGTTACATTTACACAGTCGGTTATGAACTGAACACATGGCTTGACTGTCATAGCAAACCCGATCATGTAATGGTTAGAGAGTTTTAATGTCACTGCAGGTTCATTTGTGCATCCACAGTTCTTGTTAGAGTTCATTTAACTAGACTTTGCAAACATTGTATTTTAAATTTGGTGTTGATCTACGCAAGAACCCAACCTCACTAACAGACTGACTTGGGAAAATCTATAGTCGGCTCTGTCATGCAGGTGGAACCTTGACTTACGGTTTCCCCATTGGATTCCAATGCCATTGGGTGAGAAGCAAGCCAAGGTTATGCACTTTAATAATATAAGTGCTCAGACTGTGGAAGGAGGCATATTGCTTCAAGATTTGATGCCCTAGGTAGATACTTTCCATGTATTTAACCAGTAAGGAGAAGACAAGTTTGCAGCAGTGTAGTAACAGGAAGGTTGAAATTGAATCATAGATTGAATTTGATAGTCTCGGGCACATTAAAGAATCCTTGGCGATTGTACCTGTTGTGTGAGTCCATCGATTGACAGAGATAGTACCTTGTGAATGAAACTCCTGCAAGGCAGAAACCTTGTGAATGAAACTTGGCAGAGATAGTACTGAAAAATTGGTGAATGCAATTAAAAACTTGTCTCCCACAGAAACAACAAACTTGAGAGCACATTATAACATGCAAAGACTCTCTATTGGATATAAAAATGATTGATGCCACTAAACTAAATAAAAGTATCAATGACAAAGGTTTAGTTTGGGCTCTTGGGGAAAACAATCATTATCCAAATTAACTTATTAAACAAACCTAGTAGCACAATATTAAGTTGTTTGGTACAGAATAGATGGAGGTCCACAAAGATAAGAATTAAGATGAAGTAGACATATGAAAGCACAATGCAAAAATGAGGAAGGTTCCCAACCTGCATTGAAGAGGAGCACTAAGTTTTAATCTCATGAAAGATGGCTTCATATGAGGTACAAAAATTATCAAGATTTGGATCAGAAATTGTTATTGCCTCTGAGCAGTGCAGAGACTTATATAAAAAATCAACACTTCTATAAATAATGAATAGTCAAAAATCTATTAAAAAAATAGCAATCCACTTGACACAATTTACTACTCCAAATAATTGGGCTTTTGTTATGCAACTTAATTTTCCATCAATGTCAGTTTCAAAGGTGTAAGTATTAACAAATATTATACTATATGATAAATGTAATAAATGTCACTTAAAAATCAAGTGTATACCGCAAGGATTAGCAACTTCAAAAGCTTTTATGTTAGACATTATGGTTGGAAATGCTTTGGTAGACATGTATGCCAAATGTGGAAGAATAGACAAGGCCCGTGAGTTGTTTAATATAATGGCTCAACAAAATGTGGTTTCATGGACTGTAATGATTGCAAGGTATGCACAAAATGGATTCCTTGAAAAGGCTTTAGAAACTTTCAAACAAATGTAATTGGCGGATGTAAAGCCAAATTCCATAACCCTTGCCAGCATCCTCCCTGCCTGTGCCAAAATGGGAGTTTTGGAAGAGGGTGTGGACATCCATCAAAGCATAAAAGATAAAGAAATTTTGTCAGATGTTGTAGTTGCAACTGCCCTGGTAGACATGTATGCAAAATGTGGAACTATAGACAAGGCACGTGAACTCTTTGACAAAATGCATCAAAGACATGTGGTATCGTGGAATGCCATGATTACGAGCTATGTACAAAATGGATTTTTTTTAAAGGCTTTATAAATTTTCAAGCAAATGCAAATGGCAGGTGTAAAGCTAAATTCCACAACCTTTGCCAGCATCCTCCCTGCCTATGCCAAAATGGGAGCTTTGGAACAGGGTAATTAACCCATCATTGTTAATATATTATGCAGTCACATTACATATATTATGTAGTCACTGTTAAGATCGACTTAGTCGATTGCTTGATCACACGATAACCAGTAATTAATGGTTATCATAACATATTGTTAATGTGTTATGATAACCACTAATTAGTGGTTATTTGTATCACTATGTAAGATAATGAAACAATGCCAGTCAACCGATAATGAAACAATGCCAATCATGTCTATTCATATTGGTATTAATAATGGTTGTGTGGGCTAGGAAAGACTTACCAGCACCATATAATTGATAGGAAATAATCGAATATACCCTAGCTCGTATAAATGGATGTCATAGCTCGTGGGTAACCAGAGAATCCAATGAACACACATTAACATGATGCCCTAGTTCACTAACACAGCTAATGCCATAATCAAATCATCCGAAGAAATGAACTCAATGCCATGGACACAATAGAGCATGGAGTAATGAATATCACAGTAAGATGTGCCCTCGAAATGCAGAGGAGATAACACAATCCCTACCTTAATGAGCTTCTATTTGATAAGGAGAGGAAAAGCCAAGTTTCCAAAACCAAGCTCGAAGATCAAGGGCCCAAGTCCAGATAAAAACTGCAACCCCTATACATAGTGTCGAATCTACCCTGGCTGATGTGGTTTCAAGCTCGAAGATCAAAGGCCCAAGTCCAAATAAAAACTGCAACCCCTATACACAGTGTCGAATCTACCTTGGCCGATGTGGTTTCACGTGCTACCCCTTGAAAAAATTCACCGTGGTGATAATGAAATGAGAAATGAATTCTTTTTTGTTAAAAAGTTATACCCGTGTTCGTCGCAATTTTGACATACTCAGTAGTGGTTGAACTTTCGACTAACACGGGCATGGATTTTAAAAAAATGAAAGTTTTCCTTCTATAATCTGACCAACCAAAATCTTTTTGTTTCATGGTCGAAAAATTTGGTAGAAAAACTAGGTGAAATGTACTAGTGAATGAGATAGATGAGTACTTTGAGTATGAAGAAATAGAAGATTCTGATGGAGTTAGATTTGCAAAGACTAAACTGAAAGGTCATGCAAATATTTGGTGGAGAGAAGTTCAATTGGAAAGAAGTAGGAGAGGAAAGGAAAAGATCACTAGATGGAACTAAATGGTTGACAAGTTGAAGAAGCAATTCATTCCGGTGGATTATGAATTGGACATGTTTAAGAAGATGCAAGCCTTGAAGCAAACCAACAAATCAGTGCATGAGTATACTGAAGAGTTTTACAGAATCCTGATTAGGGAAGCTAATAAAGAGAAGGTTGCTAGGTATGTTTATGGTTTGAGACCTAGTATTCAAGAAGAGTTACTTACTATTTGGATGTCAACAATAGGAGATGCTTATCAAATGGCATTGAAAATTGAAGAGAAGTTGAATAAGAAGTTTGAAGGAAGACAAAGCAATAGGAACAAGGGTGGTAAAACTGGTGAAACAGTTGCTGAAGGTAATGTGGTAGAGAATCCTATGAAGACTGATGTGGGATCTAGTAGTGGTCAAGATACTAAGAATTTCAACAGTGGACAAAGAGGAAGGTGGAAAAATGAGTTCATTGGTACTTGTTATAACTGCGGTGAAGCAGGTCACAGGAGTTTTCATTGTCCTAAGAAAAGAGTTGCATTAGCTACTAAAGAAGACATTGTGAATGTTGCAGAAAAGGGTGAGTCTCTTATTACTAGGAGGTTAGCTGCATGTGTCCAGGAACCAGTACAAAGGAGAAATTTGTTTAGAACTAGATGTAAGTGCAAGAAAAAGGTATGTATTGTCATAGTTGATGGTGACAGTTCTGAAAACTTTGTTTCAGAAGAGATGGTTAGTAAATTGAATTTGGAAAGAAGGAAACACCCTAACCCTTATCAGGTTAGTTGGATACAAGATATTTCTAAGGTTAGAGTTGAAGAACAATGCTTGGTTAATTTTCAGATTGGATCTTACCAGGATGAGATATTGTGTGATGTATTACCTATGGATGCTTGTCATCTATTTCTCGGGAGACCTTGGAAATTTGATAAAAATATTTTGTTTGATGGTCGCACAAATACCTATGTGGTTAGGCATGAAGGAGCTTGGCATAAGCTGATACCTTTACAGGAAACAGGGACTAAGGAATGTGGAGTTATCAGATGTTGTCCGTATGATAGTGACAAACCTCAAGAGCACAAGGTTGATGAAACTATTCTTGTAAAGTCTAGTTTGAAAGAGAAGGAGAATGATATATCTGATGAGTTTGTTGAGATAAAGAGGCAGATGGTCTTTCTGACAGAAATAGTACATCACATGATGACATCTATGACACAAAGGGATGCAAATGATACTAAGTTGATTATGGATTCTGAAGAGGATAAAATTTACCGAGGTACTGATGTGATCGATAGTGGAAGGAATGGTTAAAATTGATTATTATCAATTGCAGACAGGAAAGATGGGAAAAGTGGACAGCTGGAAAGCTTGATGTAGGGAGAAATGAATGAAGTGAAGGCAAATTGGAATGAAGGACAAGAAGAGATATGGGTTAAGAATAGATTTGGCATACCTGTTCTGATTCCCTTAAGACATTCCTGATTTCCTTATGAGAAAATCTTCTTTACCTGGGGTGTCTGATGTAGGAACATCTTAGGATTCTTGGCAATCTTGTATCACCTAAAAATATGTTTGATTTTCTCTTAGTGAAGTATTTTTCTAGGTTTTGGAGTTTGGTTGCTCGATTTCAGTGTTTACCAGGTTGCTCGATCTCTAAAGAACACTCGGTAATTGAAGGTGTCGGTTATTCCTAGCGCTCGGCGATAACTGCATTGCTCGGTGATGCTTGGCATGGTCGGTTCACTGGCACTCAGTTATTCTCTACTGCTCGATAATTGGTCTTACCGACTGGTGTTCTTGCTTGGCCAACTTGTGCATTTAATTTGGGTCGCGTTCCTCGAGTTATGGATTGACCGTTGGGTGTGAGAGGACCTAGATCTGGGGTGTTGCATTCTTCTATGCGGATCTGATGACCATTTGGGGCCATCTTGGAGAATTTATTTATTGTAAGGCTATTTGTAAGATGGCTGATGTTTTGGCATTTAATAATTGTTTGTAGGAGTTAATTGTTTCATCCAATCAACTTGTGGCTAAGGATGAGTATTTATAGGATATTTGGGTAGTTTTTTAGGGGCAAGAAAAATTAGGAAGTGGGAGTTAGTAGCTTGCGAGCTTAGGAATAGGAAGATTGCTTGGAAGTTGTGAGTACAAGTTTAGATCTTTCTTGGGATTCCTACTAGTGTCTTGTTGTATTGCAGACCCGGGCTAGCTGAGTGGTGAAGTTGTGGAAGAGATTTGGATCTTGCGAGATCTTGTAGACTGTTACTTGCTTTGTATTTGGTCATAACCAAGAAGGCCTTACAGCCCGACACATTGCATGTAATCAGTGAATTTATAAATAAAGAATCCAGTTTTATATCAGATCTTGTGTTTCGTTGTG
Organism: Chamaecyparis obtusa; assembly: GCA_027943335.1. Lineage (NCBI taxonomy): Eukaryota > Viridiplantae > Streptophyta > Pinopsida > Cupressales > Cupressaceae > Chamaecyparis > Chamaecyparis obtusa. The sequence goes on along the minus strand of BSBK01000426.1, from coordinate 1,150,627 downwards.
TAATTTTGTTGTGTTATGGTTAGGCTGCAAGGTCAAACAGTCCTTAATTGGATTCTCCATCCTTGACTACATCAGTTAGGAATATGCTCTTAAACTAATGTTTGAGTTTCTATGGTTGTTCCAAAGAGGTTAGGTTCTCTCTACACATTGTTGGGAATTTGTCCCTCTTCCTCAACATGCTAGTGAGCATGGGATCATATAATTTTCTATCCATGATCACATCAAAACTTACATCCATCACCAAAAACCTCTCTATATAAGCTTTTGCATTCGCTTGAAAGATTTGGAGAAAACATAGATCTCAGCACCATCGTTGGGTCCTCCACCCCATGATCTCTCGCTTGACATCTACATGAAACATTTCCTTGTATATCAAAATTGCCACTTCTAGAAAACCATGGAACACCTTTACATTCATGCAACATTGAAGACCACATTTTTTTTCAAGCTAGCATGGTACACAGAGCCTTGTTCCTATGGTCATGTGGATAGTACACACACCAATAACTATAGTTTTGCATGTCAAATTGTTGGATGGACATGTATAAAAAATATTTTACAACTACAAAGTAAAGAAATGGTTGGATTGATTAATCATGAAAACATCTTTGTGCTTTGTTTCTTGCACGTTGTTGTACGATTTTCAGTTATCTTCTTATGGACAAATGCAACTTCAAAACCATCAACTAATGATTCCATGCAAAGGAATGCATCTAATCTTTTAAGAAGAATTGTTGTACACATGTCTTATTTTCATGTTCAACATAAATTGGAGTCGACATGATATCATTAGATGAGAAATAGAAGACTCCTTTGCCACCATCGTGCACTTCCAAATGCATCAAGAGCTTCCATTTCCTTTGTCTCACCATCCCAACAAAGAGCACAACGTATAGTTATGTTGTCTACAAAAAACTCCTACCACCAAGGGTGTATAACAATATTCAATAAAGATGAATAATTTCACCATTGTGGTCAACACTAATGGTATCAATGCACATATGGATGATATAATCCATGTGTCTATGCAGGTCAAGCGTTTAAAGCCGAGGGAAGATTTTGACAATGCATTGAGGGCTTTTAGTTATGCAAAATGAATAGATATTGTGAAAAGACAATCGAGAAGGTCATAAGAAATGAAATGAAGGGTCAAAATGACATTGAAGGCTACATTCATTGTCCAAGTTATCAAAGATTATACATTGTTTACGCATGTACCTTCACTTTGCACTAAGACTACAATACAATGATTTCAATGATGAAGACAATGGTATTTAAGTGTTCCAAATAATGACAATTGGATAGAAAGATCTCATCAACATTTACAAGAGGTACAAAGGAAGTACATTATGTAGACAATGCAAAGCTAATGAGTATGTCAAACATGTCAAAGGAGTGAAAAACAATGGTATGGAGTTAGACCAAACAAAGATTAATAGGAAAGTTGTGATCTTGAAGGGAACACTCATGTGCTATGATATGTAACAAGATACCAGTCACTGTCAATAATAGAAAAGGAGGTGTGAATATCAACAACAAAGCAGTGATGACCAAACATAGTCATACGTATGTTGGAGAAAACATAGACTTTTTCTTTTCATGAAAATATGTGTAATTATAAACTAAGAAAATTGGTTATTCCTAGTGTTTGTGCAAATGTAGATTTAATTAGGGCAACCACCACAAATTATAATCTTGACAAGGGTGCCCTTTTTAACACAAAATCAAACTTTCTTATAAAAAATAACCACTGTAATTTGTGCAACTTTCAAATTAAATCCTTATTCTATCCTACCAAATAATTTTAGGGATGTGACAAGGGAATATGATAGATTACTAGGGAGTTATAGGAGGAGAAATTTGCCTAATTTTAGGATTGAAAAACTATGCAAAAAATAAAGAAGAGACACAATGAAAATGCAATAAAACCTTTATTATGAGATTTTGGACAGCTATTTCATCAAACTATATTTTGTTTGTGTCCAATTTTAGGCCTCAATTATGAAAACATGATACAAACTCATTTGTTAGTCTTTGTTGCTGATGTATAGTCTTATGTAAAACCAGACCCTTTCGTGATGTTGAATGTATTGCATATAATATCCACAAGTCCTTACTTAATATTCAAGTGGATGCTACAAAGGTGCACATCAGATGGCACTCTATTTTTTTTCATGTCATTCTTTATTATACTTAGAAAATTTGGAAGTCACAACTTGAGCTTAGGCCAGAGGGAAATGGTAAAACTCCAAGAGTCCTATAATGGATTTATAGTTGGTATATCTAGACAATATGGGATGATTCACTCTACAATTCTTAAAGAATACTTCGCATTGATATGGTGTTCATGCTTGGACATCAAATGAGTAAGTTGAACAAATGTAACATTCTAAACCTCATGGTTGGATGCCAAATATTCATTGATATTGTTGCAATACAACTAATCAAGTATATAGTGTTAGTTGTGTTGTATCTGGCTTGCACAATAGTACCACTTTTCTCTACATTTCAAGTTAAAGTTTCTTGGTTTCTAAGTTAGACACAAGGGAATGTGTAGTCCATATGTTTAGCATTTCATGTCCCAACAACAAAGTTCTCTACATTTCAAGTTAAAGTTTCTTGGTTTCTAAGTTAGACACAAGGGAATGTGTAGTCTATATGTTTACCATTTCATGTCCCAACAACAAAGAAAGATTTTTTAGCATCTTGTAGAGTACAGTAAGTATCATTGCTAGTCAGGTTGGATCTAAAAAATGCTCCACACTACTCAATTTCATTTTTTGTTCTTGCACTTTTGGGAGCTACTCATATTGTCTATATATTATTTCTCCCCAAGTCTTTGGTGTTATTCCTCAAGATTATATTAACTAATTTTCAAGTGATACTAGGGTTTTCAATATTTTTTCATTCTACCAACTCACTTGAATGTAGAAGTGTGAAACAATACTACCAACAAGTTGTTGACTGTCATATGACGTACTTATGTGCTATACATATGAATCACCCATGGGAAATGCATAGAAGCCATGAAAATGCAATAATTCAAAAAAGGGAATTGTAATTTCATGCCAAAATTAATATTCCTTTGGACCGAGTACAGATAAATTTGAAACCTATAATTAATGCTTTCAATATTTTTTCTTGATATTGTGAATGTTGACAATGAGGTTGTGATTTTTTTATTATATATGCAAGCACCTTGTTTTTGCTTAATAGATACATAGATTTGGACATTCACAACTAAACCACATAAAAATATAAAATCACCAAACAAATTTGTTACAGTGTTAATTTTACATGCACCTAATTCCAATATCTCCCCTTCCTTCCACTTTATATTGCCCAATCATGCAATTGTCATAACGATGCGTTGTCCCTCAAAAATGTTCTAACACAACTTTTGTGTTGTGTACCCACTGTTCCACTTTCATGATGTCGTATTTTCTTCAATTGTTGCTTATCCACTCTACACAAAATTGTCTCCCCTAATCTGCAAATTGATTTTCAAACAAATAAATGGTTGGAATTTCTTAAAACCAATGTGAAATTTTAAAAAAAACCCAATAAAACCCTTTGATTTTAAAGATTTAAATCCTTTTCAACCCTTCGATTTAATTATACTGTTAACATGATACATACTAGAAAAAAAAAAAAGAACCCTTACTATTAGGATTAATTTGGCATATATCTTCTCAAAGGTTTTCTTCAACACATGATTTTCTTCCCTTTGTTGTCCTTGTATGTGTTATCCCACCTTGCATGATGTAGGAGCATTTTGGGTTCCTGAAGATCTTTCTTAGTCTTGTAGGAATTCCCTTGCAGAGGGATGCAATACTTTGTTTTTGGTAGCTTTCTGAGTTTCTGGGTTGTGATGATCTGTAGAGAAATTTGGAATGTGCACTGAAAGGAGTTTGTTCCTTTATGTATGTGGAAGATGTGTCTAAGGTTGCAGCTCTTGAGGTGGCATGGTTTGGGAGATATTGGATGAACTGTTTCAAAGTTAGAGTTGTTTTCCTTGCCGTCGGAACTATATTTTCCTGTAGTTTTGGTGCTTATTGCGTGATGTGGCACCGTTGATCCTTAATGAATCAGCCTTTGTGTTCTTAGGAACTTTAAGAGGACCTAAATTACTATCATTTCCCAAGGGCGCAAACCTTGATTCATTATGAGTAAAACGTTATGACTATTTTTCTCGGGGACCTATTTTTTGCCAGTGTTCCCGCCGGAGCCGTTCCTGTAGTTTTGGTGCTGATTGCACATAGTGGCGATGTTGATCCTTAATTAATCAACCTTTGCACTCTTAAGGACTTTAAGAGGACCTAAATTACTATCATTTCCCAAGGGCGCAAGTCCTAATTAATTATGAGTAAAAAGTTATTCCCATTTTTCTTAGGGACCTATTTTCTGCCAGTTTACACGCGAAACATGGAGTGTTCTTCTTACGTGGTTCCGTGTGATGAGATGGGGCCTTGCGAAGTTAGGGGCATGTTATTGGGTCATGTGTGGACCTAAATCCAAAGGTGCATTAATTTTTATCATTCTTGCATTAGTTTTGGTTTCTTTCCTTAGACTGGACCTATATTGTAATTAAAGCCTAACTAGCCGACTTGTGGCTTAGCTGGCTATATATTGAGAGCTTGGGTAGATGTTTACTAGTAAGTGGAGTAGTAGATGATCATTAGATCATTAGGAAGATTAGAGTAGAAGCAAATTTGTGAATCTGGGAGTTTGTAGTAGAACTAGTGGCCTGCGGGCTTAGGACAACAAGGGGTTGCTTGGAAGTGTGAGTACAAGTTTAGATCCTATGGTGGTTGTTCCTATCAGAGGCTGCCTGTTGTAGATCTAAACTAGTTGGTGGTTCCTTGGATCTTGCGAGATCTTGTTGATACTTTGTTATTCCATTGTAATAGGCCAAAACCCAGAAGGCCTTACAGCCGAGCATGTTGAATGAAATTCTGTTTTGAATCATTATCTTGTTGTATTCCGCTGCAATTGTTGTTGTCATAACTCGCAGTGTAGGTTTGGACCATCCATTATTGGATCCTCCATCCCTACCCTGCGTCACTGCAACAACAAACTCTCCTCTTTTCTTGCCTCGATTTCTTCTTTTCATACTTTGGGTATTTCTCCATAAGCCACTATGGAAAAATTGCTAAGAGACAGTTTACAACGTGACATTCAATCCTCTTTAGTGGTGGAGAAATTCTAGACAACGTTTATAACATGACATGTTCACTCGTTTGTACCGTCTATGCATTTAGGGCTTTTTGGTGTTTAAAATCAAGTAGAGATAGTTTATAACACGACTTGTGAACTCGTCTGTACCGTAAAATGTCTATAGCATGTGGTCATCAAAAAGGGCTTCTTTACAACGGTTAACTCTGACGCAATTAAGAGTTTCCCACGGTTTACTCATTTTCATGCCTTCATTTATCTGCGTTTTCTAGTAGTTAGCAACTCAACTTTCTCGACAATGGTCAACATCATACATTTTCTCTTTGTTTTCTTGCGTTCATTTCCCACCATGACATGTATGGCCATGCATGATGTATATGTTTTGAATGCTTTCCATGTTGTTTTTTGGGTCAGGATAGATGACTCCAAATAGAAATGGGTTGTTCTCATTGGATACCACTTCATTGAATGACTTAGGTTTTGATAAAATTGTCCCATCTTTGTGTTGAAAGCTTCCGCTAGGGTCATCCAAAGGATGGAACAACCTGTTCATTCCTTCGCACGGAAAAGCCAATGCCATGGTACATGAAACAAATGTCAAGACTGCTAGAATAATCTACACAACCATAGCTAAAGAATGAGCAAAGAAACAAGAAATGAAAAGGAAAACAACAATGGCGTGAGAGGATACTCCTGCACAAATCTTTGCCCAGACCTCATGCCCTCTAGCCAAAACAATGTTTAAGGTTGCGTGCAAGTGTTGTCAACAATTGTCATTAGGGTTCACCCATTTTGTATCTCATTTTAGATCCTAAAAATGATTTCAGTATTTATTATTTTATATTTCTATCAAACTCTTCACAAAAACAAAAATATCTATTAAGGTTCTATTATTATTTTACTATATCAAAATATTATAATAAATAATATTATTTTAATTTATTATTATAACACTATTTTATTATATTATATATTTTAAACAATATAAAAGAATTATTTATGAAAAATACTTATTAATCTTATAATAAAAATGATATATATATATATATATATATATATATATATATATATATATATATATATATATATATATATATATATATATATATATATATATATATATATATATATATATATATATATATATATATATATATATATATATATATATATATATATATTGAACATGCATTTAAACACATCAAATTAAATGCTTCTAACTTTTATTAAAAGAAGTTTTGATGTCAAAAGACATCTCGTGTAATGACCAAATCCATGTAGTAGGCATCTAGATAATGTTGAGTTCCAATTTAACAAAATAAAACAAATTTCTTCTTCAACTTCATGTATCGGTTTTGATAATAGATTTTCTTAATTACAATTACAAAAAGAAAAAAATCTTCCTAGATCTATTTACCAATCTAAATCCCCATATTTATCTCTCTTCTTATCAAAGATGAAAAGAAAATTGTTTTCTAATCTAAATCCCCATATTTATTACTCTTCTTATCAAAGATGAAAAGAAAACCATTTTCTAGTCAGTTTTTACTTTGATCAAGAACGCATATGGCTTAAAAGAAAAATCAAGCCCCATGATTTGCAAGATTTTGAATGATGGTGTTATGCCAAGGATTTGATAGGTGAGTGAGAAGATTGTCAAGAGGACCAGTATGTGTCACAGAAGCTTGTACGATAATTCCTACCATGGCAACCATAGCCAACCGACCTGCCCCAACCACATAATTGAATCAGCTATATGAAAACAGAATCGTCTCTTCTGGACTTTGCACAAATGGTGAAATAGAATATCAAAGAAGGTGACAATATACCATTTTTTATCTCTTTGAGCTTCCAAAGTTGGGATTTTCTAACATCTCGTGCCAAACCAATAGGATTGAAAAGAGGTCCGCCCGGGTACCTATTATTTTAAAAACAATTAGAAATTGATTGACGAGTTGCATCCTACGAAATATGATTTTGGAAAGTTCGTGTAACAAATTTGTATTCAATGCAAGTGTGCACAAACACCCACACCGCCCGGCCATCTCTCTATGACCAATATTTACCCCAACTCACCCGACTTCAAGACCCTCAAGAGCTGGTTCCAAACCAAAAAATGTGCCTTCCATAGCTTGAGAACCAGGATCGAGAAAATCCATGTATCTTTTGGTTTCTACAAATCTGCAACAGATTGATTGGATGTTAAATACCAGAATGCAATCTTATTTTACTCTGATAAAGATAGATATCTATATTAAAAAGCTAAAAAAAATGGTGTCATGTTGGCGAAGTCTTTGAGCATGACAAAAAAAAAAACTGACCATTAGCATAACATAGAAAGAATGCAAAATTATAAATACACCTATAAACTACAAAAATAACAACCTGAACAATCTGAAGCATTAAATAACACGCATTTATGGACAATTTGTAGCCAAATTGTTCAGCGGATCATGTTGATTACATTCTCAAACTTACCAAACTTTATCAAAATTTTCAATCCTCAATTGAATATGCCACATCTTGTTTGGTAGGTAATATTTCTCAAGTAGATTGGACAGAAGATAACCACTGTGGGCATTATTTAGAATACTGAAATAGAAGAAGATATGATAGGCGGAACATCAATCATTTAATTGAACAGCCCTTGTCCCCATGTTTGTGGGATACATGTGCTATAAGGGAATTTTAGACTCTTTCTAGTAAGCTTTATATGTTTACTTTTCCTTGAACTACTACTGTCATGCTTTAAGAAACAATAAGCTATTTGAAACTACCAAGAATCTGAAGTAACATAAAAGCTCTAGAGAAAACCATAATCTTGAAGATATAATAGCTTACCCCATCAAAATAAGTTGAACAATAAAGAGGGTCTCTGTATTAGCAAACTCAAACTTTGTAGCGCCTGCCTCATACCATAGAGGTATGTTTTTCATCCCAGCTAGACGAAGTAACTGTAGAGAAAGGGCAAAGAGAAGACCAGTACCTTAATTTTCAAATATTCTTGCAGGCACCATTGAAAATCCTAAATTTTATCAGTAAAAATTCCATATTATGTTACAAGTTAAAGAATTATTTTCTTTCATCCTATTCTGCAAATATATAACATCTACTATGGGAAACTTCAGGATACTAGGTCTTAAACACTTGAATTGCAAAAAATAGGTCTATGTATTCATAATCAACATATCGAGAGACATCAGCACAGCTATTTCTGATATTTATTTCAATCCTTCTCAACTTATACAACTTGAACTAAAAAGATGAAAAATATAAATTTCCAATTACTGACACATACCAGTCAACTAGCTTCATCAATTACATGAACAAAATTAGTAGAAACGATTGATAAGGCCGGCTCAAAGATGAACATATATCCCAATCCCTAACTTTGAAGTTTGACAAAACATTAGAGCAGTAATCTTGTACAGGACATATGTTTCAACAAGAGCAAACACACTCAATTTCTTCTTGAGACAAGAAACATGAAAAACATTGTAGATGCAACTTGATTTGGTAATTTGAATACATAACCTACTGGACCAATCTTAATACTGTTAATGTTATATAGCTGCGAGAGAGATAAATTACCACTGGAAATGGTTGACTCAGCTTTGCGGTTGATTTGGCACCTTACGTGTGATATCTGACATCGTGGATGTCATGTAATTGTGTGCATGATGACTTGGCATCGAGTTGAATGTCTTGACACCGTTTCATCTTGTTGTCCGTTTGAGGAGGTTCAGTTGTGGAATATCATTGAAGAGACGTAACTGCCCCCCCTTGGCATTCCGTGGGAGCCTTCTTTGTAACGGTATCATATCCTTGTTTAGGCTATGGTATATGATAAGTCTGTAGAGACTCACCAGCAGAGCGCTGTGCTTTGTCTTGATATTGTATCTTCTGAAAATACATATGATGTGTGTATGATAGTTGAGCAGGTGTGTGATTCATTTTGTAATCAGATTGTTTTATCAGACTCTGAGAGTCAAGCTTATTGATTGACAGTTTGTATACTTCAATCACAAGAGATCATTGTAATTATTTTCGGTATCTCAATAAAGGAATCTTGTTTTGGGTGTGGCTGGGTTTTTTCCCTCGAGTAGGTGGGTTTTCCCAGGATAAACTCGCTGTATCTTTTGTTCTATTTTGTTCATTGCTGTTTATCTTTATTTTCTGGCATAACTTTAACATGGTATCAGAGCCAGGTTTAGATAACAGCATATAAGAGAGTTTCTCTTGTTTTAGTTGCTCTATTGTGGATTGTATTGAGCAAGGAAAGGAAGCTGAATGGCTCTGTATCTGTCGACTTCACATCCTCACAAAACTGGGTCGTCCAAATCACTGCATTCTTGGTATTCTTGTTCTGTGTTCCACTTCAATGGCAGGGCTTAAAGCTCCAGCTTAAGCATATGCAACAGAAATGGTAAATTTGGCAGTGGCGGAGCGAATCAGAATGGACAAGGAAAAGGAGACGGAGAGGGCGAGGAGAATGAGAAGAACGGGAAGGAAGCAATGATGGCGCTGGCTGTACTGGGAAGGTTGCTGGAGAGCATTCCTCCAGATTTGGTGGCGGCCGTGAAGGTAGGGAGGACTCCTGCCGCTTTCTTCAATTGGTATGTTGAGTTGGAGAAGTCGTCGTTCTTTCGCTGGCTTTTGGAGTTGGCGGATTCAAGGAGAGATTGCTGGCCGATGATCTGTTTCTTGCAAAGGTTGGCATGGAATGCGGCGTTGACGCCTTTACCAAGCATTTTGCATTGTGCCTCTCCTACTTGGCATATATTGTATTATCGGTTACTTTGATTTAAGTGTGTCTATTCTCTTCTTGGCATCGTGGTCTTCATCCACTCCCGCACGTGTGGTGTCATCAATTGAGGCTGGAATTTATTTTTGGTATTATGTGGATCTGTTAGTTGACTTTGTAACCATAGACTCTTGGCAGGTTCCTTGTGTGTCGATTCTCATTCCTTGAAGCGGTGGATATTGTGACTGTCCTAAAAGGAATTGTAAAGCACAAGAGACTCTTCGGTTTTAATTATCCTACGTGGCCAAGGATGTATCATTTTTGCAGTAGCAAGAATTGTCACCGTGTAAGGATGATATGGCGTTGTGTGGTCTCTGAAGAGTCACTGTGTTAGCTCACGAAGAGGCTGCTCTTCCATCCGAACAGTCATCACATGTCAAGCACACTATGTTGGCAGCTTGTGACTTCATGGCATCCCGGTCGCTTCTTCATATTTATCGAACTGTAGCTTCTTTCTTATGGCACGTCTTCGTATTTTTCTCTTCCGTTTGTTTTGGTGTCATGGACATTTTCCTTATGTCTCAACAGCTGATTCATCACCTGTTTGTGTGCCTTACGATACCGTTATTCTTCCTTCAGTCGACAGTTCATAATAACGGCTTCAAGTATTACCATGCTATCTTATGGTTGCTGAGTGAGGTGTTGGCTATCTCATTGTTGCCGTCGTGTAAGATTGATAATGGCAGTCGGTTCATATTTCCTTGTTTTCTTTTGTTGTTGGTGACCTTACTAGTTGCTTATCTATCTAGTGTTGTGTACAGGCTTGTTTTGCTTCGATGGAGAGCTAAGTGTTTGTTATTTTCCATCTATAGAGAATTGCTTGGTTGAGTACCTGCTATGAGCAGCTTGAGAACATCTTTTACATACCGTTTAGAATTGCAGAGATATTGTTGATTGTATAACAGATGATCTGGCTTGATGTTGATATTCAAAGGGAGATTATTCAAATTCAAAGGGAGGTTGCATATAAATTCTTTGCATGCTTAAGTGGCAGTATAACCGCTAAAGCTCTGTGTTTGGTCAAATTGGAATCAGCTATCCTATTGTGGTGATCAAAGTTGTCCCTACTAAGAGGGAATCTCTGTTGAGAGAGAATCTCAGACATTCTTATACATCTTAATGCATTCTTCTCAGGGAGAAGTTTGAGGTGAAAGCCCTTGATCCACCCTCTACGAGTAGGCATGGTGGGAATGCATTCTTCTCTGGGAGAAGTTTGAGGTGAAAGCTCTTGATCCACCCTTTGCGAGCAGGCATGGTGGGAATGCATTCTTCTCTGGGAGAAGTTTGAGGTGAAATCCCTTGATCCACCCTCTGCGAGTAGGCATGGTGGAAATGCATTCTTCTCTGGGAGAAGTCTGAGGTGAAAGCCCTCATTCCACCCTCTGCGAGTAGGTATGGTGGATCCACCCTCTGCGAGTAGGCATGGTGGAAGTCATGTGTGTGACTCCATGACCTTAATCTTATGATTTTATAAAGCAGCTATGGTGAATATTGTCATGCTGAGATAACAATTTTTAAGAAAATCTATGATGAGATTTTGTTATTGACATGTTTTGTTGCAGCTTCATTGTGCTTGTCAGGTTGAGACACACTATGACATATGAATGATCTCTCTCTTGCTAAGAGGGAGTGTTAATGTTATATAGCTGCGAGAGATATAAATTACCACTGGAAATGGTTGACTCAGCTTTGCGGTTGATTTGGCACCTTACGTGTGATATCTGACATCGTGGATGTCATGTAATTGTGTGCATGATGACTTGGCATCAAGTTGAATGTCTTGACACCGTTTCATCTTGTTGTCCGTTTGAGGAGGTTCAGTTGTGGAATATCATTGAAGAGACGTAACTGCCCCCCCTTGGCATTCCGTGGGAGCCTTCTTTGTAACGGTATCATATCCTTGTTTAGGCTATGGTATATGATAAGTCTGTAGAGACTCACCAGCAGAGCGCTGTGCTTTGTCTTGATATTGTATCTTCTGAAAATACATATGATGTGTGTATGATAGTTGAGCAGGTGTGTGATTCATTTTGTAATCAGATTGTTTTATCAGACTCTGAGAGTCAAGCTTATTGATTGACAGTTTATATAACAATCACAAGAGATCATTGTAATTATTTTCGGTATCTCAATAAAGGAATCTTGTTTTGGGTGTGGCTGGGTTTTTTCCCTCGAGTAGGAGGGTTTTCCCAGGATAAACTCGCTGTGTCTTTTGTTCTATTTTGTTCATTGCTGTTTATCTTTATTTTCTGGCATAACTTTAACACATACTAATCTGGAAGGCTCATAAAACTTGAATTTCCAGCCAATCTACTTCAATGAAATTTGCTTGTACTGCAGAAGACATATATTGACCCAGTCTCACTTCAATTCTCCCTTTGCTAATTAACTTGCTACTACATCAATTGCAAGCACATCATATTTTGCTTAGAGATGTGAAATATCTTTTGAGACTCTTCCAGATGATTTTTAAATGTTAGTAATTTGATACCAGTGCCAACTGAGAAATCTTTTCAAATGCAAGCATCATTTCAATTTTCAATGATTCGGCCGCTCCTCTTGCAAAGGGATTTTACCCAAACCAAGGTTCTTGTTCCTTTGTCAAAGGTGGTTGTGGGAATAGTTCATTAAATGACTCCTAACTCAAACGGGATTCTGGATATGTCAATATTTCTCCTTTCAACACATTTAATTACCGCTTTGGATTGTTTGACCTAGGGGGAACACGCCTTCCCGCAGCTATATAGGCTCTTTTTTAATTCTTCAATTAATATAGCAGTAGCATTATGGCACTACATAGAATCTTTCCAATTGTCAAAGATGAATCTTCTTGTTCTCAGACTAGCAAGAATATCATTTTGCTTGACTACACTGCAGGGTTGCCACTATGCCTAGTCATTTGTGCATGAAACCATATCAGCAGTCTAAAGTTGTTTAGAACTTTAGACCATGAGAAATTTCAGAATACAAGTGGAAACTAAAATAAATAAACAACAATTTGAAACTATTAACCACGCTACTGTGAAATTTAAATTTGTCCAAATAAAAGTCGAAGGAAAGAAAGACGGGAATAAGATTCCTTTTTCAGAAAATCCATTCACATATTTAACAACATGCAATTCCACACAGCTTTTACAAACTGTAAGCTACACCTGTTAGCATTTTTCAACATGATATAGGAATGGTCCAAAATATTAAACAAGATTTACAGTAATTTTAAAGCATGAAACTATCAGACAACCACAAATATGCGTATATCTTACATGAACTCCATGAAGATGAAACAGTTTTTAAAAAGGTTTTTTTATATAACACACAACTACTCATTTGTGAAATTTGCATGAACAGTAAACAAGTAGAACATGTATCTTCTATGCTAAACCCCTACAAACTCATCTTTGGAAGGCCATTTCATATTTTATCATGTTTTCTGGTCAAAATTGTTGCCAATTAGAACTATGTGTCATGGTTATCTCTTTAAGGTTTGAACCTGTGCTGATTTTGTCTTTCAAAGGTATCTGCAAAGCAAACAAGAGAAAGTTGTGATCTCAGCGTGTTATTGGTCTAAGAGAAGTTGAAACAATGAAAGCAGATCAAATGCCTTTGAAAGTAATAAGAATCCTTGAGGAGCAACACTTGAGCAATTTGCCATGGCAAAAGACAGGGTGAAGCTCTTTGCAGATGACAACCAAGAGTAAATGGAAGCAAAATATGAAGTGGGCACCAAACTTGAATTGCACAAGGTGTTCATAACAAGGCAAGAGAGACGTCTGCTTCAGAAAACAAATACAATATAGTTTAAGTGACAAGGATGCCCATAAAACATGCCTTGAGTAGAAAAACTTCAGTGGTAGATGCAATGTTAAGGCATGCTTGGAGCAATGAAAACAAACACTTCAGTGGCAGCAACAACAAAAAAGCACGCCTAGGACTGTTGATAAGTAACACGAGCCTACATAAAGCATACCCAAATAGAGTTTAGTGACATGGATGAGAAAAACAGGCAGTTGTCCATGTTATAAGTGGCTAGAAGAGCCTGTAAGTGTTCCTGAGCAGTATAGGATGAGTTAAGTGACAGTGGTAAAGAAAATGTGCACCTAGCAAGTTATATCTACTCTTAATTAACATACATTATCAAAATAGGCACCTGGGTGCCATTTAAATGACAAAGGCATAATGATTGAGCATCTACGAGGACATGATACCCTTTTATTAGCATAATTGAAGAAAATTGACCTGAGAGAGAAAGATCAACCTTTAAGTGGGAGGAGTATTATAATATATAAAAAAGGATGTAGGTCCATATAATGGAAACACACAGACAAGTTTCACTTTCAATGTGTCAAAGCAGTTAGAAGGGTATACTTGGTTGTGTTTTGCTAAGTTTTAAAGGCGGGAATGACTGAGATGTGTGGTAAGAACGACCCCCTGGACAGCACGGCTAAACTAGTAAAGATGGCATTTAAGTGATAGATATGCAGGAAAAGCGTACTTGAACTGTTTTTAATTTTCAACAAGTCTGACTGGTTTAGGTGAGAGAAATGTATGCCCAGGTTGTTTTCCCATGTGTTAAGAGGCCAAGATAGTTATGACAAGCACTTAACCTGGTTTTTCAGCCTCTTAAAGTTGCAATAAACAGTGTTTTTAGTCAACTATGACAGCAGTTCTTTGAGGATGTCTAATGGTAGCTTATGCAACTTCATCATATCCCTATTTTCAAGCACATGTGACTGATTTTGAGTAGTTTGAACTGCAGTTTTTTTCAGAAGAGTTTGCAGTCATTTGGATAGAGAAAGTCAGAAAAATGTTGCAGCCATGCATATAGCTGATGTTTACATTTGTCCGCATGTTTTGTTGATGGCATCATCAAGTTCTGGGTTAAACTTTTTTATAGGAGATCCTTGTAACTTCTTCAAGAATGTTTTGCAAGGTTTTGTACTAGGGTTTTGCTGATGTGATTGATCATATTCAGCCCGCCAGGGATTCAGCCTGTTGAATGACGATTTTGAAAGTGATAATTTTAGTCACTGAAAGAGGATATGACAGATGTAAGGCTAGGGTTTTATCATGTCTATATTTAAGGGTTTCAATGTCAGTTTTGTTAAATCCCTAGGCAATAAATCTCTACTTGCTGATTGGAACAAATGGCTTGAATTGGTGAAATTGTCCATAACAAAAATTAGAGTTTAATATGCCTTGTTTCTGTAGATCTCACCAAACTTGAGTCCCAATATTGTTTGGGGAAGTCTCATGGTGACTAGAGCTTCAGCTTTCTTCGGAAGATCCATCAAGTTTAAAATTAAGGGACTACATCGAGAATCATACTAGGTGCTCATGCACCAAACTGTTATTTTTTGGTCACAGCTATTTTTGCCAATTAGTATTTTGGAATAGAGGGATTGTTGAGAACAAGCTAGATAGATACAAGGAAAAAATATAGATGATGTGCTGAAATCCAACTAACCAAGTAGGTTAGCACATGGTTAACCATCAAATCTAAAATATAATTGTAAAACACATGTAGAAACAAATTACAATCAACAAGAGCACATAACATCAAATATACTTGGAGAAATCCTTTCAAAAATAAATCCACCACCAAAGAGAAACTAAGTTTCTATTAATCTTAACAGAGCAAGTACATCAATACAATTTACTCCAACTCTTTAGTCTAACAACATTCTAGCAACATCATAGTACTTCATCTAGACAACACTATGCAACCTCTATCTCATGCTTCCAAGTTATAGAGCTAAGGGAAATAGGAAACTGCAAGCGCTTCCTGTTGTTACAAAAGTTTGCACCCATGGTTGGGGTATAATCCCCAAGCAACCTCGAGAAACATTGAGACAACCTCCCAAGTATGGGACTTGCGCATGTGAAGTTGAATGTCCAAAGAAGGTCAGCTTCCTTCCAATCAAGGTGCACCTAAACTAACACTTTGAGGGAAAAGGGAAGAAGGATTGCAAAAAAGTAAAGTGGGTGATGCACCAGATTGAAACTTGTTTTCTCTCTTCCTAATACTGCACTTAATACTAATAAAAAACCTCAATATGCACAGCTCTTAAATCTAATTCTATCCCAAGAACAAACATGAAGGATACAACTTAACAAATGTTGCAAGGAAAGGCATTCACAAAACAACAACTACTAAGAAGGGCTAACCTAAGTTACCGATTCAGATTCGGGGACGGATTTGGGTTCAAGAATCCGGTTCGTGGATTCGTGAAAAAAAAAATTTCCCGTTTTGGATCCGTGTGTATATATGCATTATATATCCAAAAATATAAGAGAAATATACATAATTCTAAAACTAAATTATTTCATACTATGAATCTATGATGCTTGATCATTGATCAATGCCAAATGTCAAAGATAAACATTAAAAATTCAAATAGCATACTTGATCATTGATCTATGATTCTATGTTAACGATTCTAAAGAAAATCAACACATTGAATCACTGAATTACAAAATGACAATTCAAAATATTGTTCATTAAAGTTTGAGACATGATTCAATGTTCAATGGTTCATCAATCATGAAAGACTAAAGTTTTCATTTCATCAAACATCAAATGGATTATCAAAAAAATCCGGATCAATGGGGTCTCCAGTAGCTACAAGTGGTTGATCAAAATCATCATTAATGGAACCCAAATAGGTTCCACTAGCACTAGAGGGTATTGGCTCATCATCATCATCATCATCCACATCAGCCAAAGTGGCTCTAGCAAGATCCCGAATGGTCATATCTAGGTCAACGGACTCGGGTGCTACATCCCAAAGCTTCTCTGGCCCCTTCTTGTACTTTGGATCCTTCCGTGACAGGAGACGCAAGTTGTTGTGAATATACACCAAATCTTCTGCTTTTTTTGCAGCCAACGGGTTACGCTTGACTAAGTGGATAAAGGAGTAAGTACTCCAATTCCGCTCAGTGGCAAAAGAGCTCGCAACCTAGAGAGAAAACCAACAAAATTAAAAAAATACAAGATAAATTCAAGAGTGTTAAGTGTTAAATTCTACAATGCAAGTGACAAAAAAAAAACTTAAAACTTAAAAAATTACTTGTGATAGAATCTTAATTGCAAGAGGTTGGAGGTAGACATAATCTTGCCCATGAAGGTACCACCATCTAATAGCATCCATTCTGCTTTGGTCATTGATAGCAGTAGGATGGAGATCTCTTCTTGAGATAAATGATCCAGATTCTCTCCTACCACTTACCCCAACATTTGGATCGCAAAAGATTTTATCAAATGCTCTCTTATACCCATTGGCAACCTCAGCATCTATATATGGTGCCACTCTACCTGGAATAGCAAGTACTTTTGCGCTATAGTACCTAGGAGAAAGAGCATATGCTAGGAGGTGCAAAGGTGTGGTCATCTTGTTCCAACGATGAAGAACAATTGCTTCCACCTTTTTGTATAAGGTGTCCTCGGGATCATTCTCTCTCCTATGTATGACCTGGGATATCAAATGATGTTCATGTAAGTTATCTTGATGTAAGTTATGATTATGTCAATTTTGAATTTAAATAACTCTCAATAAACAAAGATAGAGGAATGTATTAAATTTATAACTTACCATTTTTATCTTCTCCAACATTGTGTCCATGCTATCATAGATATCCCCCAAGCATGGTTCATCAGTGTCGAAAAATCGAAACATAGACATGATAGGCTCAATGAATTCCAACACATACTCCACACGAGTCCACCAATCATCATCTAATAACTATGCGTTCACCTTTTGGGTCCTCATTGTATTGGACTGCTTCCAGATGCTCCATTGGTTACTAATAACCATTTGTGATAATGCCTCCTTCACCTTGACAAGACGTCTAAACACAATTGTGTGAGGCAAACCAGGTTTCAGCCACCTAAGAACATGTTAGTAGTGAGTTAATAACACATTTAAAATATGTAAACAACACATACAATATTTTATTCAATTATGTAAAACATGACATAAAAATTATAAAATGATAAATGAAACTAAATAAATTATAAATTAAATTTTAAAATTTACCTTCAACAATTCCAATCTGGAGTAAGTTCTGAAAATTGCTTCTGACATATGGTGATTTGTCACAAACATTTGAATCTCCTCACCCTCCTCATACACCTGTTTCACCCATTCTATTTCGGTGCCAATTGCTTTCATCACTAGATTGAGAGAATGGACAATGCACGGTGTTCAAAAGATGTGATCATATCTAGCCTCTACCAAAGCACCTGCAGCCTTGCAAACTTTTGCATTGTCCGTAATTACTTGGACAACATTGTCATGACCCACAGACTCTATGGAATCAATGAGAATCTGGGCAATGAACTCTACATTTTTTACTTCACCTTCACAATCAACTGCCTTCAAAAACATTGACCCCTTGGGGGATACAGCAATTACATTAATTAAAGGACGATTTTTGCAATCTTTCCATCCATCTGAAACAATAGACACACCCGTTTGAACCCAGGAATCTCTTATTGGTTTTAGTTGGGTCTCTACATTTTTTCTCACTATGTAATATGGTGGTGCGTAACTTTTCATATCTAGGGCCATGGTAACCAGAAGGTGCTTCATTTATTGCTTCACACATCTCCCTCCAATAAGGTGATCTCACTAAGTTGAATGGAACACCATTCACAAAGAGGCAACATCCAACTTTGAGATCAGCAATATCTCTTAACTCATTTTGAAATGCCCTATCTAATGGGCCTCTCTTGCAGGGGGTGTTGTGTGGTTGTTCTACATCTTCATCCCTATAAGGCATAGGCAAGAATGGATGTGATCTAGAGGTTAGTTGAGTAGGTGGCAATATTGTTTTATGTTTCCCGGTATAAGCACCTTGTTTCCCTTTTGCAACTATTTTGTCAACTTCTTGTTCTTTTACCAAAGTTGCTATTTGTGCAGCTGGCAATCCCTTCTTATCTCCCCCTGGGCCCTCACACATGTTAATCCCTTGACCCCCAGGGCCTAAAAGATGAAATTTTACTTGGGAGTAGGAGCTTCTATATTGTGTTTTGCAAAAATTACATTTCGATACATACCCCCCACCTCCAGTACATTGAGAAATTCTTGTGGTGTGTCTCCATAAAGGAGACCCTTTATCAATTTTAAATTTTTGAGATCCCTCCCCACCCATTGAGTCTTGACTACTCATTGTATGATTGTTACAATCTATAACAAAAATGAAAAAAAAAAACTTCATAACTTATACAAAAACTTGAAAAAAATTTAAAACTTTTCAAAACATGAAATAATCTATCAAAAAACTAGAGAATATGGTTCAAATGCATACCTTAATCACTCAAATCTGCTTCTTGGAAGGTATTTGCCACTCCATAATCAATCTCCTTCGAATACAATCACCTCACTTCAAGCTTGCAAGAATGAGAGAGCAAAATGTGAAAGAATAATAGAGAGCAAAATGAGAAATGAAATGTGTTTGGAGACCCATAAGAAGGGTCGTTTTAGGGTTATAAGCAAAAAAAATAATATAAAAATGGTTTTTTAAGTGCTTTTTTGACTTTTTGGTCTCCTTGACCCACGGATCCATGAGGATTCGCGCGGGGTCCTCGTGGACTCACGCGGATCCTCCCGGGTCCGTGCCGGATCTGGGCAGGGTCCGTGCACGGACCTGTGGGTCCGGCCCGTGGATTCGGGCGAACCCATGGGTCCGAGTACGGACCCTACCCGGATCCGGCATGGACCAGTCCGTGAATTCGAACCCAGACCCGGATCAGGACCTGTAGAGGCGAATCCGGCTTCTCAGGGTCTAACACAACATATAAGCTAAGAACATAAAAGGAAATCATTCAACACAAGGCAAGGAAATGCACTAGATAGCTCAATGTAAGAAGAGGCAAAAGTAGAGATTTCTATTAATATCAAGCAAAGGAAAATTACAAGTGCAGGGCATAGCCATTGCAAAAGAGCCAGTGAGGAACCCACAAAATATGCACAAAGCTTTCCTTTATAGATCAGGCATAACTGAGAATAAAGTAGTTAAGTTTGAACTCCAACCATATTGGAGTTAGGCTACAGAATTGCAAGTCAATAGATCAAATCAAAAAATGATCTCATGTGTGTACATCTGATCATGGAAGTGACAGAGAACAACCCAAAAATGAAGGCACTCTGCAAAAGGAAGGGACAACCAAAGTGGAACAAATCAAAACCAATCTGATTTCTGCATGTATTTGATTCATGAAATGACAGGAAATGGGCCAATAAATGCCCATATAGTCAAGAAAATCAATCCCATACCCTCAGCAAGTGGCAACAAGGTAAGGAAACGTGCTTACGTCGCATGTAGAAGCCAAAAAATGCAATTTGGTATTGAATACTCTTTCCTCGGGTCGTGTCTTAGTCACTGGTAAAAAATCCCGTGGGTGCAAAAACACAACATTTTTGCATCGGAGAGACAAGAACAATATCACCCTAATGCGGAAAACACAACATTTTCCACAGCACTCCTACTGTTATTTTTTGTCATTAAATTTGAAGTCGTTGTTTGTGTTGATACCAGGTCGTTCTTCAGATCGTTTAGTTCTGATTTGACCAGCATGACATTTGGGAAGTGTTCATTTTAAATCAGGCCACGTGTTTGTATGCCTGCAGACCACTATTTGTTTTATGAATGTCAACAATGAAAATAGGCTCTCGAATATAAACAATCTGTATGTTCTTTTAAGCGACACTTGTCTCTTGTGTGTCGGCACTGTCAAGCTTAGTTGTTGCCGGTGCTAGCTCTTGGTGTGTGCCAGCTGCAACCATATGAAGGGTAACGCTTCTTGTATGGTTATCAAATGTGTTAGAATAAAAAGTGTATTGGATGCGAATTTCAGTATGAACTGACAAAACGGCTCTATAGATATTTGAGCAGGTGAACAAAAATCATCGAATAGCTGAAAACATGAGCGTGTTGAGTGTTGAATGTTAAAAATAAGGAGAGAAGACTGTCAAAAGATGATAGCTGGTGTGACCGGTTGTGCGTTAACTAATAAAACAGGAGACACGGTGAACAAAAAGAAGTGTTGTGTAAAGAAATATTTACGCAGTGCCGTTTCTCCATTTTTATATAATACACGGCATCAGAAAATACATATCGGGTCTTAAAATAGGAAGCGGTGCTCTTTACAAAAAAACGTAAGTCAAGAAGATATGATGTGTGTGATAGTCAGAATTTTTGATATAGCTCTGCAACATTAAAAAATGTTTTTGGAGACCATGATGTGTGAGCTATTTCAATCAAATGGAGTGTGCCATTTTTGAACAATCGTTCTGACTATCTAAAACTCAGAACGTCTTCGAGTTAAGGAGGGTGTGCAGATTTTGAAAGTGTGAAAAGAGATTAACAATGAATTAAGGGATGTTGTGTTATTCTGGCACATTTTTCTTTCAGTGCATAACAACAGTGAAATAGATGCAATCATCACCTGAGGACACGAGAATATAGACTGTTATTTTAAAAACAAGGTTTTTTTGCAAACGGGAGAAGAATGTAGAGTAACAGTTCCTAAGAAAAGGTCGAGCATCATTTTTTGAATGTAGAAGATACTCAAAATTGCTGCAACATAGGACATCTGCAGTAAAGTTGGTGTGCTGCCATTTTGTAAGAATAACACAATGATGCAATCTCAAGTGTCGCAAGTGAGAGGTGACTGGTGGTCGAAGACATTAGTGACATTCCTAAAACAACGATTTTAAAAAAAACATGGGTAAGGGTGTAACTGTATGCGAGGAGAAGTTGTAGTCTTGTAAAAAGAGAAAAACTATGAGCAGTTCAAATATTCGGTGAGCAAAAACAGGGCACTGTTTTCATTACTACTGGCAGGGAAGTTGTTAAACATTTTTAGGACAGTGCTGACATGTTTGTGTAGCTAGGTTGTTTAACCATTGCTGGTGTTGATGAAAGAATATAGACAGGATTGACAGTGTGGGGGAGTCGATTTCTATGTATGCAGACCGGACGTGTTAAGGACTCTCTTTGGCAAAATTTCAGTATTCCTATAGCGTCTTCATATGTTTGTGAAGATACAGAATGTATTTTTGTGTTGTCTTATCATTCATGTAAGGAAGGTCGCTGCCTTCTAAATCAGGTTGGAGCCTGATCTTGAACAGTTGAGGAGAGTTGTAGCTCTCAGTTGTAACGGGTTGTTGCCCTTAGATTAGTGATGCCGTGGTTTTTCCTGTCTTGGGTTTCCACGAAATAATTCTGCATGTCTTGTCTTCTTTGTTGTGTGCTCTTTAAATTCTGCTTCTTTTTAAAGTTTATGTTAAATACTGATTCACCCCCTCCCCCTCTCAGTATTGTGTGTTTTTCAATTGGTATCAGAGCAGGTCACTCTCTTCCCGTGCTTAAAAGCTTGAGAGTTAGATCCTTGTGTCCATCATGAGTGCCTTAGAAGGTCTAGCTACAAACCGTGCCCCTCTATTTGATGGAAACAACTTTTCTTTTTGGAGTGTTCGTATGAAAACCTACATCATGTCTCTTGGCTGTGATGTGTACCTTAGTCTCATAAATGGCTATAAAATCCCTGCTACTCCTCCTATAGATGCTAATGATAAGAAGGAATTTGAAAACAATGCCAAGGCCATGAATGCAATTTTGTGTGGTCTAACTGAAGCTGAGTTTGTAAAGGTCGTGCACTGCACCACAACTAAGGAAATTTGGGAAAAATTGCACAACGCATATCAAGGTGATGACAAAGTCAGGAAAACTAAGGTTCAAACTCACAGGGCTGTCTTTGAAGGTCTTCGAATGAAGGACAGCGAAAACATTGCTGCATATTTTCTGTGTGTTGATGAAGTTGTCAATGCTTTAAGAGGTCTAGGTGAAACTGTTGAAGAGAAGACTGTAGTTCAGAAGATTCTTCAATCTCTTCCCATGAGACTTGATGCTAAAGTCTCTGTTGTTGAATAAATGTCTGATTTAGACACTCTAACCATTGATAAGCTACATGGCATCTTGACTGCATATGAAATGAGGACTACGGTTGAAGGGTCTTCTAAAACTGAATCTGCATTTAAGGCTTCAAAAAGAAGCAAGGACAAAGAGACCAATCTAAGTGAAGGCTCGGATGAGGACTCAAATGAGGAAATAGCTTACCTCATTAGAAGGCTGAAAAAGGGCTTTAACAAAAACAGAGGCAAGTCTGGTCTGAAATGTTTCAACTGCGGAAAGCTTGGTCATTTTGCCTCAAAATGTCCAATTGATAAAGATGAGGATAGCAATGATGAAAAGGAATACAAACATCGGAAATCTAGGAGGTTTACCAAGAAAAATTGGAAGTCTGAAAAGGGTAAGAAGGTGCTGTTTTCAAAAAATGACAGCGATGATTCTTCAAGCAGCGAGAGTGATTCAAGGGTAAGTGAAGTTATGTTCATGGCTATTGATGATGTTAGTTCTGAAGATATTGGAGATGTTGAAGATGATGAAGTTGACCTTGAGCTTGAATTGATTTCAGCTCTTTCAGAGATTAAGAAATTGAAAAAGAAAAATCTGAGTCTTGTGGATCTTCTTCAAGTTGAGAGTGCTGAAAAATTGAAGATTGCTACGTCTCTTAAGGAGGCTGAAACTCAACTTGTTGATATTAAAATTCAAAATGAGGAGGCTAAAAGGATTCGTGAAGATTTAGAAAACAAGATTCAAATAAAGGAAGATAACATTGCCAAGTTGGAAGCTGAAATTGTTGCTATGAGAAACATTGGTAAAACTTCTATACTTTCTAGTGAAGAGCTATCTTTCAACAGTGGGAAAATCACATTAGATGATGTTCTTGGTTCTCAAAGACCCATCAAAGATAAACGTGGAGTTGGTATGCAATCTGAATCAAGCACTTCACCACCGGAAAGTAATCAGCCTACTCCTAACAAGGTAAAGAAACCTTTTTTCTATGGCTACTATTTTTCTTGTAATTACTTTGGTCATAGAGCTGCTGATTGTAGAGTTGTTCCATACAAGAATTATTATCAGCATGAAAGAAATGTGTTTAGGAAGTACAATTTGATTTGCTACAGCTACAATAAGTTTGGACATACATCTAGATTTTGTAACAGCTACTATGCAGATTCATTTTACAATGTTGAGCCTAAAAGAAGAGCTAAAGTGACTAAGGTTTGGAAGAGAAAAGTTCAAGAGACTCCTCTTAAGGCACTTGTTGTTCAAACAGCCTTTCTAGCTAGCAGTGAGAAGGACATATGGTATGTTGATAGTGGTTGCTCCCGACATATGACAGGTGACTTGAGTAAGTTTTATGGACTGCTTGAAACATATTTGCAAATGACGAGTCACTATTGTTGGCTTTGAGTCTTCATCTTCTGATTTGAGCGTTGAGTGAGAAAGGCATCTTCTAGATAGGGCAAGACTAACTAGATGACTAGGCACTGAGACTACAGATTTATCACACTCCCATAGTCTACTTATGACATTTTGAAACAAACAAGGGTACGGAAGAGGAGCCAATACATGAGTGGTGTCCAATAGGTGATATGTTAGGTGAACACTTTAGACTAGTAGGTGAACAAAATAGATCTATAGTGGTGCACTAAAAATGTCCCATCAATGCATATCCCCAAAAAGATGCCTCTAAATTTCAAAAAACAGCCACTCACATGGTGCCACATCACTGCACCATTAAATATGATTTAGTGCATACCCATGGGTCTTAACACTTTTGGGGACCATTTTGGACACTTTCACAAAAAACATGCTGATGTGGCATCATATTTGACCATGTGGACTTGAAATTTTGTTTTTAAATAGGGGACTTGAAAAATAAGCTGCTGTAAAAAATTGAGAGTAATTTGAAATTTCCACATAGCATTTTGAAAAGCTTGAAGTTAGGGTGAGCACATAATGGCTCCTCTCCTGTAGTGGTAGACACAATAAGAAAGTTAGCTTGTTTATACATAATGCTTTAAATATCATTAATAACCAAGTTTTGAAATGTCTTCTTCTGCACTCTATAGTCATATGATGGAAAAGGTTCAAGCTGGGAGGGTAAGATTCTAAGGAATATTCCCCTACACCCTGCACTCAAACAATAAACTACTTATAATAAGTAGAGAAATAGATACAAGTGATCAAATTTGATTTACAAACCTATTTGAAAGATAGACAATGTAAAAGGGAAAGCTAACACATGGGACCCATTTGAAGTATGGTTTTCCACATGCACTATAAAACAACTTGGCCAAATGAAATGATCATCATTCAGACATTAGAAAATCATCAAAATCATAGATATTGAAGGATGAATCTAAGGCTTAGTTGCAAGCAAGGCATACACCTTAGGAGGCTCAAATTCAAATGTTTCAAGGGTTGTAAATTTTCATTGGGTCATATTGAACAACAACAATTGGCAACTCTACAAAAAAATGTGGCAGCATTTTTAGAAACTAGAATTTATGGTTTCATGCATAGTTGAAAAACTTGGACTCAACAATAACTTGGCAAGCCCAAAAATTTTGAAAACTCGGGACTTGACAAAAGCTCAACAATAACTCGGCAATTTTATCAAAAGTTTTATATACATAAATGTTTAAAAATATTCTTCAAAAACACGTGTATTACTAAATTTGTTGAGCATGCTACTAATTTCCATCATATATAAATTTAACTTAGAATTTAATACATACCATTGACCAAAAACCAAGTTCAACTCTGAATGAGTTATAATGCCACTTCCACTAGCCATGTCATATGTAGAAGTATTCTCATCTAAAGAGATTTTTGGCAAGTTACACAATAATAATGTCTTAGTATATGCTCAAGAGTTATGTCCCAATTCTCTATCATCCCTACATTGTAATAGAGTTTTTTATTTGACAGATTCCAATAACTAAGGTAGATTTGGTAGTGAAGACCCCAATGAGGTTAAGGGGTAGTGCCCCTCATGGGGGTTTGGAGGCAATACCCCAAATGGGGTCAAGGGGCAATACCCCTTGTGAGGGTTTGGGGGCAATGCTCGCAACAGGGTCTATGGGCAGCACCCCTCGCTGGATCTGAGGGTGTGCTCCCCGTCGTGATACAGGGAAGAGTGCTTGATGTCAGGCCCAAATTTAGGCCTTGGAAACCTACCATCAATAAAAATCATGTTTAGAAGAAAGAAAAAATAAATTATTGAATTTATACCAGTCTTTAATACAAAACTCATGAGTTTTATAGCCAAAAACTGTCGTGAGTTTTTCAAAAGCTTGTTGGTAAGTTTTTGGGCAAGTAACTCACCTGGCATTTTGACTCCGGACTACTCCCGAGTTAGAGTTTTTGGCTAGTTTTGCAACCCTGGTTTCAAAGTCTTTAATACATATACAACATCACCAAGGTGAAAAGAAAAGAAAAAAAACATAAGGGAAGACAAATGGACCAGATTAGGATAGCCATTTCAAGAAAGAAGCAATGCATGCATAATGAGTTACTCTCCTGAATCAACATTTCAACAAGCAGTGCTACTTTACTATCATTCTTTCTAGAGCTAATCCTAAGTGGACATTGGTCTATTTTTGGAATGGTTTCTTCTCATTTTTACTTGTCCAAAAAGACATATATCCATTCACTGAGCATTGCTCTGCTTGTAGCCAAGCCTCCATACTCGCAATGGAGTTCTATCGAATTCTCTCACAACATTGCTCTACTACAAATCAAGCAATTATGACCATTTTAGAGGTTACCCAACTCAACCCAAAATAATTCTTGTAATTTATATACATAGCATGTCCCTTTTTATTTATATTTCTCTTTTTAAGTATCCGGTTGGGAACCACTATTGATTTCTAAGGATCAGTCTATCTGTTCAAGGTGGAACTTTCTTCAGATGTTTGTATGTTAAATCGCTTTTCCTAATAGAGTATTCCAAGCTAGTAACCACTTACCCAATCTGTCTATACTCTTAGGTCCTTTGCTCCCATGACACCATTATGTATTCAAGAAATGATCTCTAGAAATACAAAATTCTGATAACTCACCACATCAGACCCTTTCAAAGGCCAAATTGTCACCCCTCTTGAATTCTGCCCATTTTGTCTTAAAAGTTTATTAGACTAAGGAAGCAACTGTACATGAAGTAGATAACTAAGTTTTTAAATGAAATTATAACAAGCACAGTTATCTTTAATGTTTTAGTCCACTCCCATAATGTACGCAAATTCTCACACTAGGTTGAGAAGCTAATTTACAAATCAAATTATTGATAGTTGATCTTTGCAAAAAATGGAAAGCAAAAGACAAGTAACCCAACTAGAATATTTCAAACTATTAAAAGAAATGATATATTTTAAGAAAAGGTTGCTGAAAAGTGAACATGCATTTTTTAAAGTGATTTTTGGGATTTAGAAGGATAAAAATAAAATGAAATAATTGATTGGTAAATTTTTATTATGGGGTAACCTCAGGCTTAGATGCCACTAGTAAACTGTAAGGGTATCTCTTTGATCAAATTTGCCCATTAATTGCACCCAGTATCATCTTTTGGGGTCAGTTGCACTCAGCAAGATGACTACAGCCACATATTACCCAATTTTTAACACTTAATCATCTCTCTTTGAATTTGAACTTAGAGCTCCCTTATGAAAGCTCTTAACCTTTTACATACTTGAGCTCATCATGTTTGATGATTGTTGAGAAAAAATACACCAAAACATATAACTTATAAGCATTAATATTCAAGATTCTACTTACATCAGTAAAAAGAATGCCTGCCACACCAGCCATTGCAAAGCGAGCATGAATAAGTTCTGCCTGAACATACCATCTTAGATTTTGTGGGTCTTTTCCAAGCTCCAAGGGATCAAAACCAAAATCACCTGCAAGACTGTAGTCATGGCTTGTCAATTGTGTAAAAGAAAGAACATGAAGTGTAGAAATATCATAGAACATTAAGTGTACAAAGATGTTTTAGAACATAACTTTTGCAAGGAAAAAATATTTCTTGTGTATATTACAATTGAGAAGAAAAGATATACAAATGACAAATCACAACACATTCTAGAATTAAAGACATTGATTCTATCCTAGTTAATGTCATCAAATGGAATAAATTATTTGCTTTCTAGCAATTTACAAAATTTCTGGTAAACCACTTATGTTTAGACAATTCATCAATTATGTTATAATTAGATAAAATCATGTGTTCTATGGTCTACCTTATAGAATTTAAATTTAGTTTATTGCACCACATTGTAAATTTAAGAAAATATTGATGAGTAAACTTAATTTAACTATCTCATCATGGAAAAAGAGTGATCTGAGAGGATCATTACTAAGCTCTAAGAACACCTTAGTCAAGGAGCGACAAAGGCTATCTGAAACTCACAATCAACTAGCTTGTCAAAATAGGGAGCCATGCAGAAAATATAAGTTCAGCTTACCCCATCAGAATAAAATGAATCAATATGGAAAGTTGCTATCACTCTTAAGTTCTTAACACATATTTTCATCAGGTTTCAGATCAGAGATTCATTGTTTGACACATGTTTCCTTGTCTTTCTTATGCAAGTGATGCACATCTTTCTGCAGTTTACCTACAATTTTTTTAGCTTGTCCTTGACAAGTGGGGGTGCTCCCATACTTGCCTCTTCAAATACAAATGTTTTTCATCTTTGCTTTTATCCCTTCAATGCAAGTATTAATACCAATTTTGGAGTGATATTTTTGCTTGAATGAGTGATCAGCTTGCTTTTGTGCCAAACAATATAACTTTCCTTCATCGACATGAAAATAACTCTTGGTGATGCATGCCAAGAACCTTGTGAATGAACTCTTCCGAGCTCATTTTTTGCAAAAAATCATGCAAAGAATGTGTAAGAGGACTTCTTGCATCTCCTTTCTTTCATGGCGAAGCTACTGGTGTGAAAGACCTCTCTACCTCATTTCCTCACTAAGCTTGATGTCTTTTGTTCATGGTTGACATCAAGATAAGAGCGTTCTTGCTGCTCCGCTCCTTTACGCTTGGCTGCCTTTTCCATTACAGATTTTTATGGATAAAAGAGCAATTATATTAAAGGCAAAAAAGGAAACATTTACAAAATCCATAACCATTTAAATGTTAGAAGGCATAAAATAATACCTATTACAAAAACCGGGATGGACCAATAGAGGTTTAAGCTTCTATAATATAATAAGCTGCTAAGGTCACTTGAAAAATATTAATAAAAAGGGAACAAAATGTGCAAATTCATGATTGGTCAAATAAAATTAAGCCTGTCCATGCCTTGGCTGGTTCCCCAAAGGATTATGATCGATTATAAATAATTGCAGATTTCTGTGGTAGAGGATTCAGAAATTGAATGTTGAGCACAGCCACATTACCGGCCTGATTCTAAATGTACAAAGAAATCAACAAAGGGAAAATTTGAAAGGATAGAAGTTTTACAAAAGAATGGTGCCATGAAAAAAGTGTTGCAATCTGCAGCTTCATCGCTCGTTTCCCATAGTGAACTTTTCCAAAGCTTGATTGTAATGTCCCCTATTCGGACTTTACTTGATTTACCCTATAATCCCCAACTAGGGTTTGGTTTGTTCTTGGAAATGGAAATTTAAGTTCGTCTCAGTAGTGTTTCTTACTAGGAGACTGCCAATTTCCAATGATAAGCATACATCACTATACAGAAACAATTGATACATAATTCATTTCACGGTTAACATACTTAAGCCCTAGTTCCTTGCTTCTCTCCTAAACATCAACCCTAAGCAGGATGAGGAATTACTTGTCCTTAGGGTGCTTTGAAACCAATCTACAAAAAGGCTCTCTCAAGGTTTCTGGAACACATATTTGTACCCATCTCAGGACTTTTCCCTCAAGGCATTGGAAATACATGTCCTTATCCATCTTGGGATTCACCTACCTTGTGAGGAATTATTCTGCCTTTCCCTGACAAAACCAACCTATCCTCTTAAGGGTCTAGCGAGTGATTAATGAGTAGGCTATGTATATATTAATATCTCATGTATTATGAATATGTGTGTGTGTGATACAACATTACTGATATATAATTCTGATTTCACTCTTATTAACATGTGTGTGTGTGTGTGTGTGACCATACAAGGGTTCTTTATCCCTAATAGAATTCAGATATAATATTCTGTAAATCAGTATGTAACTCATAGATGCTTGCCAATAATATAAATAATACATTTCGTTTCTCATCTCTTCCTTGTGAAAAGTATTAAATGTATTATATAGCCTCCCATTCTTCGAATATACAAACATACATGCATGCATGCATGCATGAATGAATGAATGCACACACACATATGACCATATAAGGGTTCTTTATCCCTAATAGGATTCAGATCTAATATTCTTTAAATCCT
The DNA here is from genome assembly GCA_027943335.1 of Chamaecyparis obtusa. NCBI lineage: Eukaryota > Viridiplantae > Streptophyta > Pinopsida > Cupressales > Cupressaceae > Chamaecyparis > Chamaecyparis obtusa. The sequence continues at coordinate 1,120,326 of BSBK01000426.1, read as the reverse complement.
TATGTAACTCATAGATGCTTGCCAATAATACAAATGACTCATTTCATTTCTTATCTCTTCCTTGTGAAGAGTATCAAATATATTTTATAACGTCTGATTTTTGATCTGCAGAGTGATAAAATAATTATTTTTTCTCTAATCTCTGATTCTTCAATGAGTCCCCAAAACATAAATAAACATTTCACATACTATATCCTTCAAGGCTGAATGGTAACATCTTTTGGATATTTTTGAAGACATGTCTCTTCATACTTGAAACTATGTACCATTATGCTCTTTGAGTTATGTACTTAGAGTAGATTCATTGATGTACTTATACTTGATCTTGATATGCATGTGTACGTATTTGATCTTAGAGTAGTTATTGTTTTTATGTTCTTGATTGTAATTGAGTGAGTAATGTCTCAATTTGTGTGTATTTGGTACTCCCCTGTGTGGAGCAAGCTTGTGTTTTATGTCGTATGTTGGTGTGGGCAAGCCTACCCGGTCGTCGGACTGAGAAACCCTATCCATTGCATGTTTTTAGGCTAACAACGGCTTGCCTGCTATAGGAGCCATCAAGTGATTCAGAAGGATCCTCCACAATCAATCTAAATTAATGATGACAAAAATGATGATGTCAAATGTTGAGTAAAATTCTTTTATATCATAGTTCTTATAAAGAAATTTCCAATGCACTTTGAACGGGTTCAAACAAACGTCGTATGCAAAAGTTACGGCTTTTAGAAAGTTTGATTGCAATTTAGCATTTTTAATTTGTAGATCAGCATTTCTGACCTGTAGATCAGCGTTTCTGCCCCAAATTTCAGCATTTTTGAAATACGAACTTGGGTATCAGAATAGCGCCTCTGCCACGTCTTCTAGCACTTCTGTCAAGTCTTTCAGCACACATGAATTAGCACATTTAAGACAGTGAGCACTTCTTGAGGTTCCGTCGAAAAAATAATTACATTTTTGGATACCCTTTATCCCCGAAAGGCCTTCTTAGTTAAAACTGTTGGATTCGAATAAGGCTGGTTATGTTTACCCCCTATGTGTGCTTTTGGATTCTTGTATATATTTTTCCCAGGAATGTAGCCATCTCCTCGATGAGCGACCGTTGACGAAGGTCCATTCATTTTCCGTGAGGTTCGTGGACGAAGTCCGAACTCTCACGAGAGGACTTGAACGTGCCTATATCGATCTCGCTTGAGTATTAGGTTGCTTGGGAGCCTTTGAAAGAATTGAAAAGTCTTGTGTGCGATCATGAAGTGATCGTCATGTTATCTCTTGCATGTTGTATCGTGCTTACATTTACAGTTATTTGATGCGCTTGATATGTTATGTGCATGCTATGTCAAAAAAAAGGTTGTCCAGTGCATATTTAACCCTTGTTTCCAAGGGTTCCTTGGCAGGGCATTACATCTAGTATCAGATCCCATGTTCATACGTTGGGATCTCTATGTATATGTTGCCCGCATAGTAGATGTTATGGGCACGTGAGCGTGGGTGTATGTAGTGTCGTGAGCTAGTCGTTGGGTGTTGCTTGGGTGCCTAAGTGAAACATTCTTAAGTGTCTTGAGGAACTAACCCAAGTAATACGAGGTGGAGGAAGAGTACCTCCTAGATCTTGCACTTTCCAGGGATGGATGATACCCCTGTGTGAGCACCACTTCAGAGCCTCTTAGACCATATGGTTGGCGCATTGCTCATGGTTTTTGAGTGTTTGGTGACCCTTGTGTGGTCTGAGTGCATGGATGCCTTGGCAACCGTGGTTATGTTTCCATGTGTTATAGCTTCATAGATGATATGTATATACTGATAGGTTCAGGTGCTGATTTGCCCTTGAGAGGCTTGTGTGTGTGACCCCCTTGGTTGGATTCACTATTTGGTGTCCATGCATGGCCTTGAGAGCCTATTGATTGACTCCCTATGGGACGTGATGCATTGTATTCTTATGATTATTGCATTTATGAAAGAGCAATGAAATAATTCATTTTTGTTATATATTGGCACCTCATTTCTTGCATGGTTAGGCATTCCGCTTATAGAGAGATGTTTACGCACTATGGTAATTGTTGAAAAGAGATATCTATTGGTAATGAGAAGTGTGATTATCAATTGTAATAGATCATTTGGGTTAATTACTTACATCCCCAAATTGCATGGTTTCTTAACCTTTTTGAAAAAAGTTGTGGCGGTGAAGCATCTTATGGAATTGTATCATTCAATGGAATCATTGGAGTTTAGCACATTTTCCTTGTGACCTTGCATCTACCTTGCATTGAGGGAAATGAGGCCATTGTGACAGTAGAGTTTATTTGTCACTTGTGTGATGTTGTGATTGCTACCATACCCTTGTGAGTTGGGTGGTGTCGTATTGACATAGCTAGTTTTGGTGACTCGTGATGTGATTTGTGCATACCCCAATGTGGGAAGAACCTCCATAGTTGTTGGTCATACATAGCTTGACCCATCATTGTGTAACACCTCCTGTGTGAGCATGATGAGCACCCCTCTAAGAGATTGAGTCTCATGTTCCAACCTTGTGTGTGCTTCACCTTAAGGTTGTAATTACCCTCTTCATGTTGTGTTTCTAGTGAACTTGCATTGTGCATCTAGCATATGTTTTAAGGTTGTTCTTAGACCCTCATTTGATTGAGATCCTGCATAAAGGAATCGTTGCATTGCATGTAGAAGAATATGAAAATTTGAATTGCAAAAGAATATTGCTGTTTTTGTTAGTAGTGATGCATATGATTGGGATCATTGACGGTTCAATGTTTGGTTTGTGTGGGTATGTTCTCTAACGCTGCTGAGACAATGTGTTCCTCAGCACTGTGTGGCGGTTACTCCCTCTTATGTGACTGATTTTGGTCACAATATTTCGTGAATGTATTTCATGATTGATGATTTATTTTATCTTTTGGTGGATCTTTTCATGTGTTGTGTGGGCCAGCATTGAATTTTGGTATCTCTTATGCTTGGACTAATCACCCAAACTTCTCTATCTATCTTTGTGACAGTTGTCATGTTATTGTTGAATTCCTAGCATTTTTGGGATTTTCTGTTGGAATTGATGATTCCCCATTTGGGTTTTCCCTTTTGTTTCGTAGTGACTATTCTGAATGTTTTGTATTGCTTCCCTATCTTGTGTTTTGTGACTCTGTCATGTTCAATGTGAACCTTTGATAGTACGTGCAAGGGAGAACATCGCAGAGAACATACTATATATTGTGTTTGCTAAATATTTGTAAATATGATTAATAAGAATAACTTGCCTTAATTTTGAGGAAATGTTGTTTGTATAAGAAATGCAAATTGACAATAGTGTAGATGTTTGTTAGCCTTAATTGATTTAAAGATGCATTGGATTGTAAATCTCCTTGGTATGGATGTTCATGGTTGCATTGTACAATGGATTAGAAAATGTGTCCCATGTTGACAAGATTATAATTGCATGACCTTGATGTAAACTATTAGGAATGGATGGTCATGATTGGTAGACCTCATTTTGAGCATTAGATAGTATCATGATATATACTATTGTCTGATAATGCCATTGCGTATCTTATGCAGTATTGCTAGAGCTTGAATGCTTCCATTGGTTTCCAATGTGCATGCTTAGTGAGATTCCTGTTTTCTCCCATGCTATGAAATTTGAAGATCTTGAGTGTCTTCCTTTGTGTCATTGTTATTTCGGATGGTTGGGTGTGACCTATTCCAACTATGCATTTTGATCTGTGTTGTGGGTCTTGATGACCATGTCTTGCGGTTATGCTTGCCTCTTTTAGAGTGATTGTTGAAGCACTTGATGCACCACTGTTTGGTTTTTAGTGCCGGTGAGTGTTCTTTGGGGTTACTTCTAGGGTGAGTTCCCCAACTCCTCTTGGACTAGCATAGTGTGGGGACAGAGAGAGTCTCATTTACCAGTCCTGGCAGTCCCATAGCTATGTCTCTTTATGATTATATAAATCATATTATATTGGTTAATTCATCACTACTTGGCTTGACCCATGTCAGAGATCGGATTGCTAGAGGATTGCTGGTGGTGTGGTATCCCTAGCTTTAGGCTAGAAGGACACGGTATCTATTGGCGTATCTCACCATCTTGAGAATTGGTATGGATTTGAATGTAAGATGATGTTTTCCATTTGGATTCATTACCACCTTGTTGAAGGTGAGACCATGGTCTAGTTGGGTTAAGTGACCCTAGTTTCCAGCTATAGTTGAGCTCTCGACGTCGGAGAAATCTTGTTGCTCCTATGCTTGGTGTTTTAGTTGGGCTTTGGGTATCCCTTCAAGTGGAAAGAGTGCACTATGGAGCCTCTATTACGTGAATTCTCCTAGTTGTGAGAGGCAACCTTGTACGTTTGTATCTCTTGGTACCCTGAGTTGGATGTGGTATCCCTCATAAAAGTGCATTTTGGCAGAGAACCCTCACCTTTTTCAAATTCTTGGGTGAGTTAGTGAGACTCTAGTTGGATTTATGGATGCTCCAGATGAGCATGGTAGTGCTTTTCAATATTTTTGGGATGATCTTTCCCTTGTTCTTGAGTTTCCATCTTGAGATTTTTGGTGCTTTGATCTTAAGTGAGACCCTTGAAGGCATTGTTTTGCAGTTGGATGCATCGTGATGAGGTAGAGTGGCTTGTGCTATGCCTCTTGTGGCAAAGATCGTGTCTAGATGTTTCTTTCCTAGCACATATTGAGTTCCTTATTGAAGGACTTGAGAGATTGATGATCCTCTTTTGTGTGTGTTCATCCTTTCAGCAGTTGTGAGGTTGGCTAGTAAGGAATTGGTGTGACTTCGCTAGACTTGTGGGGGAGTCGTATGGCTATTCTTGCATTTGGATTGGTTTCCGATCTCGCACTTGGTGTGCTCTTTTGGTTTGACTTGCAAGCTTCCAAGAGGTGTGCTCTTTGGGAGGGATGATGTAGTGCCTCTCCCATTTGTGTTTTGCATGACATCCTAATAGATGTGGCTTTGACCTTCCATGCTCGTATTGTGTGATCATGTTGGAACCGTGTGAGGGTTATGCCTTCAAGATGATCTGATTTATGTCGTTGCATCAGCAAGTTGTTTATGCTTTATACCTAGTTGTGAGAACCATTGTGCTATGGCTAGTTGTATACCTGATTTGTGATGCCTTGCTTTGGCTATGAGATGCTTATTGTTTCTCCTATGTGATTGGTTGAGCTAATCTAGTGAGTCGGTGACTATTGCTGTGCTATGCTTTCATATTGGCATTGTGAGATGCACCCAATACAGTTGATTCTTGTGTCCATTCCAAGATGGTTGTTGTGGTTTTGATTGGTTTCTGCCTTGTTTGGCTTTTGAGGTAATTTGATGGTTTCACTGAGGTTGTGTCAGTGGCTACTGGATTTTGATTGTATCACGATGATATTCCGTGAGTACCCATGAGATGTGATCTAGTGGTTGCCCTATGTGATGCATTTGTTTACTGCACCTTATTTCGGTTATTACAATATAGTTGATTTATCTATTAGATTATGTTGTTATTAGTGTTTTGATCATATCTGCATGATGATGCTTTGGGATAATATGTTATGATGATTATCATAGATTCTTGTTATACATTGTGCCTATTATGTTGTTGGATATATCACTTGTTTACTTTCACTAACTTATGCTCATATTCCTGTAAAGTGATTTATTTAAATGCTTTAGATTTAAATGCAATGTTAATTTAATGATATGATGTTTACTACCTTACCGTACAATTTACATGCATTATGCCCTTTATGCTAGTATGAAGTGAGACAAAGTCGTAGTTACTCATTCGTGAGATTCACGCCATGTATCACTCTCCTTCACCATTTGTTATCATGTATTTTATGTGCTTTGACTATTTGTATCATGAGCATTTGCACTTGATGTTTGCTTGTTTCAGTGAACAGGTACTAGATACATTCTGCCTAAGCTGCAAGATTTGAGTGTGTCTATATCCCCGATAATGGCACAAGAGATAGTAGCTTTGACCCCCTTCATATTTGAGCCAATATTGTCCTTGTATGGACGGTGTATCTGTAATTGATTATTATCCCTCTAGCACATATTGCATATTGCATTTGTGATCGACCAGTGACTATCTGTGCATTCAGAGTTCCCACAATTGTCGCGGAAGGATTGGATTTAAATGCAGATTTTATTAGTCGGGAAATTTTTATTTTATTTTTTATTGCCATAGTAGGATTTCAATTAAATTGGAATCGATTTTATTTAATTTGAGAAAAGGTCAAATAGTTTATTTGATTATTTAAATAATCTATTTGAAAGTCATTTTGGAAAAATGGCTTTATATTGTGGGATAAAATTCATTTCCACACTTCATGTTTTTGAGAAATGAGGATTTTGCTCCAATTTGCATTGGAGAAAATCGATGATTTGCTCGTTGTGTTTGATCCGCTGGTCGGATTCTTGCGTGGAGTGGCTCATTGGAATCGTGCCTAAATTTTCTGAGTTTGAAAATGGAAATTTTCTTTACAACAATCATAGTTTTTATAACAATATGTTTCTGTGCTATCACTACCATCAACGACAACCAAGTTGTGTAGGGTGGTCTATTGGTTCTTCAAGATCAACCTAGTTGACAAAATGTAACAAGGTCAAAATTGAGCTCGAAGGACAATTCCATTCTTGAGTTATTTGTTTACTCATAGTTAGGGTAAAATTCTTCAACATTTTTGGTAGGATTATATAAGTTTGCTTTTTTTATTTTAGTTTGTGGTGTTGTAGATATCTTTATTTAGTTTTGGTTTTCATTGTCAAGCTTTAATGAAGAGTAGATAGATTTATAGGAATTGCTCTCACTATAAATGTTTCTTGCCTCTAACTTGATTGGGGGTGGGTGAGATAGTATTCGGTCTTCGATCAATTATTGATGACCATACAAAGTTAACAATAGTTAGCATCAATGGTGTTGAGGAAGGAGAGGTCATCATCGTTGGGCATCAAGCTAGATGTGCTATACACAATACTTTATAATCACTAAGACATTAAAGTTGATGCAGTTGAGAAAACTATAATTGTGCTTATACTGCAGTATGCGTACAAAATGGTTAGAGAGGATGAGCATACCAGTATGATGTTCATCATTTGTATAACAACTAAGAGTGTAGCAGGCTTAGGTGTGAAGTGACATCAAGTAATCAATACTAGGATGCAAATTGTGTCAATTTACAAGCATAGCAAAGAGAATTGGATGACTTTACAATCAAATGTAATAGATCATCTTCTAGGCCCCTTTGGATCGAGGGAGGGTTTGTTGGGTCTAGTGATCCAAATGATTTTATTTAGTTTTTAAATAAAAATTTGTGAGGCATGCACCTCATGTGTGAGTCACCCCCACCCTCATTAGAGTTAGTATTTTACTACTTTAATTAATATGTGAGAAGGTTAATGTTGGTATGTTAGTTATTTAGGTGATAGTTAATCCCATATAGATGGTTGGGAAGACAGTTCAAATTAAAAGCTGAATGGTTTAATAAAAAGTAACTATAATTAATGTAATATGCAATCCCACCATAAGAGAATTCATGTGTTCATCGATATCTTTGCAGACAGATCAAATTAAAAGCTGAATGGTTTCCTAAAAAGTAACTATAATTAATGTAATATGCAATCCCACCATAAGAGAATTCATGTGTTTATCAATATCTTTGCAATGTAAATCCATTTGTCTCTGTAATTGTGGTTTCCAACATTAAATGATTGGAGTTTTGTGATTTGGAAGGTTATCATCATTTCTTACCTCTGACCATTTGCTGAGTTTCTGTATATATACAGACCTTGGAGCTCAAGAAATTTGTCTTGATTGAGTGTTATGAAGTTGTAGCATTTGAGTGCAGTGTAGGAGACCATGTAGAAGCATGTTGCACAGCAAGACAAGCAAGGGACACTGTTGATGTGTTGCAAATGTCCTTGGAGGCCTCAAGATGGCAAACATGCAGCTAATATTGTAAGGAGATAATGGCAAGGAAATATGCAGCCTTACTCTTCTCTTCTGGATTTTTCTCACATTAGGGTTCATCTAGGGTAATCCTGTGATATCCTCTTCTGATTGCGAATATTTCTACTGATTTGAATTCGGAAGTTAAGTTCATACAGTAACTCTATTGTTGAAAATTGATTTTCTAGTTATGCAGATGTTTTATTTTATGTCTGGTTTAAACATTTCGAATGGATAGTGCTGGTGGAATTGTACTGATGCAGTTATAGGTACCTTTGAATCACATTTAGGTGGGCAGTGGACAACTGTAGGCCACACAATGGGCTGTGACAACTGCTATCATGATCCAACTTCTGAGTGATCACTAGTGCCCAGTAGGATCACAAACTTGTGTAGCTCATGTTTGTTTATGTGGTTGTTGTTTGTTGAATGGGTTGTCGTTGCCTTGTGCTTCTATTGTTCATCACTATGTTACTATGCGATAAGTTAATATTTTATGTTTTGAGGTGATAAAAGTGAATATTGCAGAAAAGATTAGCACTAGAAACCCCAAGTGCCTTTATAGATCCTAGAGTAGGGGAAAGCTACATCAATTTAAATTTAAAATCCTAAGTTCAATGTTAAATATTGCAAGGGTTTTTCCAACAGGGGAAAAAACCTATCTTTGAACTCTGCTCTGGCAGTGTTCCTGGCATTCTCTATGCAAAGAGATGAATTAGAAAATATTAAAATGCTGATAATAAATACAAGATCCAATGAAATTGAATGCAGAAAGGTACTCCATTTAACCAAAGCCTTTACTGGCCAATAACTGCAGTATAAACCTAAACTACGGTACAGGACGGAAAGGGATAGTGGTGCTTATCTTTTTGGTTATGCGTTTTTGGTGAAGGAAAATAAACATGGTGAAGCCATGCCAGTTTGTGAGGCTTATTGTTACCATGCAGAGGTCTATAGTTTAACGTTTTTGCATGAGGAACTCTTGATCTCATTCTTATTATGCTGATTGGTATTGTATTTAAGGGAAAGATATCATTGTTGAAGAGGTTTGATTTTGTAAGGGTTGCGATTGGGTCTCAGTCTGGAAGCTGAGTACTCTGAAGGTTCAAGATTGAACTATTATGTAGTGATTTCTCATTCGGAGGGGTTTTGGAATTGTCAGACTTTGCTACTGTCTTGCGTGACTGCAGAAGTATATCTTCTTAGGAAGGCATGGGACTCATTCTTGGAGTTCTTTGAGACTAGATGCAAGTTTAACACAACACTATATCGATAAGTAACTTGGAAACCTTTATTTGGAGTTAGTGAACTTAATGAAATTGAAAAGGTATAAGAGGTATTTTGACTTTGCCTTTCTGAGTACTATGCCATATTTCCTTTATGTTTCTAACTCAAGGGTATTTGTGACTATTGTTAAAAACAGTTAGCTTTTGGAATTATTTCTGTAAATGTGATTGTAACTGGGTTCTTAATATTATATTGACTGTTGACTACAATCATGGAAGACTGAATGTTGCTATAACAATTTAAAGTAATAGGCGTAACTAAGTTATTACATGTACTATTGCAGATATATTCACTTAAGTACTGCACTCTAGGGCCCATTGATATTTGCCAATGCTGAGACAAGAAAATATGAATTGAGCTTTGCTTGTATCTTGTAAATGTTAGGGTGAAGGTTCTTTGTGATATTGTTATCAGTTTATTAAACTCCACCTGTAACTTGTTTGTACATATAGTGAGAAGGAAGCTAGGCTATTTGTAAATGATATTACTTGTTAGCGACTATAGAAAATCAGGTATTGATTGTTAGGGTTGCATTCTTGTATTTTGAGTGGACAGAGATAGATGGGTTACCTTCTATAACTGGTGTTTTGGTATTTGCATTATTGTAAGAGCAAAGAAACTTATCAAAGGTTGTGATGATATCTCTAAAAAAGATTGATTGATGTTGTAAATTAAGGTTTCCTGTTCTTGAAATGAAATGACCCTAACCGGCCATTTACTATTTTTTGCCGATTAAACTCATGCAAATTCGAAATAAACAGAAACATGCAGATAATTGTTGAGCCAATAACAATAACCAGCAGATATATTCATATAACCAGCAAATACAATCTCATGAAATAACTCAGAAAATGGTATGTATTTTACATCAACAATACAACACCATAGATTATATCATTCCAATCTGAACTACAAGCAAATAACAGTAAGACTGGATGAAAGGTGTTGATGTTTATAGCTTCGATCAAATAAAATGATAATGATATTATGAGAAAATAAATAAGCAATATATTAATATATATATATAATAATGGACATTATTATTATATTAATATACATACTTATAATATTAGATTAAATAAACATCATATTCATTTTAATGATCAACCTTGTTAATACTATTTTGTATTAGTTATATTTAAGAGTATGAAATAATATTATTCTAAATTATATATGCATATTAATATATATAATAGTAATGATATTAATATATATATATAAATGTATATTATATTTAAATCAAATAATATTTCATATTATATGTGGAAACCGATTAATATCGGTAAAATCAATGACACCGATTTACATAGGCTGACTTAACCAATTGATATCGGTCTTAACTAATGTTCGATGCCTTGTATTATTATAGATTAATATTATTATCAAACCCGAACTATTATTGAATGATTACCGTTTGTTATGGTTTTACATATGGACTGTTATTAAACAGTATGTATGATTAAGAGTCAGGTAAATGTATCGTCACGTCTTACCATTTACGTGACTCCCTTATTTTCCTATATATATTATTATCCAAATGAGACGTTGAAACTAAGAAGATATAACAGACAATCCATTCGGGTTAAGTGTGACAGAAAATCAGTTTATTACATTCGTTTGAGCAGCCAGGGAAATACTGTAATTAATAAGTGTATGTGCAGTATTAAGTAAAAAGTATATTCAAGGCTCACGTCTCCATTGTGTAAATATTTATATTATCATATTTATATATCTATTACTATATTAGTAATAAATATATATATATTGTGATTACATATATCACACATATTGAGTTAATATAAGAAAATTTAAAAGCCATACTCTTGATCTTAAATTTAACAAAAGGAACCTGGTAAAACAATGGCCAACTCTGAAGTGAATCCGCACCGGGATGAATCGGGTTTCTGTCCAATCCACCAAGAAATGCTGAAGGTTTCCGTCCTCAGATTTCTGATTCAATAGCTGAAGCTTCTCGAATTCTCAATGAGAGATAAAAATCCATAAATTGAAGCATCCTGAATGAGACTCCAAAACCTCCTCTTATGGCTGCAACTATGACTCTTAAGTTTCCCCACTGTGACTCTTCATATGCCCATTTCGTCTCTTTATAATTTCACTTTAAGTCACTTTTAAATAAAATGGTCGTTGAGTTATAAAGTAAAATAATAAACAAGTGAGAAAATCTTCCGGCATTAAAATAGGGGCTCAAACAAGCTCGGATGCCGACGTGTGATAGCTCGCCGGAAAGCTCTCGACGAGACGCTCCAAGTCCACTACTGAAAAGCCGATAACTCTGAACCCTGCTGACTTACTATAAATAGTAAGTACCCTGGAAACCTGTGGAAACTGCTCCGATTGGCCTGAAACTGAAACCACCCAGGCCAATTATCTCCTGGAGCACTGCCACGCCACGATTACCCCTCTGGACCAAGGTAAAATGGCTAACGACCCAACACAATATAAGGTACCCCAAAAAGGGGACATTACATGAAACTTGAAAGTTCTTTACAATTTGTATAATGAAATGGACAATCAATAAAGGTTAAGGATGGAAATGGTTCATCCTGTTAATCTGGACTTTTGTCATTATTTTTGTGTTCCAGTTGGGTTAGCAACGTATATGAGTTAGGGTTCATGGGAATATAACTAACTAGAGTCAAAATGGACCAATGGGTCAACTGTGATGGTGGAGAAATCAGAAATCAATAGCATTTCTCTTAATCACCATTCTTAATATTGAAATGGAACTTGATTTTAAGAAGCTCTGAATTTTCTTTGAATCTGTATATTGTATTTATGAATGAATGCAAATTTAGTCAAGGCTTGCTTGATTCAGAGGATAAGTATAAACCCTGGGTTAATCTAAGGATTGTTGACTTGATTGTTGGATAACTTAATCATTGTTTTGATAACAGTGTTGGGTCAGGATTGTTTCTGACAATGTTGTAAGCTATGTATTGATTAAGAATGAGTGAGATTCTTCCTGTGTGGGCTGTATTGTGAATGTCTGGACTGTACCATTCACAGATTGTGGATGAGACAATAAGGCTTGAAATGGAAGTGGCCCTACCTTTAATTGTCATAGCAATGACTGTTATGGAAATGTCCAATGGCAAGTTTAGTTTTCTCAATAATAATCTCTATGTAGTACAACCCAAACCTTAGGAAAAATATTGTGATATTCCTCGGCTTCTGATCTTTTAGTTTTAGATCATAGTTGTGATGTCACAGTTCATTGGGCTTGCGTGGGGAGCTGAGTGGTATGGCCCTAGGTGGGGATTCAGGTATCCACTAACTCCTCTAAATGTCCCCAAGAACATCTGGATACCTGTATATAATAGCTTGGAGTAAGATCAAGACAAACCGTGCAGGGATACCCAATGAAACATTTGTACCAAGTCAGTTGTCACTTGATATCATGTCCAGCACTGTAATTAATCATTCTTTGATCATTTGATGGATTGTTAATTTTGACCATTCAACATTACAACTGAAATTGAGACTGTAATTTAGGAAAAGGTTCTTAACTTAGTCGATTTGTAGACTGATATGAAAGCTGAATTGGTCCATGCAGATGTAATTCAACATATAATAAATTTTAAAATCTTGAAAGGTTTGACAGTATATGTTGTTATCTATGCAATGACTGCATTGCATTGTGAAAGTAATATGAACAGAAATACTTAGACTGATTTTCCATGTACATTTGATAAGTTGGAATTATAGTCTATCTATACGCTTGTATTATATTGAACATGAAATACAATTATACTGGAAAATTAATGTTAGTAACTTAGTATATGCGAACTTCAGATCTCAATTATTGTAAATGATGACCAAGTTGGGGTTAGTAAAGTTGATTCTTCAATTATTGTTGTTATAGTTAGTGTTCCAAGACTTTTCTTTTTGGATTCAGCATGTCTTCTATATTTATTTAGTTTTCCATTTTTGATTCATTTTTCCCTCTTCTTTCTTGTTTCATAGAGGATTTTTCAGTTTTGTATCTCTTTCTATCTACAAATCCTGAATGTTTTCTCTGACATATTAATCAATTTTTCATTTATTTGTTATTGCAGTGTACCTGAATTTTAAAAATTATTATAATGTTGGACCCAATTAGAAAGAATGAGTTGAAAATATTCCATCCTAAGGGCTAAGAGAGGGGAGTTGGTTTACAGTTTTTCCAAATTAGTGGGTGTACCGTTCTAAAAAATAAGCAACTATAATTACATGCTCAATTTAGCTCCACTTTAGCATGTATGGGTTCTCACATTGATTTCACACTCTCCTAACGCTCATCGGACCTTTAAATTAATATTATAAGTCCCATGTTAATTCAAATTCACCAAATATTGATGTGAGCCCTTATTTCTAGGTGTGCTCCCTTGTTATTTCTCCAATTCAATCATTTATTAGCCTACATGGGCCCTATATTTCCATTTGTGGCCTTTGTACTTCTTCTTGACCTCGAAATCAGTTGTGCCTCTTATTCCAGCATCTTATCACCTTCCTCGGCTTCCTGCTTATTTTTGGGCCTATTTCCTTAGGTATAGAATGCCTTGGGCGTTTATACCCTGACATTTGTGTCCAAATTTGAATTGGGGCCTCATTGCAGTGTTTTAGTGTAAACTTAGATCCCATAGTTGGCCTGGATCAATTTTGAATCCCAAAATGTTGTGAGAGGTATATAAGTGGCCTATCTTCATTTTGGTAAGGACTATGATCAAGATATCAAGAGCTCTTCTATAATTTCGCATCCAAGCATTCTCAAGGTCTTCAAGCATCTGAGTCATCAAGCCTTGAAAGCATCATTCTTCTCCTTCATCAAGCATTGTGGCAAACTACAACATTCACGGTGCAAAATCTTTTCTTTCATGATTTCCTTTGAAGATTTTGTTGGAGTTAAAGGCTATTGCATTAACACTTGTGATTACATAAAAAGAAGCATTGTGCCATCAAGGTATATAGTAATTTACGATTCAGATCTAGCTTCTATTTCATATCAACATTATTTTCTTTATGCAATTTGTTGATGTGAGTTTTGTACCACTACATAACATATAGCAATTGAAATACTTGATACGGTGTACCAAACACTCAACCCTCTCTTGAAAAGTATATAAGAATACTCCAAGGTTCCTTACACCTGTGGATACTAACTCAGTTATAATGATGTGATTTGCTGGTAATCACTTTGGCGGGCTTACGTTGTTCACTTGAGGAATGTCTAACTCTCGCTATGATGATAATGGGATTTAGCTTTGCAATGTATATTCAATGACTTTCTCCAATTTACCACTTTCAACTTTGCTCTTCAAAACTCTCACTACTAAACTACTTCTCGCTTTACTACTACTCCTATGGAATGGAAAGATTGGCAAATGGACGAAGATCAAACCAAATGAAAGCTTGCCAGCAGCGCTACCTCCATCGATGCAATGATTCTAAGGGAATATTCTTAGGATTTTCACACTAACACCTATCTTCCAACCCAACTTGAAGTACAAGTGGAAAGATGAAATGCAAGTAGAACTTGGGAGCAATTGAACTAGATTACCACACAAGGCTCCTTGACAAGCCGCCAAGATGCTAGTGGCCTAGTATAAGATCCTCATCAAACATTCACCAACATCACCATTACAACTAATCATCTACTTCTATTCTTACTTTAACAACATGAAATAAAATCCTACTTTAATTTGAGATATGAGAAGAAACATGCAATACACCAAAATGATCATGTATATCCACCATGCAAACCACAACAATGAATAGAGAACAATTTTGATAGTATTTTGGCAACAATTCTCCAACATAACTCCCTTTTACAAATGAGTACAAATGGCCTTATATAGAGGCTCAAAATTACAATGAGTGGACAAGATTAAGAGGCAAAATCAAGGGCCAAGATTAAACCTTACAAACCCTAATTAGGGTTACCATCTTCCAACCAATTACATGAGGGCACCAACTTTGTGGGCCAATGGGAAAATTACAATAATCTGTCAACCAATGAGAACATAGGACACTTGGCATGATTTGATTGCATGCACATGAAATTGCCACCTCATCAACCTTGTCTTATAAAGTTCATTAATCCTTAAGATGAGATGAAGCCTTGGATGCTTGAGCTTGTCCTTAGAAATTTTCTCACCACCACTTGAACTTGCTTGTACTTGATGTCCTGACCTCGAGAGGGTGAGGTCTCCATGCACTTGGGGTAATCTTGCCTTGACCTTGGTGGCTTGCCTGGATGTGAACCTTGTGCAATTTAAGAGCCTTGCTCTTAGCCACCGCCTTGAAATCAAACTTGACCTCCCTCAACCTTTCAATCACTTTCCTCCTTACTTCAATACTTTGCCATTTTTAACCTTCCTATTTGGATTTAATCTGCATGCATGCATCTTTGTTTCAATAACCTTGGGTTTTGGGGCACCTGCCCTCACCATATCTCCTTGATTGTTCCACAATCCACCCATCACTGAGTTCATCAACTGCTTTCATCAATGCTTTCCTCCTTGGTTAACTCTTGACTGCCTTCAACTGTTCGAACTGCCACAACCTTGCCCTTCGGCATGAGCATCTATCCCAACCATAGTGGTGCAGTGCATCTCCCCAACTGGATTTGGTTCGACTGGCAAAGCATCACTAGTAGTCTTGCACCCGAATTGAAGAAGTAGGACCCCATGTAGATTTGCCCCCGATTTTGTACTATCCAAGTTGCAACTCTAAATTCATGCTAATGATCCTAATCCAATCAATCTTTCTTTTATCATTTCCAATCTCTTCAATAAAATAAAACATCCAAGGATCAAACTGTGTACCTTTAGTAGAGCCCGGAATCCGGTTGAGAAGCACAATGAAGCTACTGCACTCTGACTTGCTAATCTGATCGGGTGAGCCTTGATGACTTGGTGTTAACTAATCCTGCTGTATCATATCCGATGCTGAGGTAGACTGAACCTTTCCTTGCACAAATCCATACTGATTGATCTTCTTTGCCACAGGTGACTGACTGTCTCTCAACCTCTCTCTTAATTGAATCATATCAAAGGTACCAATGTTGGTGTCTCCAACGTATTTCAATTTTGAGCGGAAGTTGGAATTGGGTATCATGACTTCCTTGTCTCCTATTTCAGCATTAATTCCTTTGGGTCGCTTGCTTGCATTAACATCAGCCATCCTAAACACTTATCACTCCCCGCCTTTTCTACAATGAATGTGGAACTACACTTATCACTCCAATCTTCGCCTAGGGGTGGAATACTACACTTATCACTCGCTGCCGTTACCTTAAGATGGGCTACACTTATCACTCCAAATCTTCCCCTAAAATGAAATGCACTTATCACTCCCCGCCTTTGCCTTAAGATGGACTACACTTATCACTCCAATCTTCGCCTAGGGGTGGAATACTACACTTATCACTCCCCGCCATTACCTTAAGATGGGCTACACTTATCACTCCAAATCTTCCTCCTAAGATGAAATGCAATGATGAAATGCAAGCAAGAACTTGAGGGAAAAAAGCCAATCAAGACAATCGAGTAATCAACTTAAAATCCAAACACCTAACTCTACTTTTGAAATTAGTTTTCAACACCTAAACTAGCACCAATGAAATGAAAGCAATTAAAGAGAGAGGAAAAGATAGGCCACTCACCCAAGGGCTAGGAATCCTTTGCCTATGCAATTAGCTGGGCTTGATCTTCAAAATCTTCTATCTCCACAAGAAAATCTCCCCTTCTCCAATTCACTCTCAAAATCTGATTGCTATGAATCTTCTATCAATAAATTCTTCTATTACAAATTTGATTTGCCTCAACTCAAGCTTCTTCTCTTCATCAAACTCTCCAATTTTCGAATTTGCTTTTCGGATCTGCTTTTTCGGACTGCTTTTTCGCTCTACTTTTTCGGACTGCTTTTTTGCTCTGCTTTTTCGGACTGCTTTTTCGCTCTGCTTTTTGCTGCCAAGAGAAAAGGAGAGAAGTGAATGAGATGGTGAAATGAAGTGAGGGAGAGCTCCCCTTATATACCAAATTTTGCCTCCAAAAAAGCAATGCCGACTTTGTAGGAGGGAAAAACAAAAAATTAAAATTGCCAAATTAAACATGAATTAAATGAAATAAATTGCCCAGCCCTAGGGGATTTTATTTTAATTTAAAATTGGGTCAACCTAGTGCAAAATTATCGGTTTAAATTAGCCAAATCCGAAATTATCATGGGCCCTAAAATTGAAATTTTGAAAAAAGGTCATTTAGGCCTCCAATATAGCTTTAAACCCTCCCCATTGTGGACCCAATAACTTGCCTTGAATTTCACACCTCCTAGGCCTTAAAATACATTGAATTTAACACACAAAGGGGCCCAATTTAAATTTCTAAATTACAAACACTTAGCCCAAAAAATATGATTTTAATGCATTTAATCATGACAACCAAAATTAATTTTTTATTATTTTGCAACCCAAAAATCATTTTGCAATTTAATTTCCATTTGGCAATTTTATCCTTTTTTATTTTTGCAATTTATTATCTCTAATTGGCAACTTTAAATTTATTCTTTAATTTCCATTTTTCTCCACCAAAAAAAATTTACAAGATTTTCCCAAAAATATCCAATTTCACAATTAAATTTTGAAAATCTCGAGTTCTTCAATTTCATCAATTTTCAAAATTCATCTTAGTCTGAAAATTTTGCAAATTTGCCCTACCAGATATTTTTCTAACAATCGAAATAAAATATTCCTATTGAATTTCGTTTGGCCTAAAGACAAAATCAACTGTTTAGGAAAATCAATGTTTCACACAAGGTGAAAACAAACTGTACCCTCCCAAGCACTTCAAAAATATCCCAAGTGTAAAATTTTCATTTCAAAACCTCTGGATCGCCCAAAAATTTGCTAAGGCACCCAAATACCCGAATCTAGAAAAATTGTCAAGGCTTGCTCAAAAAAAAAAGGGGGTCCCCAAATTCTTTGGGGCAATGGTGTGAAAACCTCACAACACAATTTCATTTACATTTCAAGGTTGATTCTTAAAGAGGGGTTTGACCAAGGCAAACCCCTTTCCACAACCTTTTCCCTATGTTTCGATGTTCAAGAATAGGTAACGATCTGTCGGGACTTAATCAGAAAAGTACAGGATCTGTTGGATTGACTGTGAAAGTTTCAGACAGAATCACTAGGAACAGAATGTTCCAGGCTATCTGTTCCCAAGAACAAAATGCCCAGAGTGTTCTATACACTACAGATCAGCTCCAAATTTAGACTGCAAGTCAGTTCAGTCTTTTGGTTTCTGTTTCAAGTCATTACAGTTGTCTATTTGTTTTTCATCAATCTGTATTTTCCAAAACTTGTCATACTTGTGTATTTGGCCTTCTATCTTATGTTATCCTATCATTTCACCTCAAATCCATCTTATCTCATTATCAGTGAAGGATCATAGACTTATTTTTTTCCCTCTAATCAACCTTTCATATTAGTAAAGGATTAGCAATACCCATTAAGCGCTTAATCCTATCTAAGCCTAGTGGGTCATCCTCCTTCCTAATGTACAATAGGAGATAGGATTGATCTCCCCTTGATCCATTTTTCTTATTGTATAGTGGGTAATATATGTGATCACTTCAAATTTCACCTTGATGGAAATATGGCAGTAGACAACTGAGAGGGGGGAGGGGAGGTGAATTAGTTGTCCCAAAACTTAAACCTTAAACCCCTTATTTCTAATCAAAAATCAAAAACATATCCACAACACATAACACCAATATTTTTATCGACGAAACCCTGTTAGGGGAAAAACCTTGGTGGAGCTGAAACCCACAATATGACTATACCTTGTTAGAAGTATAACATATTACAGATGGGGAATGCACATGCATTCAAGCACACTACCTAGAGCTCATTGCTCAAATACAAAAGGTCTACAACCCTGTGGAAGGCTCGCTGCCTTAAAAGATCACTACAATGATCTATCAGACTACAATCCGGAGTTTTTGAACTATATAATGGCATCCACTCTATGCCTAGGTCAGTTCCAATGAAGTACAATTTAGATCTCTGTCCAAACCTTCTCTGCCTTCTACAAACGAACGATTTGGCTCTCAACAAATCTGGCACACTTGCTTCCCAAGCAGTCACATCCGCAATACAAAACATTGCCCTAAATATATAATTTATCAACCTAAACAAGGTTGGCTCATCCCAATTTCAAAATTCAATTCTACGCCCCACAAATAATATAATAGATCAATGTATGCCGGCCAAAACATAGCAAAGACCCTTATCATTAACCTTGAGCACGTAACACGGCCACAAAGAACGCCTTGAACATCTGCAACACATTTTACGGATCAAGTCGGTCAAGAACATAAAGAAAACCACCACTAACTAAAAAATCCTCCAAATCCGATCACCACAATTGATGTAAACCGCCAACTCGGAAAGCATACAATCCAAGAACATCCATAGGCATCATGAATAACACACAAACATCCGAAGCCACCCAAATCATCAGATTCACCAGCATCTCTCATGCTAAACCTCAAGAACACTATTAACATCCACTAATACACTAAAAAATGCCTTGTGGGCCTCTGGACCACAAACAATTTGAATTGAGGACACATCATAATGTCCCAATCACATCCCACACATCCACAAACCACAATCTCACCATGCAGAGCAATACTCACCATAATTCAGCAACACTAGCAACACTGGAAAACAGTGTAAGAACGGGTCACTATACCTGACCTCATAGCACATCCAATACATCATGCGGATCCTTGTAATTTGACAAGAATCAGCTACAGACTCTCTCCAACACCTTTCAGATGTCCAAAACCACTATTCTTCAATAACCAAAACACACCATCACATTGAGCATGCTGCACCACTGTCAAACAGATATGTTGACATCCAACAATCATCCCTGCGGATATGCTGACATCGATGACAATGCATCCAACTTGCTAACACACCTTGCACACAAATCTAACCGAGATGTTTTTGTGTGCACACAAGTGTCTCTTAATGTTATGCATTAACCATGGAGTGCAATCAAAGACTTTTAATTCTATTGTTCTATTCCATTTCACATGGTCAAATAAATCCTTTTTACCATTGTTTTAAATTATGTTTGTTTGATTTCTTTGCCTCTTTAACTTTTAAATTTACAGGTTTTGAAAATTAGATTCTAAATTTATTTACAAGAACATACTTTTTATAGTTCTCGTTATTGGCAAAATCTAGGAGATGGCATTCCTAAACTAGGGTTCAAAGCCACTAATGATGAGAATATAAAAGAACCAAATTTGAGTGAAACGAGGACAAAAGTGAAGGCCACTAATGATGAGAACATAAAAGAACCAAATTTGAGTGAAACGAGGACAAAAGTGAAGGCCACTATTGGTGAGGAATGTGATATATGGACTGCACCACCATGTCTAATGGTTGAATAGAAAGAAGCATTATACCCATACAAAATTTTCATATTGTGTCAAAATCAAGCTTAAATTTGTTAATTTCCAAGTACAACCCATGCTTTAGGTCTTATATAGCTTGATTTCTCCTATGTATTTTCACCATCTTCATGTAGCTCTTTTCTAAATCTTTGTAGGGTCATGAAACAAAGTTTTTCAAGTCACTCACCATGGCAAACAAAGAAAGTTGTTGAAAGGAATTTGCTAAGGCTAACAACCATGCCAACATCAAAGTGAAGGCGGATCAAGAATCCAATGAGGAAATGTTCACACCTCATAAAGGTAAGCTCACATGTTAAAATACACTCACAAGCATGCATATGTCTAAAGGAGACATTCAAATTAAAAATTTAGCGGAATATGGTGTTGAGGTGCATTAATAGAGCTAAGGAGTGAACCTAACAAAGGTAAAGTCCAAAGATCCAATTTGCATTGTCAAGTGTGCATGGGAGAGTGAGGTGCACACACTCGTGAGGGTGAAATTGAAATCCACTTTATGTTGTTGGGTGCATGTATAAGCATTAGGTTGGCACCTAATAGAAGAGGTGCAAGGTTAGTGCTTGAAGTCACCTTGTGAGGTGAGTCTGAGAAGCAATGGACACACCTAAGCTATTGGAAAAGTTAATTTCAAAAGTAAAGGTAGTATAATTTACAAAGAGGTGTGTGCCTAGTGGTCAAGTGCACACTCATGAAAGCAAGAAGATCTTCATTCAAAAGTGTACATTTGATCATGTAGGGCACACCTAACAAATCAAGTTCAAATTGCCAAGGTTGAAGTACACATCTATTAACAAGAAGTGATGCATTTAGGCATGCACCTAAGGAAGATCAAATGGTGCTTCAAGCTAATTTGAAGTGCAAAACAATTCAACGTCATGCTCATAGGTGAATGTGTAGGCCTGAAGTGTGCAACTCATAGAAAAGCCAACACAAATTTCAAAATCTTGCACTTAGTTTTGGTAAGTTCTTCAAGTGCATGTTAAGAAATTGAGGATTATGTTTAAAGGCATGCACCTAGAGTAGAGGAGCATGCCTCAAAGAAAAAATCAGTTTCAAAATCAAAGAGAAATTTGTGTTTACAGGAGTAGAGCTGACGTGCACACCTAACCAAATGAATTTAAGTTTAAATTAGAAATTGAAACCATTGTTTACAGGTGCACGTGGCATGGTGAGGTGTGTCATAATTAAAGCAAAGTTCTTATCCGTGCAGTGCATAAAGGCATGCCTATGAAAAGAGACCAATTCAATTGTGGCTAAAAATAACAAAACATTTATTAACAGTTTTCTATGATAAGCCAACCAGTTTTTAATTAAGGAGACTCGGCTACTAATAAAGGATGCATCCTTTGAAAGGTCATCACCTTTCAAAATGACAAGTCTTCTGTAAATATGAAAGTACAGTGCCTACTTTGAGATTTGTCTTTTTAGCAAGCTCTAATATTTTTAGGAGCTAGCATGTATCTTAGAAGCAGAATTCTGCTTAAATAAGCCCTTTGCTTCATTATCTTCTGTAGCAGCAGTTTGCAGTAGAACAGCAGCAGCAGTTTTCTTTGTTTTTGCAAGATTTTGACAGTCTACTGTAGCTGTTGGTACAGTTTTTGGAAGATAAATCAGCCATTCATCAGCAACCAACAGTCTTCTTCCAAAATATTCTTTTACCATCATTTGCTAGTTGCTTCAAGGTAAAAGAAGGCTTCAATACATCAGCAGAACACTAATTTCAAACAAAATTCAGTCACGGGTGTAGCCATATCGGTCATAGCAATGCTCCATTCCTCCTTTTTTCTCTCAACTTTCTGCAAGATCAAATAGATATCAATCAAAGAGGTCGTTGGAAGGTTTTCCAAGTATTCATACTAGTGTGTTTGTAAAGTGTTGAAGGATTTAATTCAAGATGGTAAGAAACTGATTTAATGAAGGAAAAGGTTTTTGGATTCAAATCATCAAGTGGATCACCAGAGCTTTAGAGTTTTAGAGGGTTAGTCATGACCACAGTTGCAAAGGCTTTGGATCTGCCTATCCATCATACTATTTTTGGCCATCACATTTTCAAGGAAAAAATCATATTTGAAGTTTTGCTAATTTTAGCAAGATCTATTTATAGCCAATGCTAGTTTCAGCTTTCTTTTAATATTTTATAGCCCGGAATCAACTATTGATAGATCATCTATATTTAAATCTCTTGTCATGCCAAAGGTGTAAGCATCAAGTGATATTTAATAATAATTCCTATCAACAATCTAATTGGCAGTCGCATGGCTTTAGATTTAATTTTAATGGATGAGATTTTGTAATAAAGATTGCATTGCATGCAATAAGGTTACTCCCAAAGTAGAAGTCCAGTTTGTTTTTTCTTTCCTTTGTTTAAGTTTATTTCTCATGCAATGTTTTGTAAACCTTATAAATGTCATTTGCACTTAGATAGGTAATGGTTACTTTCATGCCCAGGTTTGCTAAAATTCTTGTTCAGTTAGTAGTATTTGTTTTATGTACTGGATGAGTCTACTAATTAAACAAGCTTTGCATTGTGAATTTTGTTGGAGAAAGTATTGTGGCTTTATACACAATCCTCCACATCTGCTTCATAGTCTTGATATTTACGTTCATTCAATTCTGATCATGTTCAAACGTACGATTTTAAGTCTTTGTATTTAATTGAACATTGCTAGCCTCCTTAGTCATGTTAATTTTTTTTCTGTAATAGCTAGTTTTTATAAAAGGAATCTCATATGGTGTAGAAGTGTTGAATCCCCTTATGCCCTAGATTGAGGAAGAAAAGGATAGGTTTTAATTTCAGTTTGTTTGTATTACATGATTAAAAATCCTTAGGTTTCTTTTCAAAGGGAGCTTCCCCTTAAAATTTAAAGAACAATTTTCAGTACACCTTGCTTTGTGTTGTCACACTACAAGGTGTGAATTGAAACACTAACAAGAAGAAAATAGCGTAGTTTCCTTGTTTCTTCCTTGGGTTGTACAATTTTCCTGAAACCCATTGATTTTAGAAAAGGTAAAAAATGTTGATTTCGTTTGTCAGATTTTAGATGAAGTCTTGGCCGAGGTGGGCAAACATAATTTAATGTAGGTAATTACAAACAATGCAACAAAGTGTGTTATTGCAAATGGACTCCCTGTTCTACTCATTGCCTAGCCAATTCTCATGGATCAAAGCAATTGAGAACATAGTACAAACATTTATAGATATACATACAATCATGCTTAGGTCCTCTATGAAGCATAACACAGAAAAAGGAGTTAGTTCATCTTGGAATAGCACATTTTGTAACAAGCTTTATCATATTGCAATCTTTGATGCAAAAGCCTCACAAACACAATCAAATCCAGAAACACAAGCTACTAATCCTTGCTTTAGTCAATGGCTAACCCTAAGCACATGTTTGTTGGTGAGGAGTGGTCTCCATCTTCATATGCTAAGACTGTTGCATGAGTTAACATAGTTAAGAAGGCTTTCAATAAGCAAAAACTCTAGCTTCCAATGAAGAAGATCGTAGATGTAAGTTCTTATCTTGGTTTCTTTTGTTCATTTTACTAGTTTATCATTTATTGTACTTTTATCTGTTTATAAATTATAACTCTAGGTTCCCTTCTCTAATCCATTATCTAACTACTTTTTGATGTTATTGTTTAACGACAACTCATAGAGCCTTCAGTTGTCTTCCTCCATTTGTTGATGGGGAGGAGTCCACAATGGGTCATGTGTATGAGAGCATGGTCAAATCCATTGGTTGTTGATGTCACTAACAAACACTTCAACATCGAGGACTTATCTCAAATGTCATTGCAGAACTAACCATAGAGCTATAGATGTTGGTTCGAGTGATACAAGCTCCTCCTAGTCATAATTATAGTTTTAGATTTTTGTTTTTATGTCATGGATTTTATAATCCAGGAATTTTGTATAACTAAAACACTTGAGAATATTTGTATGTTTAAAAACGTGATTTCCTTCAGCCCCAGTCTACTTCTGTACTTATTTGATTGATGCCTACTTGTACATGTGACCAAAGCAGTTTCTATTTGATTAGTTTATTATGTATTTAAATTTAATTTGATTAATTGGTGCATAGTAAAAGATTTAAATCATTAAAAAGAGAAAAAACTCTATTTTTTTTTTTTTTCCAATTTGCTGACTTCAAGACTTGGTCAAGAATCAGCCTGCTGAGTTTGTGCCAAGTCCAAGTCTTGTAGCTCTTCTTATGGCAACTTGAATAATTTAAATCAGTTGATGTTTATGGACAAGATTGTCCTAGACTTAATGTAAAATGATTGAGTTACAAGGTAAGAGGAACTGTTAGATTAGTGGTTACTTGGAAGACAGCTGAATTGCAATTAACATCAGTTATCAGTGACTATCACAAGTATTGAACTAAAAGGTTATGATGAGAAGTTGATTGAGAGATTATCAGAACAAGCTGCTTCTTATATAAAACCCTAAAATGTGATAGTTGAGACTAAATCAGACTTCATTGTCTTCAATGTGTCTAACGAGCCTTCTTCCTAGTTATAAAAGGCAAGTGATGCTATTGAAAATTTACATGATGCTATTAACCCAGGACTTAACCACTGCTTTTAGAAAAACAAAACTGTTTTGGGCTTCCAAGGTGTTTACAAATGCCTTGCGTTGATTGACCTCTGGCTTTCTGTGTGTTTCGTTTCCTACTTGTTTCACTACATGTACGAAACTGCCTACAATCTATCTTAGCACATAAGCAAACTCAATTCTTAGACAACTTGGTGTTTCCTTGAGCAAATTACTAAGCGAACAAGAGTATAGTCACTAAGCTGATTTATAATGAGATGAGTTTTGTGTTGACAAATTAGCTAAAAAATATTTGTGGTGATTTAAGATCACACTATTGAAACCTAATCATCCTGCCATTGCAGCAAGCATTCCTTTCATATGAAATGAGACAGTTTTGTAATGGCCACTTACGAGCCATCCAGGTATGGAGGTGGGTCCAAACCAGGCAGCCATGTCTCTCTGGAAACAGCATCTGCTCGTATCATTCTCTTGTCTGTGGGTCGTCGTGTTTTTAGGTGAGGGGAGCTTCCACCCCTGCAATTTCCTTTGCTCCACTTACATGAATATGAATATGAAGACAAGTTACCCCGCAGAAAGCATGAGGAAGAGCAGGAGACAAGTCTGAGCAGGGCAGCCATTGGCAGCAGCCACACACACTTACACTGGATAAACCTTTGCCTCAACTTACTACTTCCACGTCTCCTTACTTTTAAACACGATCTAATCTCTGCCCACTGCCACTCATCATTTTTATCTAGAAAATTAATCTATTTTTCATTAATTTAGTCTTAAATACTTATTTTCGAAAGTCCTGTTTGGTTGAGGAATTAGAATTTGATTCAAAATCTGATTATCTCAAAATAAGGTTTTGAAATTTGGTTTTGTGTATTTGAAAGATAGTTTGGACCGTTTGGTTGACCCGGAAGATGACTGAGACAATCCATCTTCTGTGTTTGGTTGTCATTTTCGAAATTAGAATTACAACTAAGAAATTCCTATTTTTGTGTTTGGTTCTACAATTTCAAATTAGAATTGGAATTACATTATCTATTTTTGTATTTGGTTCTACATTTTGAATTGGAATTGGAATTTGACAAGAAAAAATTTAAGTTTTTTAAATTATTATATAATGTTTTAATTTAATATTTTATTTATTTTCTCTATTTTTTTATTTATATTTTATTTTATTAATTTATATTTTTATATAGTAAATCATAAACAAAATTTATTTTGTTTTCACTTATATTGTAAATAGTAAACTTAACTTTTTTAATAATTTATATATTATCATAAACAATATTATAACAAGAAAATAATCATTGCATTGCTCGATATCACATCAATATATAAATAAGTCTTATAGTCCACATATATAACTATTTCTGCATAATGACCCAACAAAGTACTCTGATTGTTGCACAAAGAAAACATTGTAGAAACATGACATCGGCTTTATAGGTAGCCTCCGCTTTTGCCATTGATGTCTCGAGCGCCTTGCAAGACTTGCACTCATCATCCACAACAGGTATATGTGTAGAAAGTGCAAATGATGTAGACAGAGATGGGGTGTCATCGACCCACCGAAAGTAGTCACATCCACCGCCATCCCACAATATAAATCTAAGTTAGTATTGTTATAATGACTAATATTTATTCTTTGTAAACATTTAAATATTGTGAAATTAACAACCTTTTTCTTATTTATGCAAGTCCAAAATTTACGCTTGAATTAGTGTATGTGTGTGACGTCCTCAACACATAGCGCACTCCATCACCACAGTCACACATAGGAACATTTAACATAGCCATCACCACTATATCAAATAAATTTTTGTTCATCCATACTATTGAAGCAACCAAACTTAGTATTGGAGATAGATAACAACATGACTATTTTCTATCAGTACAAAATGAAAAAGTTTCATTTATGTTGATATTACGAATTTATACAAAAAATACAATGAAAAATCTATAGCGTCAGATAGAAGATGGGGAAGAACAATATCCATGAACTGAATGGTGGTGTGAAAACATACCGTTAAATAAGAAAATGTAGGGAAATCCACACTCTACGCCCTTATGCCCCACATTCAGTGAGCAACCATCTCATATCCCACTCATTCTTCCCATTATTGTCTGTATTATTAGATGGTCAATACTGCATCTACGAACTAAATATGATAGAAAAACTAAAACTTGTTTATTTTTAAATGGAATACACCATGGAGTACCATCAAAAATATTGACCGTTTACAAACATGAATAGTAAACAATAATCAAATAGCTCATTTTTTTATCAGCATATGTGGAGTCTCGCACGTTTGTGTACATTAAATTTTTTTATCGGATGGTTCATTGCATTCAATTGTGTACATTTTTTTTTGCATCAATGTTTCAGATCACACTCTGTGATCCATCATCAGGATGAAAGAGAGCAAAATGATGGACTTTTCTTTCAATCTTTTTGCTCTTTTTCATCCTGATGAAGGATCACAGAGTGTGATAAAAAACATTGATGCCAAAAATATCTACACAATCGAATCCAGAAGCTATTTCAAACATTTTTAATATCAGCATATGTGTAGTCTCACAATATCATCATATGTGTAGTCTCGGAACTATCCATTTATGTTTCTGTACCTATCATGTGGTTTTGAAAAATGAATGTAATATCAAAAGAAATTCAAGATGAAATGGAGCATTGAACAAAGTAGAGTTATTCCACTTAATTTCATAATGCAATAGTAATAACAAGATGGTTAGGGTATATACATATAACATGGGACAGAATCATGAACAATACAATCATCTACCAAAACACATTTATATCACCATCTCTTCTGAAGAACTAGAAATAGACAATTTTGAGAGTACACCTTGACAATGCATTAAATTAAGCATTCATCATGTGGTACTCCTTGGTGTATTCCACTTAAATATGTTAAAAGCAACAATACTAACAAATGCAAGAAGAACAATAATCTTTGTTAAAAGAAACAAGACTAACATGGATATATCTTTGATGTATAATAGTACAATTTTAAAAGTATAAGCAATGGTATACACATCAAGGCCTGCATGTTAAAACATGATAAAATCATCTAACAACAACTTAGTGAACCAATGATACATTCATGTTAACTGCACTATCCTATGAGGGTTACAATATCACTTGACTTTATATGAATGTCATTGGGCTTCCAGAGAATAGGCTGCTATGATTATCATTGTCCTTTGTTCAACTTTGAGCTATGTAGAAGAAAGCAATTGTTAACATGAGTTTATAAGTGGATATCTTAATTGAAGATTGGAGAGAAACCCGTGGGTGTCAATTTGATCTAATATACAATAGCATGATCAACACATTAACAATTTGTAAGTAAAATTTAAACAAAATCTATATGATTTGTTCTTCAACCATTCAAAATATGTCCATGGCTCATATGTAAAGAAAGAGACAACAGAACTTTGAATCCCTTACATAGAAAGAATAGAAGCTTCCTATTTCTAATACCTATCCTTACATAACATAGTGAAAACAATCAATCATATTATGGCTCTTATTTAAGTAGCTAATAAGAATTTACAAATGCACATAAAAGTACTTGACACATGAAATATTTCCCATCTCAAGAGATGTAGTTTTCAGGTAACTAACAAGAATTGACAGAAACAGTAAACACTAACATCAATCTAGAATTCTTTGGATAGAATTGCATCTGGAATGGGTGGAGTGGAAGGAAAAAGGCTCAAAGAGAGAAGTGAAGTACCAGGGCTCTGACTGTTGAAGCAACCAATCAGAACAACAGGTGTCTTCCCAATGTTTTGCAGGTAATGAATGGTGGCCCTGGTAATGTAGTAAAGGAATGAAGAAAAACATTGAGGAATGAATGAATGTTTTCCAGGTAATGCATCATCATGCTTTTAGGGATCATATTTCATGTTAATAATTACTTTTCAAAGAAAACACCAACAAAAAAAGATCTTCAACTTGACCCATGGACAAAATTAATACTTTAAATGAAAGACATGAACATATGCATATACAACAATTTTTTTGGTATCTGCTTTGGACATCATCATATAGGGTTGGGTTGCACTAAAAGTATCCTCTTTTTGTGAGTATGTGTTACCTAGCAAGTTTAATAGTCTTCTCTGAAGACGTATAAATAACCTCTCCAAAACTAATTTAGGAGTAGCGGAAAGTGATCATTTTCTAGATCACACAAAAAATGAAGTCTGCAATAGATAGAAACTCGCATTCAACTAAGATCAAAGGAAAATTTCCCATATATCCAGGTCATTGACCACCCCCTACTCGGATGATATATTGGCTTTCAATATGACAGGAAACAAGCATAGCAACATGTCCAGTTCATGTTACAAGCATTCAAGGAGAAGCTCAGAATATTTATTAAGTGTGCCTTTATTGTGATCTGGTGACTTACCATAACTATAAAATGAGAAAATTAAGGATCAATGTGAATTTGACTAAACTAGAATCTATTTTCAAATGGCTATATGTGACATGTCTATAAGGGCCAAGAACTTAATTGGTCAGGGAACAAACTGGTTCCTAAAGAAGAAGAATCAGACCACAATCTAGTAGTAGAATAACTTTTGAAAGCAAGAATGATCCCTTCAAGCTTGCATTGGAAATGACCATCTTTCAACAAGGCAAACAAAAATACATTATGAGATATTCTTAATCATGATACAATGAAATTGGACATAAAAAAGATAGTTCGTCCAAGTGTGTAGTGAATTATTTGAAAAACTACTAACTTGGCAAAAAGATCATAACAATATTTGCTGCATTAAATTAAGCTACAATATTGTTGTCACTTCAGCAGATTGCCTAACTGATGCAAGGTTTTGGACCTATGTTCATTTCAAGAAGGCATACCAATAACCATAGTCATCTAATAATTGTTACATTATGAAAAAGAACTTCAAACATTCATAGAACAAGCATCCATGAAGACCTTGATGCAATAAATACCATGCACATCTCCCACATTTGGAAATAATTTATCATATGACAACAGAGAATGATAGACAACAACCAAGAATCACAAACAAATCTAACCATATCTGCAAAATTTATCTATTCATACTTATTGTTAATTTAATAATTAAAGTTAAATAAACAATGAAGTCCCTAGTCAATAATAAAAACTAAGTATCGGCGTAAAAATCATCAACCAAAACACAATTGTATCAGTGTATGTGAATGAACTATGATAAAGTTTGATGTCTTCAAAGTGATAGAAAATAACTACAATCCACTACATGTTATTGCAATCCACTCCACTCTCTCCTCCTCATTCATCAGCAAGAACCCTTTGGCTCTTTCATGTTGAACCACGAAGGTGTCGTATACCCTCAGGAAAACACCTCGACTTAATTCAGGAATGGATTTGAGAGCGGTATATGCGCTAATCAAAACATTATCATCATTAGATTTATCCATTTTGTGAAGGTGAACATTGTTGAGGCCATATTTTATTTTCTTGATTGTTTCACAGATGACATCCAAGGAAGCAGTCATACTTGCCTTCCTCCTCTTTCCCATCCTTGATGATGATGTAGGAGTTCCTCTACCACTTACAATTGCAGTGGATTGATTGGAATGATTAAGATCTTTGTCCAAATCAATAGTACTATCAAGATGTATACCAAAACCAATATTCTCTTCATCATGCACATTGAATGCCTCTTCCATAGGGTTCCCTTCTTCATTCTCATGGGTCATCGTAGTTGCATTACCTTTAGCAATGTCATTACCCACAATTACACCCAATTCATTGAAGTATTGGAAGGGTTGCCTCTTATACACTTTAGCATTTTTTAATTCTCTTCTCTGCATGTTGGCATAAATAAATGGATTAGGTTCTTTGTCTTTCATTATTAACTTTATAAGAAGGCAATATTATTTCAATCAAAATAGTAGAGAGACCACCCTGCCTTCAGAATCGCATCCCACACACTATCCTCAGCATCCATGCATTGAGTTACCTCATTCCAAGTGAAACCACTTGTATTTCTCAGCTCTTTCATCACTCTATATGCAAGCTTCGATGTTTTCAGCTTGTTTTTGAAATTGTCTTTTGTTAGATTGAGGTGCATATCCGCATTGAACCTCCTCTCAATGGCGGTCCACACTTCTTTTTTGAATCCCTTGTCACCTTTTCTTCCAAGTTGTACTTACTCGAGGAGCAAGTCTAGAAACTTGTGTTCCATCTCTTTTGTCCACATTATCTTCTTTGAGGAAGAAGATATCTAGTTCATGTTACCAGTTTCTTCCATGCTCATCATTAGTTCTATGTATGCCATGGTCTAGATCAGTTGTTCACAATGTACATATTGTTGTTAATGGTATAAACATATCACATGGAATATATTTATGGATATATCATTGTATCATTGTATCTGCATACATTGGTATAATATAGAAAATAAAAAACCAACATGTCCAATACTTCCAGATACAAACAAAAGAAAAAGGAAACCATCATGTATATCAAAGTATCTTCATACATCAATTTACTCAAATAAAACACATTGACCCATAAAAGTCCAATACTTCTAGATACAAAATAAAGAAAAAGGAAACCATCATGTATATCAAAGTATCTTCATACATTTGTTTACTCAAAGAAAACACATTGACCCATAAAAGAACAACTATTCTCAGGATCTATAGTCTTCCCACATTCTACTTGCTATATCATCTCAAAAATGTGCCCACTGATCTCTATCATGTTGAGACAACCCATATGTATCAAGCATTGGTACATCTATCCCATCATGATTATCTTCCTCTTCGGTACCAATTTTTGATGGAATCCCGTCCTCTATCGTAATGAAGTTGTGTAGTATGCAACATGCTAATACAATATGGGCTTGTGTCATGATAGAATAAGATGTGGCATGCCTCAGGATTCGAAAATGTTGCTTGAGAATACCAATTCTACTCTCTATTGAATTTCTAAGAGAGGAGTGTCGGTGGTTGAACAACTCTTGTTGATATTTTATTGGATTCTCTCTTGAAAAATCCTTCAGGTGGTAGCATGTACACCGATAAGGAGCAAGAAATCTAGGTGCATTTGGATATCTAGCATCCACTAGAAAATATTTTCCTACATAAATAAAGTAGATTGTTAAAACTTAAAACATTGATTGTACCCTTGAGTATATTAAACTATGATTTGGCTTACCGGGGGGAACAACAAGAGGATCTGCTCTTGACAGAGCTAAAGTTAGAACATGACTATCCACAATAGACCCTTCCCAACAAGCAAGGTAGTACTAAAACTTATAATCGAAGGAACACACACCCATAACATTTTGTGACAAGTTGCCTTTTCTATCATGATATTTACCCTGCATTTTGACATCCACGGTGACTGGTATATGGATTCCATCAATAGCTCCAACACAATCCTATATGATATGATACGATCATCAATTGTGTGATCAACCAATAATATGATAAGGATAAAAATCCATACAAGAAATTTGTAACAACACAATAATTATCTTGAAGAACGGATCAAAACAGTCCTTCCCACTAATTTCAGGAGGAGTGTTTGGTCTAGGTGGTATGAAGTAATCCTCATGGAGTGCTAAGATAGCTTTCAACACCTTGTGGAAGTATCGGCTAACTGTCTCTCCTGAGTGCCCAAAGTTATGGGCAATCTTGCGATTCCTTGGATTGTGGCCAAGGGTGTGGAGGAACATCACAAGTTGTTCTTCTAACTTCAAGTGTATCATATCTGTCAAGCTTCCTTTCAGTCTTAGGATACTAGATAGATGAAAGAAGGCTCCCCTACTCATGTGAATCTGATCATGATAATCCACATCATTGGAATGAATAACCATTCTATAAAAATAATTTTCTTTTCTTATTCATTTACCCATTTGTGCACTGCCTTCTTAGGCTAACACTACTTTGGCTACGGCAAGAAAAGCAAGAAGAACTGTGAGAAGATGAGAATATGTGGTCTCCATAGCTACACATCCTAGAACGTCAATATTCTCAATAGGATCCATCGATGGCCTAAAATGTGGACAAACACAACAATTTGAGTGAGGAGATGTCCACTATGAAGCACAAAGATAAAGCGTACATTAGTTACTGAAACCACATATGTATGTATCTCATGAATTTGTTAGCCTCATTGCATTAAGAAGTAGTTTAAGAAAAGCAATCAACAGAGACACATTTGATATGGATATATTTGTTGTACAATATACTTGAGTGTTTCTTGTGTGTAGAATTTGTAACATTTGAGAACGATCAAGGATCCTTTTCTAAATTGTCTTGGATTGCTTGTGCTCAATGATGGATTGAAATTATGCCCAAGGCATTAACAATTCCACCTAAGATACTCAAATGCTCCCAAATCAAGTTTGTATTTCGACCCAAAAGGTGAAAATCTGCTCTCAACCAATGTATACAGTCAATTAATAGGGTTGAGCTTCTACATTGTACAACATTTTTTATTACTATATTATATATTTTAGAATTAAGATAATATTATGAATTTATAAAATAACATTACAAATTCGAATATTATATTAAATTATTTTATTAATAATAAATAATTTCAATAATACTAAAGGAGTCTTTAAAGGCAACTCAGATTGGCAGGTAAAAGATGTGTAATCAAATATGAAAAAGGGAAGTGTGGGTGTGATATCTAAAAAATTGGGACTTGCCACCAACAATGAAGCAAAGATAGAGGCATTGGCAATTGGTGTAAAGATGCACAAATCAAAAGGATGGGGTCCTATTGATATTGAAGGGGATTCAATGATACATATCAATGCAATAATAAAGAAACACATAGTTAATTAGAAACTAAATGTTGGGGTGGAGTGGGTTGTGAAAGCTCTACAAAGCCTAGAGGATTTTTTATATGCCACATTTATAGAGAGGCAAACAAGTATGTGGATTCTCTGGGTAATGTTGGGGTGACTCGGTAAGAGGTGGATATAATCAATATTGATTCTTATAGATGAGAAAATCTAGGTAATGTATTAGAGGGAGGTGCTCTTCATAAGCTAGGGGATAATGAAGTGACTTGACGTATGACAAAATTTGATCTACTCTATAGCTCTTCTCAGGTAATGAAGTGCTCTGAAGCCAAGAGAAATAAATACTAGCCAAAGTTGCATAATTCTTAGGCTCTATACTGAATTTTTGAACTTTGAATCCCTAATAGGCTTGAGAATTCCATTGAGCCTCATCAACTAAAAGAGAAACTGAGAGTGATTGT
This sequence comes from Chamaecyparis obtusa, assembly GCA_027943335.1. Classification (NCBI taxonomy): domain Eukaryota; kingdom Viridiplantae; phylum Streptophyta; class Pinopsida; order Cupressales; family Cupressaceae; genus Chamaecyparis; species Chamaecyparis obtusa. The sequence continues at coordinate 1,085,779 of BSBK01000426.1, read as the reverse complement.
ATAAATGATGTACAATGTTGATATGGTTGATTCTGTTCTCAAAAATTACCAAAAGGATAAACTACAACAAACTAAAGCATGTCCAAACTATGAACCACCCAATGCAAATATGACACTAAAATTACACATATCCAAATTTTTACAACTATTTTTAAACCAAATTCTCAACATGGAAAATTTTTCATTTAAGAAATAGAGGACTGTAAGCTGACAGTGAGTGGAAAGATTCATCCAATAGATGGAAGATCTGAAGAAAATATAAGGGTGTTACCTTGGAAGATCTGAAGAAAATACCAGTAACATTTCAATCACACTATTTGATCCTTCTTCAGGATGAAATAGCTATAAGAGAGAGATATATCACACTCATTTTGATAGTAAAAAATTGCACACAATTGAATTCAGAAACAAAATTAGATAATTGATTATAGACTGTAGAAATTTGATCTCTTCATTTCCACATTAAACTTTTTATTTAGTTTCCCTCTATACTGCAATGAAATTATTGGATAGAAGTATATGAGCATGGACGAGCATATTAAGGACACTCTTTTTATGGTGCTTCCCTCTAAAAGCTTTTGGCAGGAAGCCCTTCTGACCAAATAAATTTTAAAATCAATGTTTGGGCAGAAAACACTTGTCAAGCTCTTCTCAGTTAATCAATTTTTAGAACAAATTTTCTTTTCAACAAAGCATTTTCCAAAGGTCTTGCAACATCATCTGAGAGGAATATTTTTGAAGGAAGTTGTTTGTTCGGCCCTTTTAATCAATCAATTTTAATAAACAATGGGAGTAGAGAAAGTACAAGGACAAGATGAAGATCATATGGAGAAAGCACTGCATATAATTGTGGATGTGTTTGACAAATTGTCAAGCATTGTGAGTGATAATGATTTGAAGGTGCTTCAATTTGTGTAAGTTGTCTCTATGCTCTCAAAACTATATGGATGTTTGGGTGTGGCCTTCAAATTTGCAAAGATGGATTCCAATGCCAAGGTAACTTTCTTAACTTGATTGTCTATGCTCTTATTTGTATTTTACCAAGCTTTCTTCGGTCTTTACTGCAAAGAGATTTCAATACTTGAGTCATTCCTTCAATAATCCATCCTTTTCATGAGTAGTTTTTTAGAGGAATCAATTGCTCTAAGCTTAACGCTTCACTCACACTCACCTCCTACATCCACCATCTTTCAAAGTACCCATGAACCTTCAAAGCTTACATGACTATTGGACTAAAAAGCTTAATTTTGACTGAGATGATATTGAAACCTATTTGATCAATATAAGCTCCTCTATATGTGGAAATGTATTGTTGTGCACCATCTAATCATAAATGTGTCACATCTTGTATCACAAATATATTAGTACATAATCACAAAGATATGCATTCATCCATCGCATAAAGCACAAAAATTTACGTATACACATGATCCCTACCAATCTCCATCATATATATCTATCAAAAATGTGTCAAAAAATATAATGTACATCATAGTCCATAGTCCATAAATAAGATTACATTCATGAATCAAAAAATTATATTGTGTGTATAGTACAACAAAAAGAATGTACATCTCATAAAGTATGCAAAAATGCTTAAAGAATCACTCTACAAGATTCTAGTTGGGGGTCCCTAGGTGTCATCTCCCTATATTTATATATCAATGGGTTGGGTGGTGGTTGTACATGTGCACCAGAGGTACCTATGTCCTCTTATATTATAATTTATATCCCTTGTCCCTATTTCTATACTGTCTCAACGAATCCCTCTCTACCTACAGGTTGTCCCTTTAATGTCTTAGTTGATCACTCTCTATAACAACCTCCATATGCATTTGGTCAAGTCTATCTAGCGACTCTTATAATGACACCATATGTGATGTTATTGTATCCTCACCTAGGAGGAGAGTTCCACCTATATCTCCACCCTATCACTTTTCTTCTCACCATCCCTAGCTAATGTTTTTGGTATCTACCCCTCACCCTCAGGTGGTACCTATCCCCTGTTGGAAACTGCAATTGAAACAATTATTGTATTGTCATTGATGTCAAACCTTAACTGGTAAGACAATTGCTATCTAAGAAAGTACTATATCTATAGATTGATGAAAAGGATTAGGGCAAGAGAGATAATAATAGAACTTAGAAAAAGCTTGAGTTATTTGATACTTCAATGAGTACTTGATTATTTAGCACATTGATAAGATAATGTATTGTTTATCTAAGTAAGAAGAAAGACTGAAGAAGTAGGCTTAACTGAGAAAAGTGAAGAAATCTAGTTTCAGCCGACTAATGTTAGTGTCGACCGAGTGAAAGTATATGCTGAGTAAATTTAGTCTTGACCGAACATCAATTTATGTTGAGTGACAGGAAATTATCGAGCGACGGTGTTAGCCAAGGAAGACAGTTTGAAGAGATGACCGAGGAGATGAACACAGTATTGACCGAGTGTTTGTAATTTACATTTGGAGGAAGAATTCAGATCCCCAACTAACATAGTTGAATTATTGGGTTATGTAAATCATGTTGACTTTATTAATTGACTGTATGGAGTATTTAATGCATGGTAAATCATTTTATTATGGATTCAATGAGAAGATTGAAGATGTATCTAGAAGGAAGGATGAAGAACTTAAATGATGGAAGGATCCAATGAATCTGACCTAAACCTAAGATCTGTAGAGGAGATTAAGCGGCAAAAGACAGATCTACCTAACTGATGAGGTATAAAGGAAAACCTTATTGTGAGGTGACAAAGTATGCTGGAGTTGTTGATGTTATTGACTGATAAGTCTAAGCAAAAGGTTGAAGGTGAAGGAGTTGATCATAGTTGTGATTTCTTGAAGTGAATTTTGAGCAAATCAGTGATGGAGATGGAAATGGAACTCAATCAGTAAATCAACATATATGTGTGAATTGGATCTGTTATTTGCAAAGTGAGTTATATGTTTTTCAGATCAGATACTACTACTACTTTCTAACCATTGTATTAGTCTAAATCCTTTAATCAAGGTTGACCTAACAATCATTATTTAAATCCTTTAATCAAGGTGGCATTCTAATGGAATGTACTTAAATCCTTTAACCAGATCACTTTTGATAGAGTGTTTAAATCCTTTAAAAGGGTCACACTTAGCAGGGTGTTTGTAAACCTTTAACAAGGTTGGCTTTTCACAGAGCTCACTTTAGAAGAGTGAAAATATTAGTAACATGTTACAAAGTGGTTTTTCCAAAATTGGGTTTCCACTATAAATCATGGTGTTATACTTGTGTGGATGTTTTGATGTGTATGTTTCTATATTCTGCAAGTTAATTACTTTTGAATAGTGGTCTGCATGTTATATGTTTCTGGTATATATATACTTTAGAGACCAAGTTTTGTTGGTAATTAGATCTGAGATTGTTGAAGTGTTTAAAATTTTAATTGGTACATCTAGACCTGAGAATAACTGATTCACCCCCCTCTCGTTGTTGTTCTAAATACTATTAACAATTGGAATCAGAGTTGTTGGTGCTTACAGAGAAAATTTTAAAGGTACTTGAAGCTAATGATTAAGATGTATAAAAAGGAGGTACTGAAGTTGAACAAGGAGAACTTCCCTGCATGGCAGAGTCTGATGAAACTGCATCTAGCTAGTATTGGTGATTCGGTGAAGTACTATGGTGAACATGACTATGTTATACCTGCTGCACCTTTCACTGTCAAGGAGATGAAAGAAAAATAGGAACACAATCAAGCAATGTTGGAGATTGCATCTACCTTAAGCTATCCTAAATTCAAAGATATCAAAGATTGTACTACTGCAAAGAAAATGTGGGATACTCTTGCAACTATCTATGGTGGTGATACAAATGTACTGAGGGAAAAAGTTGAAAGCTTGAGAGGTAAGTTTGATGAAATGAAAATGCAAGAAGGTGCGAATATTGCTCAGTGTTGTGGTAGAATTAAGGAGATAGTGAATTCTATTAGAGGATCTAATGGAATCATTGATGACGAGACTGTCATTGGTAAGGTGTTTAGAACTTTGCTTCCTATCTATGATATCATAATTTTAGCAATTCAAGAATCAAGATGTGACCCTGGTAATGTTCTAACTCTAGAAAGTCTTGTTGGTAAGCTTACTGCTTTTGAGATTTCTAACTATGACAACTACACTATTCTAATGTTGAATCTGTATTCAAGTCACAAATGATTTTGCATAAATCTAAGAGAAAAAAAGAAAAATGTGTGAAAAGTGAAAGTGACAATGACACTTCTGATGAGGAACTAGAGGATCTTGAAGCTCTCATAGCTATAAGATTGAAAAGAGGAAAAGGCATATATAAAGGTAAACCTCCTATAATATGTTTTTCATGTAACAAAGTTGGCCATATTGCTACAAGATGTCCTGATAGGAATGACAAGGATGAGGAAAGAGAAATCAAGTACAAAGATAAGAGAGATAATAGATATCATTGAAGGTATAGAGACTACAAGAATAAAGGTTCTTAATCTTGTTATATTGCTGAAGAGGAAATTGATAGTGACACTGATGAATTTGATATTGAAGTAGTTTATGTTGCTATGAAAGATGATTTTGATGAAGATGAGAAAAATGCACTTATTTCTTATGTGAGTAAAGGTGATAAATGGATTATTGATAGTGGTTGCTCACATCACATGACTGGTGATAAAAGTAAATTTGAAACCCTAGATCATTACAAAGGTAGAAGTGTTAAGTTTGGTAATGATGCACCATGTCATGTGAGGGGTAAAGGATTGATTAAGCTAACTAATAAGATCACATGTGAAAATTCCTATTGGGTTGAAGGTCTTAACTATAATTTGTTGAGTATTGCATAGCTTAATAGCTCTAGTTACTGAGTGGAGTTTTATCAAAGAAAGGCTAAAATATTTGATGCTACTAGTGAACTAAGTGGGAGTGGAGAATAGACAAGAGGTGACTTGTTCTATCTAGATCTATCTAAAGAGACATGTTTGTTTGCACAATTTGATGATGTATGGTTATGGCATAAGAAGCTATGTCATGTTAAATTTGACAATCTGGTAAATATTAGCAAAAAGAAGAAAGTTAGAGGTTTGTCTAGACTGAAGAAACCTGATAATGTGATGTGTAAACAATGTCAGTTGGGTAAAATGACAAAGTCTAGTTTCAAGAGCAAGGTATTTACTTCTGAAAATATTTTGGATTTGGTTCATACTGACCTTTGTGGACCTATGGGTGTACAAAGTTATTTTGGTGCTAAATACTTTATTCTATTTGTTGATGACTACACTAGGATGATGACTGTAATGTTTTTGAAAGAAAAATCTAATGCATTTTAGTTTTTTAAGTGGTATCTAGAAAAAGTTGAAAAAGAAATGGGTAGAAGACTGAAATGTTTGAGATCTGACCAAGGTGGAGAGTTTATATCAAACAAGTTCAATATGTTTTGCAATGATAGAGGAATCAAGAGATAGATGTCTGCACCTACAACACCTCCACAGAATGGTATAGCTAAGAGGGAAAATAGATCTATTATAGATTGTGCAAGGACACTAATGATTGAGAAGAATGTTGCACAAAAATATTGGAGAGAAGCTGTAAGTACAGCTATTTATACCTTAAACTGGGTACAAATCAAGAAAGAGAAAAGAATGAACAAGAAGGCAAACAAGAACCTGAAGACTATAGATCTTTTGTCTATATGGAAGAAGGAGAGGTAAGTAACACACCTGCACCAGATGCAGAGTCATGGGTAAGCACTGCCGAGCATCAGGAGGATGATGTTGAGCATCAAGAGGATGATGCTGAGCATCAGGAGGAGATGTCAGGCATCAGGAGGATCTTGTCAAGCAATCAAAAGCAGAAAGTGAAAATTTTCATGATGAACCTAAAGATCAAGGAGAAAATAAATCTGAACCTACATTGGCACAATATGTGAGAAGACATCATAAGCCTGAACAAATCATTGGAGATAAGGAATTTGGAGTCTTGACCAGAAGTAAGTTGAAAGACCCTACATGTTTATTATGTGAGTTTGAGCCTAAGACGGTAAGAGATGCTTTAGAGAATGAAGAATGGATTCAAGCTATGAACGAAGAAATAGACCAAATAGAAAAGAATGATACCTAGACTCTGATGCCGAGACCAGAAAATAAGAATTTTATTGGAACAAAATGGGTATTCAGAAGCAAGCTTAATGAACATGGACAAGTCACAAGGAACAAGACAAGACTGGTATGCAAGGGTTATGCACAAGAAGAAGGAATAGACTATGGGGAAATATTTTCCCCTGTAGCAAGATTAGAAGGAGTGAGAGCTCTACTTGCATATGCTACTTACAAAGACTTCAAGTTATATCAGATGGATGTTAAGTCTGCATTTTTTAATGGCATATTAGAAGAATAATTTCACATTGAACAACCTGAAGGATTTGTTGATCCAAACAATAAAAATATGGTTTGCAAACTAAACAAGGCATTATATGGATTGAAACAAGCCCCCAGAGCATGGTATGAGAGGCTACACAATTATTTGATAAAGATTGGATTTACAAGGACAAATGACAACAACAATCTGTACATGAAAGCTGAGGAAGGTAAAGGGATTTTGTTAGCTTAAATGTTTGTAGATGATATCATATTTGGAGGAACAGATGCCCTATGTCATAAATTTTCACAAGAGATGCAAACTGAGTTTGAGATGTCTATGTTTGGTGAGATAAAATTCTTTGTTGGTTTACAAGTCTATCAGATGGAGAAAGGTATCTTTATCACATAATCTAAATATGTCAAAGAGATACTAAATTTTTTTGGTATGGACAATTCTAGACTAGTAAGTACGCTTATGGCTACTAGACTAAAACTATCTAAAATTGATGATACTGCAGAAGTGAATCAAACCCTGTATAGATCCATGATTGGAAAGCTACAATATGTTGTCCACAGTAGACCAGATAGAGCCCTAGGAGTTGGGATTGTGGAAAGATTCTCTGCCAATCCTAAGGAAAATCATATGATGGTCATGAAGACAATATTGAGATATCTAAAAGGAACATAAGATTATGGATTGTACTACAAGAAGAATGAGAAATTTGAACTGAGAGTCTACACTGATGTAGATTGGGTAAGAAATGTTGATGATAGGAAAAGTACAAGTGGTGGAGCTTTCTTTCTAGGAAAAAGATTAGTCTTGTGGAGAAGCAAGAAACAAAACTGCATATCCCAATCTACAACAAAAGTTGAGTATGTATTAGTTGTAGTGAACTGTTCAAATCTGGTATGGATCAAGCAATTGTTGAAAGGAATGAAAGAGGAAATCACTAAGCTGATTTTTATTTTCTATGATAACACAAGTGCTATCAACATATCAAAGAATCGAGTGATGCACACAATGACTAAACATATTGCTATCAAGTATCATTACTTGAGGGAATTGGTACAAGATAAAGAAGTGAGAATGGAATATGTGAATACAAAGGAACAACTAGTAGACATATTCACAAAATCTTTACCTAAGGATTCTCATGAATATCTTAGAGGTAAACTAGGGGTGCTTCCCCTAACTGAGGTTTCCTAGTCAAGCTAGGAGCACTGCATCAAAAGTGCTACATAGAGTATCTGACAAATTCATGTAGGAAAGGTCACACTTTAGGAGCTGCCTAGAGTTGTGAAAAGTACAACAAAACTGATAATCAGTCATAAGCAAGATGATAGAGGGAGAAATAGTGATATTGAACTCATAAGATGACATCTACATATGAAAAGATGTAAGTTCTAGATACTACTTTGGAATTGTTGTCAAAGAGGGAGAGATTCAGATGAAAACACAAATATAAAGAACACTAAGGTATATGTTCTGAGATTCAGAGCTTTAGAAAAGATTCGGAGGAAGTAACTATGTGAACGGTCAAGCAAGGCTAAATTATTGTGAATCGGAATGAAGCTAAGGATATTATAAATATTTCTGATGCAATGACAAAGTTTTGGATTGGTTGGTAAATCACGTGTTATTCATGTGGTGTTGCCATCAATGCCAAAGAGGGAGATTGTTGGAAACTACAATTTAAATAATTATTGTATTGTCATTGATCTCAAACCTTAATTGGTAAGACAGTTGTTATCTAAGAAAGTACTATATCTATTGATTGATGAAAAGGATTAGGGAAAGGGAGATAAAAATAGAACCTAGGGAAAGGTTGAGTTATTTGATACTTCATTGAGTACTTGATTACTTGGCACATTGATAAGATAATGTATTATTTATCTAAGTAAGAAGAAAGATTGAAGAAGTAGGCTTAACTGAGTAAAAGTGAAGAAATCTATTTTAAGTCGACTGATGTTAGTGTTAAGGCTAAAAAATGCACCTTGTTAAACTTAGACAAGTTTAACAATTTTTCCTAACATGGGATTCATTTCTGCATGTGGGAAATGCATAACTTGAAATGAAACCTCTGAATCTAGGATGGTTCCTATTGGATAATCACTGATACTTTTTTAAAACTAACTTAAACCTGTGGGAAAAGAGATAGAAACTACTAAAGTGAACCTAAGACTTTAAAATTTAAACAACTGAGCCAGGTGATACACCAAAGATGATATGAAAGTTCAATTACAGATAACTAAGAAGGGTTATTATACTATCTGAATGAATACAAAACACTTCCTTTCTATATAGGCTTGCATAAGTACTTTGTAATAAAGTCTGAAAAATGAACTAGAATAAGGAGGAAAACAAATGCCTCACTTATTAGCTTCACACCTTAAGACATGAACTACAACCTCCAAACAAACATACTTTTCTGCAACTAGGTGTTTAGGTGAGACAAAACAACATGGAATGATAAAAATTCACTAGTTATCTTTATCAGATCACCTGAAAGTACAAACAGAAATGCAAAAAGAAGAGAAGGCTCCAAAAGAAACTCATATAACATAAACTCAGTTGTTGTTACTTTTATTTGATCTTCCAAAAGAGTTACAAATCTCTGCATAAAACTGCCAAAGACAAAAATATGTCACAAGAGCCTGCCTCTGCATAATTAGAACTAAAGAAAAGTGAGTCTAAAACTCACTAAGTACAATACCCAATCCTTGGGGGTCGGATGCCAAAAAATAGCCTAGAAAAGAGGACCTAAAAACCCATGAAATAAAGTCCCACCTCTGAAAAAACTCCACTAAGTCATAAAGGACCTTGGTGACTCACCAAAACGGCCCTAAAAAGGCTCAAAAAGGCCATAAAGACCTCTCAACTATCATGACAAAGTCAAAATCCGACCCAAGAGTCTTCCAACCTTCCCAGAAGATCTCCAACACCCCTAAATTTGCTCTAACAAGCCCTATATTCTCTCTGGATGCTTAGAGACTTTATCCAACTCCTAAAAACCCTCAAGTTCATTAAGATCCTTCATTAAGTCATGAAGACTTAGCAATTTTAACACATGCCACTTACACCTCATTAAGATATTCAATAATTGGTTCATAGGGCACCAAATATTTGAATTCAAAACACAAAAGATGCCACATAAAAATAATATCATAATTAGATTTAAAATTTACCCTATACACTTATTTGTATAAAATAAAATTTATTTAACAAATATAAATTAAAACTTATATTTGTTAAATAAACTTAAACGATGTTCAAATATTGATAAGCATATTGGATAAAATTTAAACTAAAACAAAAGATATGCAAACAGAAACATGAAATATGACATCTCGAACTTCAAAAGAAAATGCAAAGCGCATTAGGGGTCAAAAACCAACAACCCTAAAGTTTACCACTTATTTTCTCTTCCTTGCATGAAGATGAAGAGTTCCAGTAGTAGTCGCCGCCAAGCTTAGGGTTTACTGTAAAAAATGCTATCTCAGGCTGCCATGAAATCTCCTTTCAGTATTCTAGGCACAAGCTAATGTAATCCATCGCTAACCAACAAGGTGAGTTTGTCTATTTCAGTTGTTGTGAACATTTGAAAAACATTTTCTTTCTTTGTTGCAAAATAAGACACTACTTCTTTGCGTCCTATAAGTTTTGCTTGAGCTTTTGAAAATAATTTACGCTGCTATGAGAGCTTTACTTGACCTTTTATAGCATGAACCTTTGTAAGTTTCTATTTATGGATACAATATTGTCACCCTTACTCTATTTTCCATGGCTGAAGAAGGTGAAACATGAATTCTTTTCCTTTCTTCGCATTATCAAATCCTCCATTCATTATAGCAGGTTTTATTATATCTTTGGAAAACACTATTTGCATTACTTATGACTCTTTTCCTCATGTGAGAGCCCTTGCTAGAAACTGTTGTTTGTTCTTCCTCGATAATGTGAACTGGGTATTGGCTGCCTAGTAAATTTCTAAAAGTTTATATGAAACTTAAGACTGTAATAGCTTTTCCTTGACTGTTGCTCTGTTTGTTCTTCATAGATATTTTTCATATTTCTGGGTTTACTTCATTTGTTGTCATGGGAATTTTCGTATCTTTATTTGGCAGTGAGAATGCCTTCACAACTTGGTATACCTTGTATTTCTGTATGCTTACTTGATCCATTTCATTGCATGAGAGATTGTCGTTCTCTTTCCTTGGCATGAGGATTTTATTAATAGTGGTTGCTATTTAAATATACCTGGTTGCCCTTTATTTTGGGAGCTGTATATCTTACTAGGTTGTGTATCATCTTCTTTAACTATTGTCGCTATAGCTTTCATGAGTTGTTTGAACCTTTTGACTTGAAGCATTAATGAGACTGATTGACTTCTTTTCATTGCATTATCCTTTACATTCTCTATTGCTTGAGCTCTTCAATATTTAACAAGCCTTGTGTCTCAGTACACTATAGATTATTCTTTCCATGGACTTTCATAGAGCTTGACTGTCCTCTCAAGTTTGAAACTTTCATGATATTATTCCATGCCTTAAAATCTTCCCTTTGATGGTTGTCATGTTGGCTATGATACCCTTGACTAGTACCTTCTATTTTTAAGACTCAAATTGCATGATCTTGCTCTCCTCTGTTTTATTCTAGCACTGCTATGAAACTTTAGTACTTGTTCACTTTTCTCAATGAATGTGTTGCTTTTTCCTTAACTCCATACCTTTGACTGCTACAATGTTCCTCAAACATGCTTATGGGGCATGTGAAAAGGCATTAAAAATGATCAAGAACCTTCTTAGGATGTTGGAGAAGTTCTAGGATAGGCATATTGACATATTACTAGGCTATATGCTCCTCAATCGTTACATCTTCATCAAAATTTAGGGGTTTCTATCACCACAGTCTTTTCTAACTGCAAATGTCCCCAAATCCTTGTAGTTTCCTATGTTCAACATGGCACTTCTTTTAGGACAATGCACTATCCCTCTTAAAAAGAACTATGAACTGCTCTATACTTTCACCATAGGACTGTTATCGTGCATTGATGGCTATTCCTTCTTATGTGCTGCTCACTTTATGCTCCAACCATGCTTTAAGATCATTTTCATATGATGACTGTTATTTTGTTCTTAATCATAATCATGATCTTCCATGTGACAAGTTCATGCTTTGACTTTTGATCTCAACTGTTGCCCTTCATTTGATTGTGTAAACATTGGTTTGGCATGTTTCCATAACTATCTGACATAAGTCACTGTGATTGAACTCCATATCATCTTGGACCTTCCAAATAGATTTGTTTTCAAAACTTTTCTATTCATCACCATTATTTGATGTTCATGTTGATCACGGACTCCATAATCATGCCGATCAGCAGGGCCCCCTACTTTTTAAAAGCTGAGTAGATAATGAAGATCATCTCTCAGTGTGCTTAGGATAGTGCACCTGTTCATGTATAGTCGTCATTGGGAACTCGCCATCTTCTATTTGATCATAGGTAAATTCGGCTTGATCCCACTCATGATCTCAACTAGTAGGATCTGTTGCATCAAATAACCCTGCCCTTTTTTCTCACTTATGTTTTCGTCATTTGGCCTCTTTCATTTTCCTCCATTATCTACCCCATCTAAATGTTCTCCTTCTACAAAGGGCCAGGTAAGATAGATCCCACACATTGAGACAGTGTGATCGGGTCTCTTGCCCCACCCACATGCACAGGCTCACATGAAACACAAAGCAGGCCATCTATAACCTCTTTTCAAATAGTCAATGAAGTGCTAAGCACCCTTGATCTCATATCGTGTTCCATCTAGGCCAGGCAAGAACCATTGCTATTTTAAAACCCCTTCCTCTCCTCTAAATGTTTAGCACATAAAGATTTTCTCCATGCTTCAAACCACTGATATATGAAAAGACTCCTGCTCCATTGGATCCATTTACTTTACTTCAGTCATGGATACTACTGAAAGAGAAAACTTGATGTCTTGTTGACTTCATTTTACTTTGAAAATATGTATTACCTACTGTTCTGATAAAAATGTTCATTGTTATCTCCAATTCCTTGAAAACTATATCATGTATTAGGATTTGTTTATTCTGAACATTTTTATAGAAAACTAACATTCTGTAAAAACTTTACTATTCTTGACATCTCACAACATTCTTTTCTAAATTTCTCATTCAAAACATATATCCATCTCCTATTGTGGTCTAGTCTATAAGGTTTAAATTGAAGACTATTGTCCCTTAAATAGACTTATCTTGTCAATTTTAATTATAATGAAAGGTTTAACATCAGAAGTAATATGTCCCTTTCACATTATATATTTCTTTTTCAGATCTGGACATTTGTTTAAAGTAATTATTCCAATGCGTATGTCAGGCTCATACCCAAAGGGAGCCTTGGTTAGGGGCACATACACATTGGAATAATTACCTTCCTGCACATGGAACAAACACATTAGCATAAAATATCTCTTTTAACACCAGCACTGAGGATATTCTGATTTTCTTCCTTCTTCAGACTTAGGACAACGTTAAAGGCAGCATATATAGAGTAGTTTAAATAACCAGTCATTGCTTAGATCCATATTGGGATCTAATATCACTGCTCTCAATTTTTTGCAGGACTCAGGAACTCGCTGGAAGACTTACAAAGATGGAACAATATCAGGAGTAGCCAACCTCACCAAGTATAATCAGTCAAAGCAATAGGCAATGACTGGTTAACCTTGATCTATTTCTCTCTTATTCTATCTATTAATGTTGTTTTAATTCCGTAGGAGAAAGAATAGGCTATGCTCACGGCTTGTGTGAGTCTTTTACTTGAATTGATCTCAAATACATGTGTTTATATTTTCAAATGAAAGAACTCAAAAAATGTATTTTATCATTTTTCAATAAAAATGAAATGATTATTTTCAGAATTTCACAATGTATTTTATCTTTGCTAGTTTCATATCAATAAATAAGATCAATTGATTCAAAAATATATCTTTTGTAGAAAAATTGCTAGGGCAATAAAATTTTGATAACAGTTAGTGTTGACCGAGTGACAATATATGCCGAGTAAATTTAGTGTTGACCGAACATCAGTTTATGTCGAGTGATAGGAAATTACCAAGCAACAGTGTTAGTCGAGGAAGATAGTTTGAAGAGATGACCGAGTTACACAGTGGTGACCAAGGAGATGAACCTAGTATTGACAGAGTGTCAGTAATTTACATTTGGAGGGAGAATTCAGATCCCCAGTCGACATAGTTGAATTCTTGGGTTATGTAAATCATGTTGACTTTATTAATTGATTATATGGAGTATTTAATGCATGGTAAATCATTTTATTATGGATTCAATGAGAGGATCGAAGATGTATCTAGAAGGAAGGATGAAGAACTTAAATGACGGAAGGATTTGATGAATATGACCTAAACCTAAGATCTATGGAGGAGATTAAGCGGCAAAAGATGGATCTACCTAACTGATGAGGTATAAAGGAAAACCTAATTGTGAGGTTACAGAGTATGCTGGAGTTTTTTATGTTATTGACTGATAAGTCTAAGCAGAAGGTTGAAGGTGAAGGATTTGATTAGAGTTGTGATTGCTTGAAGTGAATTTTGAGCAGATCAGTGATGGAGATGGAAATGGAACTCAGTCAATAAATCAACATATATGTGCGAATTGGATCTGTTATTTGCAAAGTGAGTTGTATGTTTTTTAGATCAGATACTACTGCTACTTTCTAACCATTATATCAATCTAAATCCTTTAATCAAGGTTGACCTAACAGTCATTGTTTAAATCTTTTAATCAAGGTGGCATTCTAATGGAATGTACTTAAATCCTTTAACTAGATCACTTTTGACAGAGTGCTTAAATCCTTTAACAGGGTCACACTTAGCAGTGTGTTTGTAAACCTTTAACAAGGTTGGATTTTTACAGAGCTCACTTTAAAAGAGTGAAAATATCAGTAACATGTTACAAAGTGGTTTTTCCCAAATTGGGTTTCCACCATAAATCCTATTGTTATACTTGTGTGAATGTTTTGATGTGTATGTTTCTATATACTACAAGTTAATTACTTTTGGACAGTGGACTGCATGTTATATGTTTCTAATATATATATACTTTAGAGACCGAGTTGTGTTTGTAATTAGATCTAAGATTGTTGAAGTGTTTAAAAGTTCAATTGGTACATCTGAACCTGAGAACAACTGATTCAACCCCCTCTCTATTGTTCTAAATAATATTAACAATCCCTCTCATCCACATCCATAAAAATAACCTCTTCCTATTGTGGATCCTTTTCAACTACAACCCATCTCTAGCCTCATCTTCTACCAGTCTACCTCCTCTATGTCCTCTTCATCCTTCTCCATCCTCCTCCCTATCCTCCTCCTACTCTCCAAACCCCTGCTACATACCTATATGTATATACCTCTGTTGTTGCAGTCCTCCTCTAAGAAAATTGATACACCCCAACATGTCTCCTCTTAGTGGTACCCTACCTCTATCTCATGCTCAATGGAACTAAACCTACCCTCCCTATTCATGGTGGTGTCCTAAACCAATAAGTATATTTTGTTGTAACTCTTGAATCAATTGGTCCACCTTGAGGGTCCCACTCCATGGGTTCAATTTGTTGTAAAATCTTTTAGTGCCATAATGCTTCCAAATGTTTAGGTCTTCCATAACAGTACATTGAGCATTTGTGCAGACCTAAACATTTGGAAGAATTATGCCTTTACATATTACATATTCTTCAAAGAATGGACTTTTAAAATAGTTCACCTACAATAAATAAAGATTAAATTTTTCCAATACTTCATGTGGAAGAAATAAATAAAGATTGGACTTTCAAAACATTTGATATGCAATAAATAAAGATCTGATTTTTCACATGGTTCATGTACAAGATATAAATATAATTGTAAAATATTTTAGTGCCATAATGCTTCCAAATGTTTAGGTCTTCCATAACAGTACGTTGAGCATTTGTGCAGACCTAAACATTTGGAAGCATTATGCATTTACATATTACATATTCTTCAAAGAATGGACTTTTAAAATAGTTCACGTGCAATAAATAAAGATTATTTTTTTCCAACACTTCATGTGCAAGAAATAAATAAAGATTGGACTTTCAAAACATTTGATATGCAAGAAATAAAGATCATATTTTTCACACAGTTCATGTACAAGATATTGATATGCAAATATTGTAGCACCGCTACCTTAGAAAATACTACCCATAAAAAATCCGGTATGAAGCAACTGGATATCAAAGATTACAGACATTGTTAATCTATATTTTAGCACCAGAATGCCAATGAGCTTTACAGAAAGTAATTCCCACAATTTGACTCTGCTCTCCCCAAAAAATAAAATAAAATCGAGTGTGTTTTCCGACTCATGATATAGCAATTATCTCACTAAAGTTTGGATGCCAACCAAACCAACAATGTATTTGTATACTTTAGTTTAGGGTACTGTATATGTACTTGACTCATCTAATTTCTTGGCTTTTGAGAACTTAAGCAGGGAGTGGGCCAGTGAGAACCTAAAATGTAGCTATTACTAAGTATAATGCCTACCTGTCAGCTAGGTTGGTAATCTGGATGAGGTGTGCACACCAAAAAATGCTCATTCCTTGGCCTGTTATGCTATACTTGTCATGATGTGTAAAAATCCCATATTTTCTCTCTCCATGGGCTTAAAGAGTGTTGGATTTTCAAAAGTAAGGTTTAGCTGAAAGTGCCTCTTATATGAGTGTTGACAGAAGTGTCCCAAGACACTTAGAAAATCATAATTAATAATAAATATCTCGAACATCGCAAGGATATTCAAGATGGATATTTTGAAGTTCTTGAACAATTTACACAATATCAATCAAATATTAAATAAATAAGTTCCAGTAGTCTAATATGATTGCAAGATGAAAATCATCCATAGTCCTAATGTGTTTTCATTTCAAAAATTTGGAAAAATCACCCCTAGGATTTCAAGGCATAGAACATACAAGCCTCTGGAAAAATTTCATAGAGAAGCGTAAAAGTAAAGCCTCATCATGGAGAGACAGATGATTAATTTATGCTAGTTGATCGAATCATGATGATCAACAACACTGCTGATATAATAGAAAGTAAACGAATAATGGCCGATAGCAGATTTGTAGAGAATTATTGAGGTTGTTATAGACCTCTCGCCAAATTTATAGAGTTGGGGTTTCATAAGAACACTTGCATTTCTAATAGTACAAATGCCAATGAGCTTTAGGGTTTCCATCATTTGTAACCCCATGACCATTCTCACAGTGAGAGGCAGATGTTGCAATGGAACCCTTTCTATGCTAAAAACAATCCATTTAAAAAGAATCAAACCTATGACACATGAAAATCACTACGATTGTCGAAGTGTGTAGCACATTGAATGCCTATGAGCTAGGGTAAAATAGTTCAAAAATAATACCTAGAACTCAGCGAAGGTCCTCATATGCTTTTCGCAACACAATAAAGAAGAAAGAGTACACCACAACACAGAAGATCTTCGAAATGAAAAAATGAATTTAGGTTTAAACTTCACAAAAGCAAGAATTTTCACGGACACGATGAGAAATGAAATTTGCTTCACAAAAATCCAAAACCACGAATTTGATATCAAATTCCACCTATTGGGTGGGAAGATGGTTTCGCCCATTTTAGGGCCTAAATCGGATTTTCAAGCCCTAAACCTGCATTGCATTCTAGTGTCCCAAATGAAAGATTTTGTAAAAAAATGGAAGTCCTGCACCCAATTCTGCCCCAATTCCACTAACCAAACGGGGCCTAAAGGGAAAATAAATTATGAAAGACTTTCATATTCTCTTTCTTTTTTTTAATTTCTTTATATTTAAAAATAAATATTTATTTTATTTAGTTTTTATTTTATTTATGATAATATAAATGAAGTTAATCTAAATTATAATAATTGAGAATTACCACAAATATTTTTATTATGCTATTATAAAGGCAAGTACTTCTATTATGTGACACTTATTAATTTTAAATATTTTTAAAAATGATAAAAGTATTAATTTTGAAGTGTTTATTTGCTTAAAGAATTAGATACTTTTTTAAACAAGTGCCACATAGTGGCCAATACAAATAGAAATAGTCAATCTAATTTGAATTACCTTTAATGTGTTTTTAATCACTAGTTTAATTTATTATTAAATTGCATAAAGATAATCTAATTTTATTGAAAAATTATAATTAATTTATACATTTTTATGATATATACAAAGTTTTAAAAGATTTAGATTAAATTTAATTTTTAAAAATTATTTAATATATTATTAATAGATAAATAAGTAGGAGATATTTTCCACAAGTTAAATTGTGATATTGCTATCAGATTCAATTGTATAGTTTTAAATCAAACTCATGAAACATGGGTCAATAAATTTGACTAAAAAACTACATAGTTGAATCATGATAGCAATATCATGATATTATTATTAATATTCATTTGATTAATTTAATTTAATTAATTTAATTAAGTACTAACTATATGTAATTCAATTTTATGAAACAATGGTTGAGAATATCATTATGTTTTCTCTCTGTCTATATTAATGTTTAATGTGAAGAATCCACGAGGAACATTGCAAAGCTTCATTGCAACAATATATAGGAGAGGGTGGGAAATTTTGTTTTCACAACTTTATTTTTTGAATGGTACAAAATAAAAGGTGAGTAATTATGATTTAAAAAATTCTTTGTTAACATATTTTCTTAAAATACAATGATAAGAATTATTTTATTATTGAAAATTGTTTATTTACTTTTCTTTAAATCATTAATCATTATGATTCAAAAATTAATAATATCATCTAATTAATTTTATTAAATGTTATAAAAAATTTAAAAAATAAAACCAATAACAATTAATTAACATATCTACCAATATATTTATTAATAAAATATATATTTATACTGGGCGCTAGGCTAGGTCGCGGGGATACCCCATGTAACTACAAAATATATATATATATATATATATATATATATATATATATATATATATATATATATATATATATATATATATATATATATATATATATATATATATATATATATATATATATATATATATATATATATATATATATATATATATATATATATATATATATATATATATATATATATATATATATATATATATATTAATTAACTTTATTAACAATAAAATGTGTAATATATTAACTAAAGACTTATAAAAATATTTATTACTAAATTAACTACTTAATATACATTAAATAAAATTGTAAATAATATTTCTAAAAATTATTTCACAAATTCATAAATGAGGTGCCATATGAATGTTATATTTGAGTTGGTCATAAATATGGTATTGAAAATAAATTTAGTGTTGTTCACACAAAAATAAGTTGAGAGAAGATAGGGCTTACTAGACATATCCCTCAACAAACTAGGAGATAATGATAGAATATGGGCTAAAAAAGTTTTCATAAAATTTGATGATTCACATTTCTATAATTTCAAGAAATAATAAACACATAATAAAACAAATAATAAATCAATCAAATGAGTAATTGTAATTTTACTTAATTTTTCAAATCAATTCAACCAATCATATTTCAAATAAATAATTTGTATAATATATTAACTTAATAAAAAAATATCTTAATTGAGTCGATAGGCTCTATGTGAGAGCTTTTGCTCCGAAAAAACTCATTTTTTGCCAGCAAATTGTTATCATGTTTGTCTGCCTTTGTGCTTAACTCTAACGGATGTCATGGCGTACATGTCGTCCTTCCATTTGTTTTGTCGACTCCACCAGATGCCCACCTCCAGTCTCCACAAATACGCCACAAACACAAACATTTTGGCAACATCATCGATAGTTTAGGGCTAATGATAGAGAAAATTGTATGTGGTGGGTACAAATCTACCAGTGGTTGCCATTATCAAACCAACCGAACTTTTCATTGTCTTTATATCTTCTGTCTGCATTTGGAAGGCTGGGTTTTTATCTTTCTCTGTGCATATACTCTATTGGATGTTGTGTTTAGAAATGAGAGTGTAGACATGTAAAATTGGACAAGTACTTTTTAATAAAAAAAAAAAGGGTTAAATCATTAAAAAAAGGACATAATTAAATAAAGTTGGACAAAAATTAATTAAAGCAAAGGAGAAATTAAATAATGATTAAATGAAGCATAAAAAGGGGCAAAAGCACTATATAATTGATTTTAATCAATTAATTGTATAGTTGTCTTAATTAAAAATTAAAATGAACCCATTACCCATGCATGGCTAAATTTAATTAAATAATTAAATTAATAATCCTTATTTTCTTTCAACAAAGTGATCAACCAATGAAAATGGAGGACATAAAGACATAAATCACTCACATTTGCAAATTGTCCAAACATTTGAAACCATTTAAAGGCTTGTCCCCTCATTTGTCCCCCCATTTATGAACAATGCAAAGTTTTTGACTCAACCATGAGATAACCATGATTACTTCACTCCACCCCCTACCCTTGGAAAATTACTATAAGTATGAGGCATTTTGAAGAGCATTTCCATCTTGGAATTTCATTTGCATAGCATTGTTACTATAGGCAATTGAGATCATTTCTAAGAGCAATTTGAGCATTTAGTATCATAATTTCATCATTCTTGAGCTAGAATCATCATAGAAGCATAGCATAAGCATAGTAGCAACATTATTTCTCATTTTAGAGGTGTCACTAGTGAGGATTGTAGCTAGGAGCTCACTTACCACTTCTATCTAGAGATCCATGGGATAATATAGATTATAATTTCAATTCTAGTTAAATTTGCATTGTATTTGATTAGATTGATGTTAGTAGATCTTAATTTCATGTAGGTGAGTAACTTCATCACACAAATGGCACCCACCATGGGGCCTTGAGCCTCAAATTCTAACAAATTTGTGATTTAAATCATCTTTGCATGCATTTTTGTGTTGTTTCCGTGTGTTTTCTGTAGGAATTTGATAGTCACGCCTATGATAGATTTATTCACACCTGGAAGTCCTTCAGTCTCACTTTGGCTGTATGTTCTCACACCTGATAGCTGGAAACTCACACCTACAATAGCAAAGTATCCAACCTTTATGGGATAAAGTCACGCCTTCGCGACAGGAAGTATCACTTGCCTGTTATTTACTGTTGCTTTAAGGATTTCTTTACCTTGCATTTAAAGTTTAATTTTATGCCTTGGCTAAGTTTGTTATCGCTTGGAAAATGACTTTGCATTGCATTTGAAGTTTAAAGTTGTGCTTGATATAATTCCTTCATCGCTTTGAATACTTTAAATGTCACTTTTCTCTGTCTATTTTCTGCCAATTTAAGGTTTGTTCACGCTTAGGTTAAAATAGTTACCGCCTTTATGATTATTGATGTCACCTATGTCACTGAGAAGTATCACTGCTAATCACTAAAGTCACGCATTCGAGTGATTTGTTCATGCCTATTAGCTGGACGATGTCGCCTGCTATTTATTTTCTGTTCTGGTCTTTAATTGGATAAATTTGAAAATCTGACTGTCTCTGTTTGTTGTTAATCAGTAAATGAGTAGACATCCGAGAGTGAGAAAGCTAGAGAGCAGGTTCAACAAGGAGGGAAAATCCTTGGCAAAGAAAATAAAGGAAGAGAATCAAGTGCATACAAAGGCTGTCCTTGAATCCACATTAGATGAGGATGTCAAGGTATATGAGAAGTATTTAGCTGTGATTGAAGCTTACAAGAAAAAATTTGTGTCTCTAAATTGGATTTATGAACCTTGAGCTTAAATTTTCTTTCATTTAAATCTTTTGATTGATTACATCCAAGTTTGGTTTCCCCTCATTGTGAATTGGTTGTGTTGGACTAACTTGTTAGAGGAGGGAGCTGGAGAAATTGCCAAGGTGAGTGAAAAATGAAAATCAATAACTCAAAAATGCCCCTAGCCTTTGCTAGCTACAAGGAGAGGTATTTCACTTAAACAAGCTTGCATTCCCTTAACTTGTGGCATTGTCATTTAAATCTAGCTTAAATAGAAAGGAAATTGAACCACACATTTCAATTCTAAGAACCTCCTTGTCAAGAGGTTGAAAAAGAACTAAGTGTTTGAAGTGTTTAGGAATCAATAGGAAAATTAGGGATATGCTCTTCACCTTCTTGGTGAAACAAACTCCCAAAAACTTTACTTTAATTCCAATTTTCCTTATTTACAAAATGAACATGCTAGAGATTTACTGGGCTCACCTCCCAAATTTACCTTAGCAAGGCTAGTGAGAGGGACAGCCCAAAGTGGGATACACTTGCTTTTGCCGCAAGAATATGACCCACTATAAAATGAAACACATGCATCCTTAATGGGGTGCATGACAAAGGGATTTTAATCTTCTCGAGCTTCCTCTAGTAGTCCTTATGGATTGCGCAAAATCATGCCTCGGTGCATGTGGGAAGCCCCTTTACAATCTTAGGGGATGAGAGATTTTAATTCATTTGAATGGAATACTGATTAAATCCTGAGTAAATTAGAAAGGCCACCTTGTAGAGCCATGATTACAAGCCAATTTGACTCTAGGTAGGCTGTTTGGAATTCATTCTTGTGCTATACTTGTGAAAACATTCAAGAATATACACATTAGATTGTTGTTTAGAGACATTTATGTGTGTGTTGCATTTGTTTTTTAATTTTCAAAACAAGAAATTTCCAAAAATATATGATCAAAACTTTTAAAAATCCAAAGTATTATACCCTGGTCAGAGAAGTGTCGCTTGGGCACATTTTAAACATGCCTATCAGATTTTTAGTCATGCCTATGATTGGTTTAAACACGCTTGGACACAGTAAAGTCCCGCCTAACCAAGATTCAAACACACCTAAAAATACTGGAAATCTGCTTAACATAAGCAAAGTGCTGCCTGTACAGTTACAAAGTGCCGCCTATCAACAAACCAATATACACCTACGCAGGTTTCAGACATGCCTGTACTTGGTTTAGTCACACCTAGAAAACAAAAAGGGCAAATAGAGAGTACTTCCATGAAGAATCAAAAAATTTTGAATATCAATTTGAGTACCCTTTTTCGAGTTTTCACTGATTCAACTTACTGTCTGGTCGAAAATCTTGTTTCACATATTTGTCAAAATTTTGCAAAGGATTAGACCCCAAGTAGTCTTGACTTGTATCCAAGGTTCATGCCTACATTCACCAGATCATATTATATCAAGCAAACCTTGCAAGCCGACGGGACCTATTTGAGACAAGAGCTCCCTTATCCCGAAGATGAAACTACTCCTAGAACACCACAAAAGTCACCCGAACAAGAAGGGGAAGACAACATGATGTATTATGGTAGTTTGGGTGGTAAGGATAATAGTGGTACTGATCTCACCAACCAAGGCAATGCCAATAGTGGAGGCATTGACATGAATAACCAAAACAATATTAATAACCAAGGCAATACCAACAATGGAGGAGTAGATCAAAATGCTCAAGGAGTTGACCAAACTCACACTCAAACTAACACCGAACCAACGGTAGAAGATGCCATAGATGAAAAAGTTAGTGAGGCTATCCAATGTCCTTATTTCAAAAAGCTCATGGAAAAGACAATGGAAAGAGATAGAGAAAAACATTTCATGGACTTAGTACAAAAAGGTCTCAAACTTCCTCATGACTATGATGTCAACCAACTTAAAGCACCAAAAGTTGAGGAGAGTACCTTAGACATCATGAACAAGCAATTCAAGATGTTTCAAATGCAATTAGACAACATCAAGCAAAGCGGGGCTCCCAAGCCTTTCTCTATAGAAGCATTGTGTCCATTCCCATTTGATAAAAGCTTGGTTATGGTGCCATTCCCAATCAATGTTGTGTTTCCTAAGTATGACAAGTATGAAGGAATGACGGATCCCCAAGATCACTTACGGGAGTTTTGTGCATTGAGCTTAGAGTTCATGCATGATACAACATATTTAATGAGATTATTCCTGTGAAGCTTAGGAGGCATGGCTATGGAGTGGTTTTCTAAGTTACCCTCCGGCATTAAGACCTTTGAAGAGTTAGCTTTGAAATTCATGCCCCATTACTCGTATAACATTAAACATGAGGTCACAATGATAATGTTATGCAACACAAAACAAAAAGATGGAGAGGCATTCCTCACTTTTCTACAAAGGTGGAGGATAATTTTTGCAAGATATCCTAGAAGTGTGCCTGAAAAAGAGAAGATGGATATCTTCATAAACAGTTTGAGTAATGAGTTAAACTACCACGTAAAAATGCAATGTCCAATGACCTTCCAAGATCTAATTGAAAATGGAGTAACCATGAAGGAAGTGTTGGTCAAAAGTGGAGAACTCAAACTATACAAAGATAATAAGAATAACTCCAATAGTGGCAACAATGGCAACAATGGCAATAATCAGAAGAATAATTGGTTCAATAGTAACAGTCGTTATAAGAACAACAATAAGGGAATTGTGAATGATGGAGTAGTTGAATCTATCAACTTGAAGGTGGTCCCCTTTGCTCTTACAAGGACACCTAATCAAGTGAATAATACCAATCAAAGTTCCAATGCACCATCCAACAACAACCACACCAACAATGGAAATCAAGGAGATAATTCAAGGAGTACTAAATTTGATAAATATTTGAGGCCAACTCCTCCAAAGAACTTCACACCCTTAGGTGAACCCCTTGAAAAGGCATTAAAGACTCTCATGGCTAATAATGTCATTACTTTACCCAAAATTCAGCCTTACGAACCAAATAATAAGCCTAGTTGGTGGAGTGTCGATAGCCATTGTGAGTATCATAGAATTCGAGGACACACAACAAATGAATGTCTACAACTAAAGAATGTAGTGCAAGATTTAATTGATAATGGCACGATCACCATTGATGGACCTCCAAACAATGAAGATCATACAACATTCAAACAACCTTTTTGCAAACATGATAAGGGAGAGTCATCAAATAGCAAGAAGCAAGGCGCCAATAATCTCAACTTTGCGCCACCTTATGATCATATTGTTAATGCTATAATAGTCAATGAAAAACCTCAAAAGGAAGCATCAAATGTCATTACAAGAGGGTAGAATTCTAGAATGACCCTACAAGGGATAGCTCCTCAAAGCACTAACATCCCGCAATCCAACATTATGGTCAAACAACCTTCTATAGAAGCAAGGCCTTATAGTTTGGTTGATCAATTGAAATGTACTCCAGCACAAATCTCTATCTTAGAGTTATTGAAGTTGTCACCAAACCATAAGAAGATTTTGGAAAAAGCTCTAGTAGAGACACATGTTCCTACTAACTTAGAGGCAGAAAAGTTTCAAAATATGGTAGGTCATCTTGTAGCACCTCATTGTCTTTCATTTTTTGATCAAGATGACATGTCTATAACCCATCCTCAAAATCTACCATTGCATATAGAGGTCTTAATCGAAAGGCATAGAGTCAAAAGAGCCCTCATTGATGGAGGGGCTGGTCTCAACATTTTCACATTAAGTCTTGTCAAATCCTTAGGTCTATCTGAGTCTTGCATTGACCCTACAAATAAAATCACCATTAAAGCTTATGATGAAGCTGAAAGAGCTTCTAAAGGCATGATTGTATTGCCCATCCAAGTGGGACCTATCAAGAAGGAAACCAATTTCCAAGTGTGAGACATGAAATTAACTTATAATATTTTGTTGGGGAGACCATGGATCCATGAGATGCAAGCAGTCCCATCCACGTACCACCAATGCATAAAATTTTTGTATATGGGTGAAGAAATCACGGTTGGAGGAGACTCTAACCCATTCCAATATTGCAATGCACTCAAACCTCCTCATGAGTTATACATTCCACATAACCAAGAGGGAATTATTCAAAGAACCACAATTGAAGATGTTAAAATGAAAGAACTAACATTAGATGTTATTCAACACCCTCCTTAAGCTAGCTCAGCAACATCAACTAAGGGAAAGGAAAAAGTGAGCTACGAGGGTCCAAATGCAACAGAAAGTTCATATCTAGCACCTAAATCGGAGACGGTGATTTATAAACCTACTAAAGAAGAAAAGGAAAAAGCCAAGGAAGATCGTTACTAACACATGAGTGAAATGATGAATAACTTTGAAAAACAATGCAAGATTAGTTCAAAAGGAATAGGGGAATATTCTGTTTCTCTATTTGACATGCCCACATCTCCCAAATCACATGGTAAACCATCAAAAGAACATCTTCCACATAAGTATAATTCCTATTTTGTAAGGGAAGATAACAAAGCAACATGGGATAAGGAAGAAGATGAAGTCCTTCAATGGCTTTACCATGATGAGGAAGATACCTCCAACACTCCCATGGAAAGAATTCAGCATGTAAAGATACAAACCGAGCAATATGGGAAAGGCTTTGATATAATGCAGAAGATGGGATACAAGGGAAGAGGACCCTTAGGCCAAAGAAATAGGGGGTTATTAGAACCTATTGAACCTATTTGGAGGGCAAGTCACAAAAAATCTGGAGTAGGTTTTCAATTCAAAGGAGAAAGTTCAAGCCCAATGCATGATTTTTATCCTCAAATAAATGCCTTAGAATCCGAAGGAGATAGTGATGATTCTTGAGATTATGAATGGGATACCTTATTAGATGAATCATGTCATGATAAGGAAGTGATTGCTATACATACTTATGCAAAAATCCCAAGGCAAGAAGCTCAAATTAGTGAAGAACCCCATATTCAAAGGCCTAATATAGAGCAAGTACCTACCAATGGATCATGGATAGAAAAATTTTGGATGCCTTCAGAGGAGGGAGATTCAAACATTAGTTTTAACCCACTTGTGGCTTTTCCCATGGTGTTTCCCATAGAGGTTGACGAGGACTCGAGTGAAGGGGACTTTGACCCTTCTTCCATGGATCATCTTGAGGAAGTGCACGTCATAGATCTAAATGATACAATGTACAAACCCTCAAATGAAGTCATGTCCATAACACCTATTGATGACATTTTACCCAATGAACCCTTACTTTTGATAAATTTGGACCTCATTGATTGGGACCAAATCGAACCAAATGACCTACTTTACTTTCCCAATGACCAAGCAATGAATCACTACCTTAATGCGGTTGAACCCTCTTTCACTAATGAATTCACTATGGACATAATGACAGCAGCAGGGGTCCAATCTCTTAGTCAAAAGAGAAAAATGAAAAAAAATAATAAAAAAATGAAAAGTTCTATTGGTGAAAACCCAACTGTGGCACCATTAGAACCAAAAAAAATAAAAATAAAAGACGTTTCTTTTGGTGAAAACCCAATTGTGGCATCAAACGAAGAGAGATTGGATACTTTGCCTAAACATGAAGAGGAAAGGTCACCTATACTCATAGAGCCAACGGAAAAAGTTAACATTGGCACAGAAGTGGATCCAAGGTTCATACACTTGGCTGCATCACTCACACCTATGGAAAGAGAGGACTTCATAAAAATTTTCAAAGAGCAACAAATAAACTTTGCATGGTCATATGTCGATATGCCCGGATTAGACCCTGACTTTATAATGCATCATCTGAATGTTAGACCAGGGGTTAAGCCCATTAAGCAAAAGTTGAGAAAAATGCACCCCCACATAGCTCTTTTGGTCAAGGCAGAATTGGAAAAATTGTTGAAAGTAGGATTCATAAGAGCAATAGCATATGCCGAATGGATCTCCAACATTTTACCAATCACAAAGCATGATAAATCTATTCGTGTGTGTATGGATTTTAGAGATCTAAATCTTGCTTGCCCTAAAGATGATTTCCCACTTCCGAGCATAGATGCCATAGTGGATTTGACGGCAAGACACTCAATGTACTCATTAATGGATGGTTTTAGCGGGTATAATCAGATCAAAATTGCACCTGAAGACCAAGAAAAGATAGCATTTACTTGTCCTTGGGGCACTTTTTGTTGGAATGTCATGCCCTTCGGTCGTAAAAATGCCAGAGCCACATATCAAAGGGCCATGACAACTATCTTCCACGACATGATGCACACATTTTTAGAAGACTATGTGGATGATATATTGGCAAAATCCCACAAAAGAGAAGAACACCTCCACATTTTGAAAAAGATATTTGTTAGGTTGGAGCAATTCAAGGTCAGATTAAACCCAAAGAAATGTGCCTTCGGAGTCCAATCTGGCAAGTTACTAGGTTATATAGTTTCTGCCACAGGGATTGAAGTGGACCCCAAGAAAGTACAAGCTATAATGGACATGGAGATACCTAAGAACATCAGCCAAATGAGATCCTTGCAAGGCAAAATCCAATCCATAAGAAGGTTTATCTCTCAATTGGCCGAAAAATGTCATTCTTTCACCAGGTTGCTACATAAAGATAGTATATTTATATGGGATGTTGAATGTGATCAAGCTTTTACATTGTTGAAGACCTATTTGGTAAATCCACCCATTCTCATACCACCAATCAAGGGCAAAGCATTACTTCTCTACATATCTGCTACAGAAAGATCCCTAGGAGTACTTTTGGCACAAGAGGATGAATAAGGAAAGGAAAGAACTATCTACTATTTGAGTAGAACATTGATAAAATATGAGCTTAATTACACATTTATGGAAAGAGCTTGTCTAGCAGTGGTGTTTTCATCTCAAAAGTTGAGACATTATATGTTGATGCATAAGGTCAATTTGATTTCCAAGATAGACCCTCTCAAGTATTTGTTAAGTAAAATAGCCTTAACAGGTAGAATAGCTAAATGGGTGATGATATTGAGTGAATTCAACATTGAATATGTCGATAGAAAGGCAATCAAAGAACAAGTGATAGCAGATCACTTAGTTGAAAGTCCCATGACTTCTACACAAACTATTCAAGTGGAATTTCTGGATTTCACCATTATCAACGTAGAGGCAAAAATGTGGAAGTTATACTTTGATGGATCCTATACTCAAGGAGGTTTCGGGGCTGGCATATTATTGGTAACTCCTCAAGGTTACACTATTCCAAAATCCTACAAGCTTATGTTTTTGTGCACAAATAACATAGCGGAATATGAAGCACTAGTCATAGGCATCAAAATGGCCTTAGAGTGGAACATAAAAGAGCTACAAATTTATGGAGATTCTCAACTCATCATTAATCAAGTCAACAATGAATATAACACTAAAGATGAAAAGTTGATGCCTTATAAGACTATGATTGATGGATGGAAGAAATACTTTGCATTGATCACCTTTGAACAGATTCCTAGAGAGAAAAATAGAGCAGCTGACGCTATGGCTACCTTGGCTTCTTTGTTACAAAAACTAGATCAAAATGAGAAGTATGAGTTCTTGGTGGAAGAGTTGGTGAAACTGGCATTTGACCTTCCCGAAACCCAAATTGTTTCCCTCTTACATGGACATGACTCCCCTTGGTATGGACCTATATATACATACCTTAAAGACCAAGTGCTACCCTTAGACCAAACCCATGCTCAAAAATGCAATTTCATATGCCAAGCCTCCCGTTACTTAATCCTTTCCGAAACATTGTATCGTAAGGGTCTCGATGGGACGTTACTTAGGTGTCTAGAGGAAGAAGAGTCTAAATTAGCTTTATGAGAGGTTCACGAAGGCATTTGCGGGTCGCACTCAAGTGGGTTAAATCTAGCTAAGAAAATCCTTTGCTTAGGGTATTTTTGGAAGACACTAGAAAAAGATGCTTGCCACTTTGTGAAGATATGCAACAAATGCCACTATCATGGCAACATGATACATGCACCGGCACAAGAATTACATCCATTTGTCACACCATGGCCTTTCTATCAATGGGGGTTTGATTTAATTGGTGTCATAAATCCACCTTCTTCAAATGGGCACAAACATATCATAACCACAATAGAATATTTCACCAAGTGGGTTGAAGCGGTTCCCTCGATAACGGCAACAGGAAAACAAATTTCCATGTTTATCTTGAATCATATCATTTGCCGATATGGTATTCCTCATGCCATAATAACAAATAATGGAAAATAGTTCAAGAATAAGGATGTTGATGAACTATGTGCTACATTTCATATCACTCACCATTCATCATCAATTTATTACCCTAAGGGAAATGGGCAAGCCGAAGCCACGAATAAGAATATATTGAAGATCTTGAAAAGGTCGGTCAACAAATCAGGAAGGGATTGGCATATGCAAATTAATCCAGCATTATGGGCCTATAGAACTAGCATAAGAACACCCGCCGGAGCCACGCCATTCTCACTAGTCTATGGGGCCGAAGCAGTTCTACCATTAGAGGTTGAAATCCCATCTCTATGAGTGTCATTACAAGGATTGATCACAGATGAAGACTATAGAGTTGCTAGACTTCAACAATTGGAGTTACCTGAAGAACATCAAACACAAGCTTATGAGCACCTGAAAGTGTACCAAAATAGAATCTCAAGGAACTATAATAAATGTATCAAACCAAGAGTTTTTCAGGTAGGAGACTTGGTGTTGAGAGAGAATCCAAAGAATCAGATTGAGAGGGAGAAGAAAGTCAAATGGGAGGCTAATTGGCTTGGTCCATTTATCATAATATCTTCATTTGGCACGAGAACCTATAAGTTATCAGATTGTGATGGAGAGGAACTCCAAGAACCTATCAATAGTATTCATCTTAAAAGGTTCTATACATGAGGTAGACGAAAGAGTATAAAGAGTATCAGATGAGAGAGCATCTTATTTATTGTACATAGTTCAAAAGAGATCTTGAAAATACCAAAAACATTTGAAAAGCACAAAAAAATAAAAATATTGAGAAAATTGAGCATGAAGAAAGGAAAAACATTCAAAATGATGTTGTCTTGGTGAAAACCTAGTAAATAGGCACCTTGATGATATGAAAAATACAAAAAAAAAAAAGATTTAAAAATAGAAAAAAAAAAAGAAAAAAGAAAAAGAGCTTGATCCATCCAAAAGGTGAAAACTTGGTAAACAAGCGCCTTTTGTTCCCTTAAGTTTGTCTTTCCTAAGTTGCATATGTCCATATTGCATTTCCACCATCCCATTTGTACAACCACCATTGCATCCATCATTTGTACTTAGTCATAATAAAGTTAGTTAGTTGCATTATTGCATTGTCTATCACCCATAAGTTTGTCAACCGATCACATTTATCACTTGGGGACAGAAGAAGATGGTAAATTTGGCATCCAATGGATTCAATAAGTGCTACAATCAGTCACATCGGAGAGAAATTTTATCAAAATTTTAGAAGAGATGGAAAATTTTCTTGAGCCTAATTATTTGATTCTACAACATGATCCGTGAACGTTCAATGACTTTATTATTTAGGATTAAAAATTGACAAACACATCTTAAAGATCAGAATACTTGGAAATCTTTTTTTTTGAAAATGAGAAAACATGGCAAAACATTCAAAAGTTGTCTTTCTTTGCCAAGTAATGAAACATGGTAAAACACTTGAAGTTTTGTTAAAATCTTGATGAACTTGACTTTTTATCATATCTTTGGAGTTATTCGATGATTTTCAACTAGATTAGCCATGATAAAGATGTGATATTTTATTGCCTTTGAGTGACTCTTTGGAGGAAGATTTGTCACCTTATGAGAATTTGTCTAACAACATGGTCATCAAAGAACCATCAAGGACTATCTCATAAGAGGGTGGATTGACCTTTGTTTGTTTACGCAAATGGATCCCTTGGCTATTTAGATCTTCTATATCTTAATACCAAAAATCCACTTGCAATATTGAATCCGTTGACACCGGTATTCAGGCTCCTATAGTTTGGTCATCCAACTAGTGAGGGTTGTACTTGGTTCAACAAAGAGGTTACCAAAATGTGATAAAAAGTAGTATTCATATCATCATGATGTGGTCAGTGGTGATTGTTGTAAGCTTTCCGGTCCCAAATTGCTCAATGATGAAAATTTATCCTCAAGGCATTTATTTGCTAAAAGCTGGTGACACTTAGGTTGCATTGCAGGGCATATTAGATTAATTGCATTATCTTGTTAGATTAATTGCATTGTCCTATTTGATCAAATGCATGTGTTTATGGTTACTTTTCCAAGGGAATGAGGGGGTACATCAATAATCTTGGTTAGTTAAAACATTTAAGCAAAGGGGGTTCAATAACAACGTTTATTCTTGATAAAAACACTATAAAGAAAATGAGATTATCTTTTACATACACGCATTGAGCATTATTCATTATCCACATATTACAATGAGAAATCATCTATACATCATGTGCACTCATATAGTTAAGGATAGACTGGCATACATTGAAAAATAAAAAACATAGGAACATACATGTGCATTTCCATTAAACATTTTACATCCATACATGAACAACAGAAGAGCATCACCAAATTCATACATTTTTGCATACATCTATATATATCATAAAGTAAGATACTGCATTCATAGCATGAATCCAAGTAAATGCATAAATAAAACATCATATAGCTACATAAAAGCTAATCTTATAATCAACTCATCAAAGAGAATCAAGAAGTATATCATCATATATCATCATCAAAAGGAGGATCCAATACATCAAATATGTCAAGATATCATCAAAGTGATATATCAAATGTTCCGATCAATGAGAATAACATGAAAGGTGGACTAGAAACACTGATTAAATTTGTCATCATATAAATCAAGAGCCTATAGCACCAGATCCATCTGGCCCTCTACCATCCTGTGGGGGAGGAGCCTGTGATGTACCCGCTCCATCCTGCCTCTGAACAACCATGACTGATACAAGCTGCTATAATAAAGAGGCAACCTGGTCCAATCAACCCACAACAATTGATATCTCTATCCTCATAGACTGTAAACCTCACTCTAATCCATCCATGCGATCACCCTGTGCACCCTATGGCTGTGGAGCTAGCGGAGGCATCTGTGGAGCCCCATCATCCTGCTGTGCCTGATCCTGATAAGCCGCATCACCATCATATTGAGCTAAGGCCACTCTCTGTAACTGTACTAAGGGATCTAATCTCCCAGGAACCTACCTAGCTACATCAATCTGTGCATGTCTCTGAGCTCTCTGATGTCTATGCACTCTATCCTACCTATCTACTCTAGGCTGTCTATCAGCTGCATCATCCTATGCTCTAACCTATCTATCATGACCCTGATCTCATCTCACCTGACCTCCCCCTACAAAAACCTAAGGATGTCTATGTCCTCATCCTCTCTGATGTCTACTACCCCTCTCACCATCACGACATCCGAGAATAGGCCCAGCTAGACTAGTAAACCGAGGAAACCTGTTGCGAGCCCACCAATTTGCATACTCATGTGACATCCTGGCATCAGCCATACTAGGAAGTATCTCCCATCTGCAAATAGTCATACCCACAATCTGATCTAATGCAAACTGGTAATCAATACATGGACCCCATAGAGAGATCTCTACCTATACCCAAGCATATAATGCATTTCCCTAAGGCATATCCTAAATCTGCCCATACTGTCTCAAAACTCTACCAAAATAGAAGCACTCAATAGTGGTAGGAGTGTGCCCAATCATCCAATGAGGGGAAAACATATATGGTAACTCATCACCATCCTCTCTCCAATGATCACAACCGAGATAAGGACACCATATAACCTGATCCAAATCATCAATCTGACATCGCCAGTAATCCAAATGACCCATATGATGTTGTATGACCATACCAATATATAAGAAAGCATAAGGATATCTCTGAGGTCGAGCCCTATCAAAAATGGGCCTAGTAATGGGAAGATGCTCCCATATCCACAACTACATAACAATAACACCCGTTGACAATGATGCACTACCCTGATAGACTACCTCATGTAAATCATGATACAACTGTGCTAAGATGCAGGAACCCCAATCAAACCATCAAGGATGAGCAAGTAAATCCTCTATAATCCAGCCCCAACCGACTAAAAAACCATGACCTCACTGGTTGGGAAGAAGTAGACCGCCAATCAATGCACCCAAAACTACTGGTAATGTGGGAAAAGAGGCAAACTGAGGCCATGTAATTGTATCCCCATCTCCAATAGTGTTGTCTCTGAATACTCATCGGCAGATAGAGGAATCATATGTAGAATCATAGTAGACCAACTCACCCCTGCAAGGAATCCACAATAATCGATACACGTCCTCTAGTGTGATCGTCATCTCTCTGTATGGCAAGTGGAATGTGTTGTGGTCAAAGTTCCATCACTCCGCCACTGCAGTCAATAATCCATGGTTTAGCTGGAACCATGGGAGATCAAGGAGGAACCTCAAACCACATCTCTCAATGACTCAGAACTCAGTTGTTGTGAGTCTCTGACCTAAGTCAATAACCCATGATGCAACTGAACAGACGTATAAAGTAGGATAGTGATCCTGTTGGCAAGGTAAAGGAATAATATCAGTACATTGTACCAAGGAATTATCTCAAGTCAATCAAAAGTATCAAGTAATCACACCAAGTACCATCGTTCATTTCTCTGTATCCTGAGAATGAAGTGACAGTATCAAATCATATCGATTTTCACACTGATTGATTTATCCTATCAGTTAATATTCAAATTAGATTGACAAATCATAGTTTAAAGTACTACTATCCTGATATCTAAACCAATTGTTTTGTTGACAATCATGGACCTACACTAATTATCTGACTTTCTCATCAGGGGGTTATCAAATTTTTCATCAGATACGATCAACACGTGTGAAAAGTATGGAAATTTTGCCAAAAAAACATCAGGCATGATTTTTGTCATACTAGGTGACATTTTATCTCAGGTGTGACTTCTTATAGCCCTAAGCGATGTTATTATTTTGCTAGGCGATAGACTTTGTTCTATGTGACAGTTAATTGGGCAACGTGACAGAGAATCGTGCCCTAGGTGAGAGTTAAATCGTTAGGTTTTGTGTAGGTGATAACCTATTTGAAAATGTGTATTTTGACCTAGTTTGACGCGATAGTTTTTATCCTGCTAGGTGAGAATCAAATGTTTCGTAAGTGATAAAAAATTATATGGAGGCAAGAATAAAAACCACAGAAGCGACAGTAGAACAACCTAGGCGACAATCAATTCTTTCCTACGCATGATTTCTCAAATACAACGCAATGATGAAACATAAAATTGTAATAAATGCTCAATAAATGCAAATCAAGGTTCGTAATGACTTATCAAAGGCGCATAATTAGGTGGTCTAGCATATCTCTGGCAACCTCTCGAATCTATGCTCCCGAATCGGCACAACCATCTCGAAATCGCTAGAGGATTAGAGCAAAATCACCAAGGGTGAAAAGTAAAAATGAATGGTAAAAGAAGGTTTCTTAACCTATTTAAGGTATTTTTGACCTAATTTAGGAGGTGAAATTAGCCATTGACTTATCTTAACATATCAAATCAAACCGTGGCATAATCATACATCGTGAGATATCATCAATAGTCAGAAACTAAAACATATTTGCTATATCAAACATCATCAAATTTTTTTTCGAATCAAGAAATTAATATGTTTTAATTTTTGAGGGGGCATAAGGGTATCAAATTGAAGTCGCAATCATACATCATGAAATTAGTGGGGCATCATAAATTTTTTTGTATCAAGAGGCAGCAATCAATCACATCGAGAATCGCAATTAGGATATAAAGAATCTTTGAATCAATATTCTTCGCACATTAATTCAAAGAGGGGCATTTGTAGACGTGTAAAATTGGACAAGTACTTTTTAATTTAAAAAAAGGGGTTAAATCATTAAAAAAAGGACATAATTAAATAAAGTTGGACAAAAATTAATTAAAGCAAAGGAGAAATTAAATAATGATTAAATGAAGCATAAAAAGGGGCAAAAGCACTATATAATTGATTTTAATTAATTAATTGTATAGTTGTCTTAATTAAAAATTAAAATGAACCCATTACCCATGCATGGCTAAATTTAATTAAATAATTGAATTAATAATCCTTATTTTCTTTCAACAAAGTGATCAACCAATGAAAATGGAGGACATAAAGACATAAATCACTCACATTTGCAAATTGTCCAAACATTTGAAACCATTTAAAGGCTTGTCCCCTCATTTGTCCCCCCATTTATGAACAATGCAAAGTTTTTGACTCAACCATGAGATAACCATGATTACTTCACTCCACCCCCTACCCTTGGAAAATTACTATAAGTATGAGGCATTTTGAAGAGCATTTCCATCTTGGAATTTCATTTGCATAGCATTGTTACTATAGGCAATTGAGATCATTTCTAAGAGAAATTTGAGAATTTAGTATCATAATTTCATCATTCTTGAGCTAGAATCATAGAAGCATAGCATAAGCATAGTAGCAGCATTATTTCTCATTTTAGAGGTGTCACTAGTGAGGATTGTAGCTGAGAGCTCACTTACCACTTCTATCTAGAGATCCATGGGATAATATAGATTATAATTTCAATTCTAGTTAAATTTGCATTGTATTTGATTAGATTGATGTTAGTAGATCTTAATTTCATGCAGGTGAGTAACTTCATCACACAGAGAGCACCCGAAGTGGTTGAGTTTTACCACTCGTTAATGAAAAGAGATGCCAAAAAGGATCCTTTGGACTTGCATCAGTTGATAGTGATACCCCAAATGTTGCAAATGCATGAAGTACATGATTGGATAAATTGAGAACCGGTCATCCCACCTATTGGTTGTAAGTATCATATGATGACCTGAAAATCTTCTTGTCATGGTTTGCAATGTGAAGAATGTTGCCTTCTTTGGCTTCAAACATCCTCCAACACTGAAGGGCAATTATTTTGTGAAATGAGGTTTTGCATATCAAAATAGATGTGGACACACAAGGTGATTTGGTCCGGTCTTTAATAAGTGAAGTTCATGCTGCAGTGTATACCCAGATAGAGGATGTATCATGTTGTAGTATTTGTTAAATGGCTTGGTGAAGAATTATCTTTCCTGGTAAGTTGTTTCTCAAGATTGACAAGTTTATTTGAAAATAGAACTCTAATGTTCTTCTCAAGAAAGGGTTTTGTAGCATTGTTTATTCTTTGTCATCTTTGTCTTCCTACACAGGTAAGGTGATTTACGCTCACTCTGCTTTATATTTTAATTCTTTTGGGGTGCTTTTTCTCTGTGGAGCTTCATTCAACATGGGTTTTCAATAACCCCTTGTTTTCTATGAAATTAATATGGACATATTCTACCATTTCTTGCTAAAATCAAGAACCAGATGGCTTTTTCAGATGTCTTCTATTGTAACCCAGGTAATTTGAAGTTATCAATCTCTAGAGAAATGGTATGGTGCCACGTTGTGTTTGCCAGGCTTTACCACAACCTAAAAATTGATCTCCAGGAATAGAAGTAACCAATGAAAGATCCTCTACCCCCCAACAACATAGGCGTGTTACTAGGTATTTCAACACTAAGTGGTCCGTGTAGAATTTGATGAATGGCTTTTCTTTTTATGGTGTATATTTACATTTGTTCCGCAGATAGTTTCAAAAACAACAGAGGAATCTAGGTATGGGATAACCATTTATTGTATTGAATGCCCTCTAATTGTTCATCTGCAAGTGGGAAGCATTTCTTAGGGTTTGGGATTTTTCTTGGAACTAGAGTTTAAGGTTTCTTTTGTCAATTAAAAGAGACGCCCCACCAAATAAAGGTTTGAGCAAAGAGAAATATTGGTACATTTTTCATTTGGTATTCAGAAACACCCATCTTTTGTCCAACCTCACCATAATCTGTTCCAGAATAAGCCAACACCTTTACATACCATGCCAAAATGAAATAAAATGGAGAAAGCGCAAGGACCAAGTCCAAATGCCTAGGTCAAAATTTGTCAAAACAACAATATTTCTAGATACAACAAGATCAGATATAGTGGAGTCAGTGGACCAAGTAGTGCCAATGGCATTTAAAAATAACAACAATTTATGGTTAGCCTTTTTAGCAGTCTGATTATTTCAGTTATTTTTGTATGCTGAAGAAAATTAATCATGTGGATTCAAATGATATGTAGTACCAAAACAAAATTTGGAACCAAAATTGCAGCATCCCATTGTCCCCATTGATCAATAGAATAAGATATATATAACCATATTAAATTTGGGAAAAAAAATGGTGTAATTGAAATTCATGGAAGAGATGAGAAAAAATCATCCCTTTCATTAACACTTTAATGGATCTTTTTTAAATCCTTATGCAGGTGTACTTAGATTTGCAGTCGTTTAAAGCCTAATGTTGTTTGCTTGAGTAGAGATATATCATATAATGAAAATGTGACTAATCAATTATGAACATGAACATGAACCCATCTCTCATTCTCATGAGAGATGGGTTCAGTGAACCACTACTCATGAATCATGGATAAATGAGTTTGACTCAAAAAAAACTACGTGGTTAAATCCTGATAGCAATATCACAATGAACAGATATAATCATGATAAAACCAACACTCGGCAAGTTATGTTTCCTTTTAAGTTACTTTCATCAAAAAATTCAATGGACTACTATTCCCAAAACATAGTAGTTCCCAAAACATGAGAGCTAGTGAAAAGTAGTGAAGTTGCTTTCTTTTTTTCCCAGAAAGTTATGATTTTGCAGTCTCCCGAATTATTTCATCTTAAAGTAAAAAATCAACTCGATTGCTTTCAAATTCTGCTTATACCCTCTAAGAATGCATGATGTTTATTAAATTTGGGGAAAAAAATGGTGTAACTAAAATTCATAGAAGAGATGAGGAAAAATCCTCCCTTTCATTAACACTTTGATGG
The DNA here is from genome assembly GCA_027943335.1 of Chamaecyparis obtusa. Lineage (NCBI taxonomy): Eukaryota > Viridiplantae > Streptophyta > Pinopsida > Cupressales > Cupressaceae > Chamaecyparis > Chamaecyparis obtusa. Next base: position 1,047,615 of record BSBK01000426.1, on the reverse strand, counting down.
ATCTTTTTTAAATCCTTATATGGGTGTACTTAGATTTGCAGTCGTTTAAAGCCTAATATTGTTTTCTTGAATAGAGATATATCATATAATGAAAACTGACTAATCAATTATGAACATGAATAGATATAATCATGATAAGAGTGAAACAAGGACAGGTATTGTTACAGTTACATGTTCAATCTCTCAAAATATTTAAGAAATGAAGGTATTTGGGTACCTTTATTTCAATGTTGAATCTCAAATCTATTAAAAAAAATGTGCCTACTTCTTTATTTCATTACATCTGAAGGTAATTGGGTACCTTTATTTCAATGTTGAATCTCAAATCTATTAAAAAAATGTGCCTACTTCTTTATTTCATTACATCTGACAAAAAAAAAAATTGTAAACAACCACAAATTAATTTGTAAACCCTCACCAAAAAAATTATTCATATCAAATTTTCTATTTTAAATTGAAAAAAAAATAAAATCTCTCTACTCATCATTGCATGCACAAAAGCATGTGACTGCTAGTTTAGAAAAAAACAAATTACCAAAAAAATATTTAGTTTTGATTGGTGGAAAAATGCAATGTGCATAAGTGATGCAATAGTATTTAAGTACGCAAATACAATAGAGAGTTTCTTATTTTTTGTTATATCATTTACTATAATTTACAGTAAGTTTAATTTTATATATAAACCCATGACATAAGGGAAGCCGATACAAAATAGACTCCAGTTTGGGTTGGGTGGGGTCCTTTACGCCCCTCGACCATGAAATGGTGAGGAAGGGGGGTGGGCCCATAAAAATAGGGCCATCACACAGAAATGGAGGTTGCGCATATTACTTAGAGAATACAGACCCTGCCCCCTACCCCCTCTCGAAAAGGGGTTGAGAAACAGGATCGGTTAATGATAACGGAATATATAGGTCATTAAAAGAAGATCTAATAAGCAAATACCTAGATATACCATCGAATATATATATATATATATATATATATATATATATATATATATATATATATATATATATATATATATATATATATATATATATATATATATCACATTTAAAGTTATTTTATTTATTCAAAAATCATTTATTTTCTTTACTTTTAAATAGTCTAAATAACATATATTCTTTAAATATATATTTAAGATAGGTTATATTAATTTTTTTAATATTTTCTTATATTTTATTTTTACATGTTTAAAAATATAACAAACAATGCATATTTATATCTATCTTCCTATTTTATATATGAAATACATACTTAAATCTTCAAATTTTATTAAAATTAGATTATATAATTATATATTATTCCAAAATGAGTCTTTATAAAAATCTAAAAAAAAATGCACATTCATTTATTTTTATAAAAAAATTAGTTGATTCTAAAAGAAAAACTGTAAATTATATTTGTATGTGATAAATTATAATTTTTAAATTTTTTATTTCTTCATTAAATTTTAATATTAACGTAATAATTAATGTAAAATAATATTTAAAATTTAAAAAAAATTAATTTTTTAAAAATAATTTGTGGGGAGTTTACAATATGTTAATTTGAACATAAATTTTGTCAGTTGAATTTTTTAAATTTTTTTAAGATTAAAAAATAGGTGCATGTTTCTTTTTTCTAAATATAAAATTTACTCATTTGAATATATTGATGTTTTGTAGCTTCAGTCGAATAAACACTATGAGTCAATACTAGTGAAGATATGTATATATATTTAATATATATGAGATGTATATATACTTAAATATACATGTATAAATATTATTATGTAAATATTAGAGAAATTAATATGATACTCAAGAGATTATATATATATATATATATATATATATATATATATATATATATATATATATATATATATATATATATATATATATATATATATATATATATATATATATATATATATATATAATTGTCATTATATTAATTATATATTAATGAAGGGATATGTCTCTTCTTAGCTCATTCTCAATATAAATGCAAGAGATTGTTGCATTCGGAAAACACATACAATGAGATAGTGCTATTACATTTGCAATGATCCTAAAACCTTAACATGGTATTGAGTGTCACAGAAAATACAGTCTCTGTACGAGGACCATATCTCACAAATGCACTAATTTTTTATTTCTTCATTAAATTTTAATGAATTAATATTTTAATGTAATAATTAATATGTAAAATAATATTTAAAATTTATAAAAAAATTATTTTTTAAAAAAATAATTTGTGGGGAGTTTACAATATGTTAATTTGAACATAAATTTTATTAGTTGAATTTTTTAATTTTTTTTAAAGATTAAAAAATAGGTGCATGTTTCTTTTTTCTAGAAATAAAATTTACTCATTTGAATATGTTGATATTTTGTAGCTTCAGTCGAATAAACACTATGAGTCAATACTAGTGAAGATATGTATATATATATATATATATATATAGTATATATGAAATGTATATATATACTTAAATATATATATATATATATGTATAAATATTATTATGTAAATATTAGAGAAATTAATATAATACTCAATATATATATATATATATATATATATATATATATATATATATATATATATATATATATATATATATATATATATATATATATATATATATATATATATATATATATATATATTTATATATTTATATATATTGTCATTATATTAATTATATATTAATGAATAGACATGTCTCATGAAGGGACATGTCTCTTCTTAGCTCATTCTCAATATAAATGCAAGAGATTGTTGCATTTGGAAAACACATACAATGAGATAGTGCTATTACATTTGCAACGATCCTAAAACCTTAACATGGTATCAGAGCCAGGTTGCAAATGTAAGAGAGTAGTTTATTGATGGTGAATGTGTGAGTGTCACAAAAAATATAGTCTCGGTACGAGGACCATATCTCACAAATGTACCGTTGGATTTTGCTAAATTTTGGATATGTTGGTGATAAAAAACTTTACAAGAATCTCATCGGAACGATTGAAGATAAAATTTTAGGTTCAAAAGTTATGGCCGACTATGTACGGGTCTATGAAAAAAATAAAAATCTGAAAAAGAGTGAGGTTCCTTCTTTAAAAGTCTAACCACTTGAAGGGAGATCTAATAAGATTGAAGGTTGTGATAGTGTATAGAACCTTTAGATATTAAATATAGTTCATGTGAAGAATTATAGTAATGTTTGAGAATGATGACATCATTCTATGAATTTGCATGATATTTTCTATATGGGCTCACGTTACAGAATGAAATACTTGAAATTTATAAAAGAGAAGTATTTCATGTTTTATTAATGCACATAATTTTTGAGTTTGTAATTCATGCTATACTATTGGTTAGTAAAATATTGTATGCTTCTATCATTGGTATTTCTGGTCAAGATAGTTTAGTGAGCTATTTGTAACCTCTCTCTGACATACGTTCAGGACAGAAGTACAAGATAATTGCATTCAAGGGAGAAAGAACTTGATGCTTGCAAATGAATGGATGATTAATACTAGATGCAAAGGGAGTCTAACATTTCAAAAGAGGTAAAGAAGTTGATAAACTTGAGCTTCAAAGGGAGTAGATGGTTAGGTCAACTTGTGACAATCTTGATCATATTGATTGAGAGGGAGTTCACTATTGAAGGTGAAACACTCTGAGCTAAAATTGATATAATTGATTATTATACTAATAAATCATGAATGTTTTTAATGGGCTTGCCCCCTATGTAAATCATGAGGAAGTGATGACTTCCAAATGATTATCACTTGTATTTGCAGAAGTTATTGGAAGGTGACAATCTTACAATAACTTAAATCATGATATACATTATTTATAATGTTGAAACAGATCATGATGAATTAATGCAACAACTAAGTGTTAGATGTCATTAAGTTGACGGTCTATGAGTTGTTTGTATAAATATATCTTGTAAAGAAACAACTAAGTGTTAGATGTCATTAAATTGACGGTCTATAAGTTGTTTGTATAGATACATCTTGTAAAGAAACAACTAAGTGTTAGATGTCATTAAATTGACGGTCTATAAGTTGTTTGCATAGATATATCTTGTAAATCAACAACTAAGTGTTAGATGTCATTGACGGTCTATGAGTTGTTTGTATAGATATATGATAGGTATTTGGTGACTATCATGTGTTGATATTCTGCAGGCTAGTACCTTATTGAGTACTTGGTGAATATCATATGTTGATGTTCTGATAGGCCAATACTCAAAGTATTTGGTGAATGTCACGTGTTGACATTCTGATAGGCCAAAACTCAAGAGCTTGTGGATAGAATTGTCGATGAAGACAATCCACCTAAGAACTTGTGGATAGAATTGCTAATGGAGGAAATCCACATATTGAGACTATGTTTCTATTGATTACATCTTGAGGATAATGCCTTTATTTCTTACATCATATGATTGATGTTGTCAAGTGTCTTAAGTGTTGACATTGGATTGATTTATCCTCCCTAGCTAAGAGGGAGTGCTGATGTTTTGTAGCTTCAGATGAATAAACACTATGAGTCAATACTAGTGAAGATATGTATATATATATTTAGTATATATGAGATGTATATATACTTAAATATATATATGTATAACTATTATTATCTAAATATTAGAGAAATTAATATAATACTCAAGAGATATTATATATATATATATATATATATATATATATATTCATTATATTAATTATATATTAATGAATAGACATGTCTCATGAAGGGACATGTCTCTTCTTAGCTCATTCTCAATATAAATGCAAGAGATTGTTGCATTTGGAAAACACATACAATGAGATAGTGCTATTACATTTGCAATGATCCTAAAACCTTAATAGAATATTATATTTTAATATTATTTTTATTTATAAAGCATATTTATTTGCTATTGTTCATTTTAGAAAGAACATCTTTCCAAATATAAGAATAAATATCAAGACAATAAGTCTTACATTTTAAATTCTATATAATTTAGACTTTTGTAAATAATTTAAAATTATATGTAAAATTTATTAATTGAAACATTTAATATAAACATAAAAATGAATAAATTTTTAGTTAAATGTAATTACTTTATTATTTTTACATTTTATACATTTAATTTAATAATATAACCCAATCCAACCTTTCAATATTATTTTCCCCTAATATCAAATATTGAAATATTAGTATTTTAAATTAAAATTGATTATAAAAACTTAAGAATTAAAAAGAGCAATTGTACTAATAAGTGGTGGGGGAGGGGGAGAGAATTAACTGAACCTGGCCTTTTTTAAAACACTTCTACTAATTCAATTCATTAATGACCTTGAAAATAGAACTCTTCTATTATTTCCTTCTAGATAATCAATATAATTTCTATCCTAAAACCCTATATACTATATAATCTAATGAATGTCATTAAAAATATTCATTTATGAACTGGTCAACTAAAACAGTCAAATGTCTTTAGTTTTATAATCATAAACCAAAAGAATAAAATGTCTTTAGTTTTATAATGTTACACTACCCCATAGGATATCACACACTAATGAGTTTGACTTGAAAAAACTACACAGTTGAATCCTAATAGAAATACACAATGTGACTTTCTATGGAAAATATCTTCTACTTATCAATGGACGAGCTTAAGGGGATTTTATGTGTTCCATTCATTCTCATGAGAGATGGGTTCTTGTGAATCACTGCTCATGAAACATGGGTCAATGAGTTTGATACAAAAACTACATTGTTGAATCTTGATAGCAATATCACAATTTGAATTGCTATGAAAAATATCTCCTACTTATCAATGGATGAGCTTAAGGGGATGCTAAGTGTTCCATTCACTCTCATGAGGGATAGGTTCTTGTGAAACGCTACTCATGAAACATGGGTTAGTGAGTTTGACTCAAAAACTACATGTTTGAATCCTGATGGCAATATCAAAATTTGACTTGCTATGGAAAAAATCTCCTACTTATCAATGGATGAGCTTAAGAGGCTTTCTAATGAATGGTTTATAAGGAACACCACTTACTGGAGTTTTTTCAAATGGAGTTGCAAGAAAAATGAGCTTAATTATGGAGGAAACTCCATTGTTAAACGCACTTAAGCTAGAGTAGTATTGGGATGGGTAACCTCTTGGGAAGCCCTGATGCTTCACCTATTTGAGAATCAACTAGATGCAATGGCTAAGTGTTCCATTAATTATTATGAGAGATGGGTTCTTGTGAATCACTACTCATGAAACATGGGTCAATGAGTTTGACTCAAAAACTATATGGTTGAATGCTAATAGCAATATCATAATTTGACTTGCTATGGAATATATCTCATACTTATCAATGGTTGAGCTTAGGAGGGTTTCTAATGAATGGTTCATAAGGCACAACACTTCGTCAAGGTTTTGCAAATGGGGTTGCAAGAAAAGTAGGCTTAATCACGGAGGAAACTCTGCAGTTAAGTGTATTTTAGCTGGAGTAGTACTGAGAAAGGAGGCCTCCCAGGAAGTCTCGATGCTTCACCTCTGTGAGCATCATCCAGATGTAATGAGTACTAAGTGTTCCATTCATTCTCACGAGAGATGTGTTCATGTGAACGAATCCTCATGAAAAGTGAGTCAATGAGTTTGACTCAAAAACTACACGATTGTATTTATATTAGTAATTATCAATATACATAATTATTTATCTTTACAATTTGAAATTTATATAATTATTTATCTTTACAATTTGAAATTTATATAATTATTAGATGACTTTTATGACTATGTAAGAATAACCTTTAATAAATTCTCTATTTATCTATATATAATTTAAAATTATGTATTAAAATCTAAATTCTATTTAAATTTGAAATCTAGAACCTATTTTTATTAATAGCTATTCTTGTAGTATCAATGTTGAGTAATAATTGAGGATATAGAAGATTTTTAATGTTTTGACATTTATTATTTTAAATTAATATGAGTATGCACTCCATGTAATGTAAATGATAGAAAATCAAAGGTAAGAAATATCTAAAAAAATGACATCTACCAACTAGCATAATATTAGTAGTCTTCTATTAGGGCCTGTTTGGTGCATGGAATACAGAATGCTAGATATAGTCAATTCTGGAATATGCTGCAATTCTGGAAGATACATATCCTCAAAATGATATCTGGAATATGTGTTGGAACCATTTGGTTCACTCGGAAGATGACTAAGAAGATGTCACATAAAGCAATCTCATGGTGGCTTCAAGCAGCTTTCCCATTATCACAAAAGACAATTCAGAGCAGTTTGGGAAGTTATTTTTGGACTGCTACAGCCAGACGCAGGGTATTGACATTCAATTGTAGATTGAGGTATAGCTTTCAACTCTTAGATCCAAGCTCTTGTAGCTTTCTGGGAGTCGTACGGTACTATTTAGAGATTAAAAAAAGCTCATAAATATTGTTGGATGTGGGTCAAGAGGAACTCCAGGAAAGTTTTGTGATTTTCCCAATCATCATACAACAGATAGGGTGGTCTAGGAAGGGCTGCAGGTTAGATCTGGGCAGAAGATTGAAGAAAAAACAAAGAAATTGTTATACCGTCCAGCTACAGGCAATCAGGTTGACCTTTCCAACAAGGTGTGGGAACTTTGTCTATAGGCAATCAGGTTGACCTTTCCAGCAAGGCGTGGGAACTTAGTTGTAGACATCTGACATGGAGACCCAACTTGGACTTACTAGGAGACCCAGCTTGGTGCCGCAGAGTAGCCAATTTGCTCTGCATAGTAGCAAACAGTGAGAACGAAAATGATAGCAAACGGTGAGAACGAAAATGAACAAAAATGAATGAAAATTTTGGATGTCAAATATTATAAACAACAAGCGAACCCGACGACACATAAAATGGGCATTTGAAAAGTGGAATTAGAGCTAGAATTTCTAATTCCACCTTTTCAAATGAAAGATGAAATGCTCATTTTGTGGGCAAAATTGGAATTTCAAAATTCCAATTCCTGCTTGTTTGGATGGACACAGACATGGAATTCAATAATCTGAAAATCTAATTCCAGAATTAGAGCCCATATTCCATGCACCAAACGGGCCCTTACCTATTAAAAAAAACATTGGTGGTCTTTTAGTGGGTTTAAGGGAGTCTTTCAAAGTCTAATTTTATATTACCATTATAAAACTAAAGACATTCTATTCTTTTGGTTTACCATTATAAAACTAAAGACATTTGACTCTTTTAGTTGACCAATTCATAAATGAATATTTTTAATGACATTCATAAAATTATATAGTATATAGGATTTATGATAGAAATTATATAAGATTGTCTAAAAGAAAATAAGAGAAGAATTTTGTTTTCAAAGTCAATAATAATTGAATTAGTAGAAGTATTTTAAAAATGCTAGGTTCACTTAATTCTCTCTCCCTCCCCTACCACTTATTACTACAATTGCTCTCCTTATTACAATTGCTCTTTTTACTTCTTAATTTTTTATAATTAATTTTAATTTAAAATATTAAAATTTCAATACTTTGATATTAAGAGAAAATAATATTTAAAGGTTAGATTGGATTATATTATTAATTAAATATATAAAATGTACAAATAATAAAGTAATTGCATTTAACTAAAAATTTATTCATTTTTATGTTTATATTAAATGTTTCAATTAATAAATTCTACATATAATTTTAAATTGTTTACAAAAAGTCTAAATTCTATAAAATTTAAAATGTAGGACTTATGTGTCTTAATATTTATTCTTATATTTGGAAATATGTTCTTTTATAAAATTTACGTTCCAATTAACACATCGTATAAACTCTCACTAATTATTTTTTAAAAATAATTAAATTATTTTTTAATTTTAAATATTACTTTACATATTAATTATTACATTAAAATGTTAATTCAATAAAATGTAATGAAGCAATAAAAAACTGAAATAATGATAAAGATTTAAAAATTATAATTTGTCACTACAAATATATTTGTAGAACTCTACCTTAATACAGAGACTGTCAATTTTTAGGGCATGTTCTTTTCTGTTGACAAAGACTGAAGTTGGACGAATGAAAGTAATGACATTGGCTATGAAGGGTACAAATAATTGACCTTTTAGCCAGTGTCGATTCACCTCAGCTTATCATCAATCCTCATGTCAAACAGTAATGCAAGAATGAAGTGTGAGATCGATGATAGGAAATATAAATACCATGCATTGATATCAACAGAAATCCTCGATTCTGATAGAGCCTCCTCTTGCCAATGGAATAGTTGCAACTCTTGGATAGTATCTAGAAGAATGAGTTTCGATAAGGTCTTTGAGGGCCCCTTATATCAATGTCTCACTCCTCTCCTCTATTCATAGGTGTCACAAAATGGTGCTACTACAGAGTGATTAATCATGCCCAATTGTTAATATGTATTAGTAGGCTACAATCATTATTCCTTCCACCTATACATAACATTTGGCTCACCACATAGTTGTTGTCTCCAACCTGAAGCAAGTCAAAAAATTCTCACAAGGAAAGCCACATAATTGTTTGGGAAATTGAGCACTCGAGAAAATACATGCAGTCACCAAACTTAATCCTGTGATTGTTAAATATTAATCTTTTGCCTCAATATGTGAGGTAATTATTTCCATGGAGTGCAACATCAATATCAATAGCTAGTGATAATATTATTTATTCTCATCAAACATTAGACTCACTTTGTCTATATTACTTGTTTTCTCTTGTTTCCTCCTCAATAAAAGAATCCAAATAAAGAATTGCACCCACAAACTAATAGACTAGCAGTTGATATAATATTCATGATTAAATAACGTTATTTCTCAAATCATATATAAAATAACTTTATTTCTACAAATTTGTTCTAAAATTAACTTAACTAATTAAATTTTCACTCAACTCACATTACAGTGACTTTAGAAACTTTATTAAATAATTAAATTAAGTTAGGCCCAGTGATGGGCCTTGTTGGATAGATCTAGGTTAAAGTGAAGCTCTGAAGGTGAAATAGGAATGTCCAAAACTAGGTTGGACAAAATTGAACTTTGATAGAGCTTTCAAAGGGATCATGAGCCCATCTAGGGAAAGATATGCAATGAGAGATTGGAAGGGGAACCTATTGGTGATTGGGGTGAAACACTGTTGTGATGGAACCAACAATGAGGTAGAATCTCAAGCAATCTTGAATGTGGTTTGGATGGCAAAAAAATTGAATGTATCTCATACTCACTTGGAATGTGATTTGCTCATTATTGTGAATGCAATTTCTAAATGTGAAGTGCAAGCATGATATTTAAATAAATTTATAAAAATTATTAAATCAACCCTCACCACCTTTGAAGATTTCAAAATTACCCACAAAAGATGTGGTGGAAACCAACTGGCAGACAACACTATCAAATGTGGCAGTGACTTTAATGCAAAATGATGAGGATGAGAATTTCAAGGATTTTAGAGGGATTAAGGGAGAAGACCTTGTTGTTATTGATTTCAACTCATGAAATCATAGACCAACCCCCATGAAATTTCAATTGAAATCATGGTCTATGTGTTCTAAGAATGTTTTTCAAGGAGCTTTTGTATTATACTTGTAAACATTTTCATGTTTTCTTTTTCTTTTTCTTGTCAGAGAGATTAATTTTGGCCTTCATCTCATTAGTCAAGTTTTATAGTTCCCTTGTCAAGTCAGAGATTTTTAGCCCCTTTACATGAGTTAATGCATTTTGTTATATATACAATCGGGGTTAAAGGTTCGAATTGGACACACTTAGTGTAATCGAACATTTTACATGGCATTGCATAAAATAATACATTAACCAAACATTTAGTCAAGACTAAAAGTCTTGACCACATGTTTTAGTGCAATTATGGCAAGGGTTTTTGAGCCACCTTTCCTTTTTAATCCATTTTCCAGTCATTTTAAACTCATTTCAAAATTGCATAGTATCATTTTGACTCCTTCACATGGGTATTTGAGTCCAATTCAAGCATAGGTTCAATTTTTTGGATTGATTCAAATGCCTTTTCTACCATTTATACATTCTTGAACTAGGTAGGGTTTTTGCTTTCCATTTCTTTGTGCCTTAGTAAAGGTTTTCTTGTTGTTTTAGTGTTTAGGCCATCCATATTTTCCCTTTATTTTCCAAGTTTGAATCTTTTGACTCTTTAAATTTCATTTTATGAGTTTTTGGATCTATGTTCTTAAAAGTTTTGGAACTCTACTCTTTGCACAAGAAATTACCATTATGTTGGTGGATTTCACATTTAAATGCATTATAAACTGCATTTCTATTTTCTAGACCATCACTAGTAAATTTTACCTTAAATTTCGACGAGAATTAGTCAAATTTTCTACCACAATTGGTCTAATAGGCGACTAAAACTATCGTCGATCTTTTTTCATCGAATTTTCTACATGGTATATAATAGTCAAAATTTTGATCCCAAAACTGGTCGAATTATCGACTGCAACAATCCCTTGGAATTGGAAGAATAATTGGTTGATTGATTGGTGCAACGGTCAAAATTGAGACCATTATGTCATCGAATTATCCACATCACTTCGACGAATTGAGCATTGAATGTATTGCATCCTGGTCGAATTTAGTCCATTTTGTCATCGAATTATCCACCAAAATTCATCGAAAGGATCGTCGAATGTATAGCATCCTGGTTGAATTTAATACTATGTAAAGGATGAAATTTTGACCAATACTAACTTTTGTTTAAAAAAAAATGTGACACCATTTTCAATATATTCCTACTTTTAGTTGAATATATTGCTTGTCCATAATTAGTATGCATATATGAATCTATGAAGCTTTGATTTAGCTATTTTCTTCTATTTAGCACAATTAGATTGAACAAAGCATTTTCATTGTACTGTATATTCACAGCCTACAGATTTGTGTGCTTGTCTAAGTTTGATACACAGATCTACACATCAAACTTAGACAAGCACACAAATCTGTAAGTAAATGTTGATTAAATATTTTATTTTTAATAGCAGTTTAAAAGACTATTTAAATGTTTTGATGGATAGCAGGTGGAGTTGAAAAAACACATGTTTAAATTTTTGCGATGGTCTATAACTTAAAATACGCAATTAAAGACCTCTATAAAAAATGCAACCCTGTTGTGTTTTTCAACTCCACCTAATATCCTATGTATATGAATTGAGATTGCATATTGAACTAGGCTTCTCTTTCTGCATTGCCTGAAACCAAGAGACTGTCACAGTTAACATCTAAATGGCGCATCTCATCATCACAACTAATCCACCTTAAACAATTGAATATGTTTTCTTGTATTAAATATTCATTAATCAAAATTCGAATAGAAAATGTATACCTTGAGTACTAGGTCACAAGAGCATATACAAGATTCTTGATAAAATAGATCTTGATTGTGAAACATATGAATCATTCCTGTTTGTGCATCCTCATTATCTGTTGCATATTCATGTGTAGTTGATTTAAACAATAGATTCATCACTACAATGAGAAAGTTACCACCACACGTCAAACATAATCCACCTTAAACAATTGAATATGTTTGCTTGTATTAAATATTCATTAATAAAAATTCAAATAGAAAATGTATACCTTGAGTACTAAAATTCACATTAGAATAGATGCCTCCATCGTGCTCGGCCGATGTAGTATCAATATCCACAGGCTACATTCCAATGTAAATAATAGATTTAGATGATGATATCGAAGAAACACCTAATTCACAGTCCATCGTTTGTTCTCTGAAACACTAAATTAGGGATTTCTACGATATCCTCATCTGTATCTATAGCTATTGCCTCTGTTGTTGCAGGTGATTTTCCCCTATTTGATATTTATCTTCAGGTGTCCACACTCGTTCTGTTGGTTGTTGCCAGCTTCTCTTTGAGCTTCTCTTTGTTTCGAGAATAGTTTAACATTCTCTTAGAAACATAATTGTAGGCATCATGGTCACATTTTTTTGGAGACAATGTAATTGAGTGGTATACCCAGATGATGGAGAGCAACTTCTACACCTCCAGATCCAAGTTGTTATCCATCCCACAGTGTCAACTTGGAATCAGAGGTGCAGAAATTGCTCTCTATGTAGGTATACAACTCAATTATGTTGTCTCCAAAAAAATGTGACCATGATGCCTACAATTATGTTTCAAGAATAGTTTAATTAACATTCTCTACTTAACAAGGCCAACCACGTGAAGTTGGAAGCTCATCTGGCCCCTCCTAGGAGCCTCTTATGACCCTTTACGACATTTTAAGACCTCTAAGATGTATTCTTAGAGGTCATAAACAGTCATAAAGGGTCATAAGAGGTCCTAGGACACAACAGCTGAGAAAAATAAATGTAGGCATCATGGTCACAATGTTTTGGAAACACAACATAATTGAGTGGTATACCCAAACGATGCAACGCAACCACTACTCCTATAGTTCTAAGTTGACACTGTGGGATCCAAAAACCAAAGATAAGGAATCTATATATGGTTTTTGGATCCACAATGTCAACTTAGAACTGTAGGAGTAGTGGTTGTGTTGCATTTTCTAGGTATAGCATTCAATTATGTTGTGTCTCCAAACAATTGGGACCGTGATGCCTACATTTATGTTTCTCAGCTGTTGTGATACCTACATTTATGTTTTGTAGTTGTCATGTTTATTTGCATGTTCTTTGTGTTTGGCTTCTCTCCCTCGCATCGAAAATAATATTTTTCCCACTCTGAATCGAGAATGCACGTGCAACACAAGCAGAATATGCACAAATAGCAAGTGGAGTTGAAAAAACACAACATGTTTACATTTTCACGATGGTCTATAACTTAAAATATGCAATTAAAGACCTCTATCACAAATGCAACCTTGTTGTGTTTTTCAACTCCACTTGATATCCTATGTATATGAATTGAGATTGCATATTGAACTAGGCTTCTCCTTCTACATTGCCTGAAACCAAGAGACTATATCACAGTTAACATCTAAATGGTGCGTCTCATCATCACAACTAATCCACCTTAAACAATTGAATATGTTTGCTTGTATTAAATATTCATTAATAAAAATTTGAATAGAAAATGTATACCTTGAGTACTACAATTCACATTAGAATCGATGCCTCCATCGTGCTCAGTCGATGCAGTATCAATATCCGCAGGCTGCATTCCAATGTAAATAATAGATTTAGATGACGATATCGTAGAAACACCTAATTCACAGTCCATCGTTTGTTCTCTGAAACACTAAATTAGGGATTTCTATGATATCCTCATCTGTATCTACAACTATTGCCTCTGTTGTTGCGGGTGCTTTTCCCCTATTTGATATTTATCTTCAGGTGTCCACACTCATTCTGTTGGTTGTTGCCAGCTTCTCTTTGAGCTTATCTTTGTTTCGAGAATAGTTTAACATTCTTTGAGAAACATAATTGTAGGCATCATGGTCACATTTTTTTGGAGATGATGTAATTGAGTGGTATACCCAGATGATGGAGAGCAACTTCTGCACCTCTGGTTCCAAGTTGTTCTCCATCCCATAGTGTCAACTTGGAATAGTTTCATCCCCGATGTGACCATGATGCCTACAATTATGTTTCAAGAATAGTTTAATTAACATTCTCTACTTAACAGGGCCAACCACGTGAAGGTGGAAGCTCATCTGGCCCCTCCTAGGAGCCTCTTATGACCCTTTATGACATTTTAAGACCTCTAAGATGTATTCATAGAGGTCGTAAATGGTCGTAAAGGATCATAAGGGATCTTGGGACACAACAACTGAGAAACATAATTGTAGGCATCATGATCACATTTTTTTGGAGACAACGTAATTGAGTGGTATACCCAGATGATGAAGATCAACTTCTGCTCCTCTGGTTCCAAGTTGACAATGCGAGATCCCAAGACCATAGATAAGGAATAAATTGAGAGAGCGGAGGAGGGCCATAATGACAAAAATAATATAGGACAAACCTCAAGTTAAATGAGGCAACTGCAAACATTTTAATAGAATTTTATTAAAATGTTTACAGTTGCCTCATTTAACTTGAGGTTTGTCCTATATTATTTTGGTCATTATGGCCCTCCTCCACTCTCTCAATTTATTCATTATCTATGGTCTTTGGATCCTGCAATGTCAACTTGGAATCAGAGGAACAGAGGTTGCTCTCCATCATTTGGGTATACAACTCAATTATGTTGTCTCCAAAAAATTGTGACCATGATGCCCACAATTATGTTTCTCAGCTATTGTGAAATCTACATTTATGTTTCTCAGTTGTCATGTTTATGTGTATGTTTTTTATGTGTTTGGGAAGACATCTTTCTAGCCTGAGCCTAGATCCTTCGGCAATTAGCTTAACAATAATTGTAGATGATAGATGAGCAATTAGCTATCCAAGACCCATAAATGAACTATATGTACCCCAATTAATGTGCCCTCTATGCGTACCCAAATGATATATTTGAAACAACAAGGGTAAGGCTAAATTTACCCTTGTTGTTTCAAATATATCATTTAGGTATGCGCAGAAGGCATAGGAATTGGGGTACACACAGTTCATTTACAAGATTTTTCTTGGGAAGCTAATTGCTCAACTCTCATTTGCTTCATTTATTATCAATCTAATTGTCAAAGGATCCAAGCCCAATCTAGAAAGATGTCTTCCCATTCTATTTAAGCCATATTCCTTGTTCTTGTCAAACTTCCTTGGTATGGTAGGCCTGCTCTCTACAGTACTCTTCTTCAGCGAGACTTGATACCACGTTGCACTCAAACTTCAGTGAGACTTCATACCACGCAGGGTCCGTAGATTACGTTCAATGTGTTATTTACGCTTGTATTGGTGGGAAAACTCTTGAAAACATGCAAAAGAGATAGTCAATCCATAGTCAAGGTCAAGGAACAAATGGAACAACCAAGAAAACACTAAATGTTAAATCATGTGATTGATAGCAGATTGGGGCTCCCATGAGCCATAAACATGAAGAATTATTAAAATATTAGTTACAATATGAAAATACTAAACTAACTAATTCCTGAGTTCATCTCTGCATATGGTCGCAACAAATTAGATATGCGATTACAATACAGAGAAGGCATCGTAAAAATATAATTTCAGAATTTTCCCTAGCCTGACACATTTTGCACTCAAATCCTTCATTGTGGATAAGTGGAGATGGGTGGATAGATGTAGATGAGTTGTCATCGACCCAACTAAAGTATCCGCAGCCATTAGTTCCCTGTGATACCTAGTCTACATTAGTTCTTATATTATAATGAATAGTATTTGCATTAGAAACTTTAAATATATACACATTAGCAACCTTTTTTTGATTAGGGCAGCACCAAAATTGTCTTCTAGGGTTTTTCAATGTCTGTGAAGTCTTCAGCACACACTTCCCACCACCACATTGATAGTTTGGCACATTGACAAGAGTCATCGAACCTATATCAATAATGCACTGCACCATCGTTACTACATTTATTATTTTTATATGATTATTTTTACAGTCCAAATACACCAAGGAGTACCATCAGAAATATTAACCATTTACAATAATGAAAAGTAAACCTAAATCAAATAGCTCATTTTTTTATCAGCATGTGTAGTCTGTGTGTATATGAAAAATGAAAGAAATATGAAGCTGAAATAAAATAGTGAACAAAATAGTATTCCATATAGAGTGAATGAAATATACCATTAAAAGAAGGTGACAAAATCCTGTCATGAAGCACAGACATAGGAAATCAAAAAGGGACAAAAGACAAGAAATAAGAAAAATCATTACGACTATAGAAAAATCATTTATACTATAATCAAAAAAAGAAACACTCTTTGTCAACAATTTCCAAAATCATTAGGACTATAAATGGATGGTTCTGATATTGCTTTGCCATTACAACAATTGAGCATTCATCATTTGGTACTTCTTGGTGTATTCCATTTAAGTTTTTCATTTGTCATGTTTATGTGCATGTTCTTTATGTGTTTGGCTTCTCTCCCTTGCAAGGGATATGTCGATAGGTAATTGATTTGAAAGCATAATGATTTGACAGTCTTTTTTTAGGATAGGTGTAATCATCCCGCCAACCTTAATTAGCAACATTAGTGTCCTATCATTGCACAAGTGGAAGACGGTAAGGGTCTATTCAAGGAGGGATGAAAAAAAGGTCATTTTAACCTTGCAAGCCTAGGTTTTGGAATAGGTTTAGGTTTCTCAATAAGGTTGACTACATTGTTTTCCACATTATATCTAATGTCAACATTCACTGATTAGCAGATATTTCAAGTCTCCAAGTGTGGAGTTCATTGTCCCTGGTAGTTCTCTATTGGTTTACAACAGTGCTTCTTCCCATAATCAAACAATGGATTTGATTCCAACCTAAGATTACATAAAACCCCTCATAAAATTTCAAAACAATAAGAATACAGTCTTCATTCACAGTCATTTTCAATGTTCCTCAAATTAGTGATTAGAAAAGGCAATTAAAACGTCCCTCAAATCATTAATCAGTTGATTATTATATAAGCTCCTCAAGCATGAGTTGGAGAGGACTACATCAAAACCAAAAACATTAATCAATTGATTATTATATAAGCTCCTCGAGCATGAGTTGGATGATGTCGATTATGTAGATATAAGAACTAATGTATCCACATCATCCAACTCATGCTTGAGGAGCTTATATTATTTACTATCTCATAATAGTAAGATTGGTACCTATCCTAGTAAGTCATTATGAGACAGTAAATACGATCTACATCCAATCTTGGTCCACAAGCATGAGTTGGATGATGTGGATTATGTAGATATAAGAACTAATGTATCCACATCATCTAACTCATGCTTGAGGAGCTTATATTATTTACAACCTTTTTTCCTTGGCATTTGTCATTATTTTTGAGAAATTCAGTCTATAAAAGGATGGTGAACAAAAATGACAGTCCAATAGATGGAAATTCAAGTCCCATAAATATCAGTGGACAGTGCTAAAACAAAATTATGATAGCCTTCATGTTGAAGTGACAGTCTTGCCTAAGAAAATACTAGACAATTGTAAGTCCAAACATTAAGGTTGTGTAGAAACAATCTATAAAAGCTTACAAGCAAGACAAGAACGGCCTTTGAAAACATTGGATGGCATGTTGATAATGGTTGCCATATAGAAACAGAAAAGGAAAAACATAGAACAGTCAGTCCTATGAAGAATTTAAAAGGCTAAAATGGAAGACAATCTAAATGGTCATGTGACAATCACAAATGTTGTTGGAGTTGAACAAAGAAAACTAGGCCAAGGGAATGATGAACTAATAGGTATAATAGTCAATGTTAAACAAGTTGGTGTCAAAAGAATGTTGATCTCAAAGGATTTTTAGTTAACCATGAAGGTAAAATTTTGAAGATAGCTAAAGACAACCAATAATCCAAGTATAGCCACAAGAAACATCACAATGAGGACAATCATCCCATGACAGTCATGCCAAACAACAATGAGCATGCAGTAGTTCTTGATGGAAGATAAAAGGAGAGTAGATAGCAAGTCAAGTTTTTGAAAGAAGTACATGAAATATTTTAGAGGCTCAGTAGCATGACTCACTAACAATCTGGAGGATAAGGTGACATTCCACTAAAGGACATTCATCCAAGGCAGCATTATGTGAAGGACAGTACTAGAAAATGAGAAGTTTGGTAATGATGGATGATGGAAAGGTCAATGAGAAAAGTATGAATGGATTGGATCAATGGATTGGAATGGATATGGGCAGAGTATAGAAGATTTTAGAATGATGTTAGAGTTTCTTGTGGATGAGAAAGCAAAGCCATAGTGCTTAGGGGAATAGTGTGATGACTGTCCCAACTAGAGAATCCCTCATATTTCTCTTAGTAAGCTGAATAGTTGTGGCATAGGATCCTTCAACTATTTTTGGACCCTTTGTCTTGTAAACAATGACCAATCTTTCAATCAAATGCACCTTATGTTTGACGTGTGGTGGTAACTTTCTCATTGTAGTGACGAATCTATTGTTTAAATCAACTACACATGAATATGAGACAGACAATGAGGATGCACAAACAGGAATGATTCATATGTTTCAAGGTACAAAAATCTCCTAGATAGACAAAGGGTCCACAAATAGTTGAAGGATCCTATGCCACAACTATTCTTACTGAGAGAAATATGATATGAAAATCTCACAACTAGATACAACTACCCCAGGCAAGGCAGTTTGCATAATTGGATAAGTTGAAAGGTGCCATGAAGAACCTATAATATAAAGTTGTGATTCTCTATTTGGGATAGTCATCACAGTATTTAGAAGAAATATGAATATGAAGAAATAGTACTACTGTCTAGGATATTTTTGTACCATTCTTTGGCACTTTCTTTTAAGGAATTCACAAACAATTTTATCATGGCATACTCATTGTCTATCTCATATTCATGTGTAGTATTGTCAAACATATTGAGCACTTTAAATAAAGAATACAATGGAAAAGAAAGAGACAATAGCTTTAAATCAAATTTTTAATTTAATATTTTTTTAAAATGCCAAGTTACTGGCTAATTCTTTTAACCAAAACCAAATCCAAATCCAAGTGTAAGTCAAAAATCAGCTTGCCAAGTACTCATCAAATCAATATATCTTTTTATTTGAATGTCAATTTTTACTGTCTAAAAAAACTATACATGCACACCTATGATTCTCTAACATCATTATAACATCATTCTAAACTCTTCTATACTCTTCCCATATCCATTCCAATCCATTGATCCAGCCAATCCATTCATACTTCTACACAAACAAATTAACTCACCAAAATGTTGTCATTCTAAGACAGTCATTATAGGAACAATGACCAATCTTTCAATCAAATGCACTTTATTTTTGATGTGTGGTGGTAACTTTCTCTATTGTTTAAATCAACTACACATGAATATGAGACAGACAATGAGGATGCACAAACAGGAATGATTCATATGTTTCAAGGTACATTAGGAACAATAGATTCCAAGTGGAGATGCATTAGGAACATTATTGTCGTTCACTAAGATGTATCACTGAGGGAATGATGATAGTTGGTTGGAATGGTTATGTTAGGAAGTTATGGGATGGTTATGTTCCCTGTTAGTTGGAATGGTTATGTTATGAATGGTCATAGGGAGTCTCTGTTACAAAACAGTGATAATAGACTGGTGTATGTTTTGGTGAATGAAAAGACAATAAAACTTTATTGTTCTCTGCAATTTGATGACTATTTGAAACTCTATTCATTTTGTTATACTTGTCAATTTTATGAAACTTAATACTTTTTTCTCCTTTGTTTTGCAAGGTGAATTGGAGGAGAAGCTAGGAGAAGCTAGGAAGGCGAGGAAATGATGGTGAAGTTAAGCTCAAGATTTCAAGCTTGAGGACTTCAAGTGAGAAGGAAAATTCAACATCAAGATTATCAAAGTACAAATTCAAGGCAAAATGAAGACCGAGTTCATGAAGATGCGAGTGATTCAAGTCATAGCAATGAGAAAATTTCTAGGAAAGAAGATGAAGAAGTTTCGAGAAGATGAAGCAATTTGGGAATATGCCATCACATTGGAGAGCTTGATAATGTTGAGTATCAAGATATATTTTTCCTTCACCAAAAGATCGATCAAGTCTACAAGATAAAGATGTTGAAGTGACACCTAGTTGTCTTCAACCAATCAAAAAATTCCAGTTACAAACACATTCAATCATATCACTCCAAGAATAGAATGTTGGGTATC
Source organism: Chamaecyparis obtusa (assembly GCA_027943335.1). NCBI lineage: Eukaryota > Viridiplantae > Streptophyta > Pinopsida > Cupressales > Cupressaceae > Chamaecyparis > Chamaecyparis obtusa. Next base: position 1,026,834 of record BSBK01000426.1, on the reverse strand, counting down.
AAAGAAGGAAAAGAAAGATGTAACAGGAAATTGCATAATGGAATGAAGGACCGAATTCTCTGTATAGAGTTTGGTTCTTCAATGTTTGTGATTATCTGTTTTAAATTATCTAAATGATTGCGTAGATGTAAGATGGATTAAGGTTGGATTTATGTTGTATTCAAAATGTTATTTTTTATGCAGTTCAGTTTCGAAGATATATATTAATTTCTGGATGAAACTTGATTTTGAGAAAGCATTATTAAGGGAGTTTATTTTATTGATGAATGGCTTTTTGACAGTGATAATCAAGAACTATCGGTGGCTTATGTATCAAGTATTATAGAAGAAGTTTAATAGTTATTGAAATTAGTTTGTAACCAGTCCCGATAACAAAGGAAGGTTCATAATAGTATGGTGGGACTGTATGCATTTTAACTTCAAATTTGTTGCAGGTTTGTGCTTTAGACATTATGGTTTAGAATGAAGATAGTGCTCTATTTTATTTGATTTTTGAATGGGATGTTGGAATGAATTTATGTGACAGAGAAGTGGAGTCAAAGGCTAAATCTTGTTCTTGAATATATATATTGAAATGGCTTAACAACAAACCGTTCACCAGTCTTTATAATAAGTCATCTTTGAAAAGGAGTAAAGGGGGTGAACCATCCATCTACATGTGTGCAGGTCTGCACTACAAGAGGCCCATATGAAGATTAAGAACCATCAAATCTAGAAGCAGTGTGATCTCATCCACTGTTGAGTGTTTGAGAAAATGAAACAAATGGTCTTTCCTTGCTTTCCGTCCATCGACATTGAGTTTTAATGGAAGAAACGCAGGTCAAGACTAAATGCCCATGATAGGGCCGACTATAGGGTTTCCAAGTCGAACTGTCAAGGGGTTTTAATTCTTGCGAGTACAATCCTGAGCTTTTATGAAATGTTACAGACTTATTACATGAATTCAAAAACCCTAAAAGAAATACAATTCAATCCACAGAGATGTTCAACTCTCTCTAGTCATAACTTGCCAAAACATGAATTAGAAATAAAACATGCTCGGTAATGAATAAGAACGAATTTCAGAACTATCAATCTAACAATCTACTTCACCATAGATAGGGAGTCACAATCTACCTCGAGTGTTGAGTGCTGGATATGAAGTGTGCTCAATCTCGTGGACCGCCAAATCTCTGGAACTCTATCTCCTACAATCTGTGGTCTACACAATTTGAAATCCCTTCACTCCATTCCTATATCCCTTCGCTCCGTTCATATATCTCTTCACGCGCTACAACCATAAAATGAAATGCTAATTTGCCCGTAAAAATGAAATGAGTTGAAATGTTTTTTTTTAGGTTATATGGCTGTGTTGGTTGAAATTTTGACACACATCATATTGTTCAAAATTTTGACCAACACGGGCATGGATTTAAAATAAAAATAAAAATTTCCTTCTATAACGACCAACCTAAACCTTTTTAATTAATGGTCGATAATTTTCGTAGAAAAATGATGTCAAATGTACTAGTGCATGATCATTCCTTGAACCCAAGATTTTGCATCTTTTGATTAGGGGTAGTATCCCCCAAATATTTTTTTTAAAACAAATCCCATTGAAATCAGAAAATTTTGTTCCTAGTGCATTTCCATTTACATGTTATCTTGACTGTAATACACTTTGTAATTGGAACAATTTGTTCTTATTGCAAAGAAACCAATATAACATTGGTTGTAATCAAAATAAATTATTTTGATTGCAATTTTCACTGCATTTCAATCACGTGCACATTCAAGTGTGATTGGGGGGTATAAACCCCTGATTGCAAGAATCATGCATTTTACATGCAATAGGAACCTTTTTTATGGATGAAATATTACATGTAACACAACATGCAATTGAAACAAAAAGTTTTGATTGCACAAAAACCCCTCATTACCAAATGTGCAGTTGGGGTTAAATCCCCCAATTACATGCCTTTTATATGTAAATATAGTTGCAATCAAACAAAGGTTTTTCCTCTGATTGTACTACAAGCCTATCATTACTATAATGCAATTGATACTTAAGGTCCCAACTACATATAGTATTGCATGCAACTACAAATTCAATCAAGACAAAAAGTCTCGATTGCAATCAAATGTATGGTTTCCTCATGTGCAAGCGAAGGTTTTTACCCCTATCACACATCATATTACATGATGTAATTGTAACTACAAATGCAATCAAGACTAAAAGTCTTGATTGCAATAAAATGTATAGTTTCATCAAGTACAATTGGAGGTTTTTACTCCTCTTGCACATCATATTACACGATGTAATTACAACTAAAAAAGTAATTGGAACTTTTAGTCCTAATTGCAATATGTTTTACCTAATGCAATATTATGCATAATCAAAACAAAAAAATTCAATTAGAGGTAAATCTTTGTGTTTTACCCTTGTAATCAAAACTTTTTGCTTCGATTACATGATGTATCATTCTAAATTGTAAGCACCTATAATTAGTGTAGATGCTTAATTTTTTTTGTAATGTTATAATTATTTAATTATTTCAATTATATTGCTCTTGCTTATTTAATTAAATTTATTAAATTAAATTTGGCTCATTATCCTATATTATTTAAATTTTAAATTTAAATACCCCTCTTACAAGTGTATTAAATTTTATTTAATACCCTTTCCCCACATAAACCCTTGTTAAATAATTTTTTATTTATTTAAATTCCTTCACATTCTATTATTCTTCTAAACCATGATTAGATTAATTTCTAATTAAATTAATCCTAAATCTAGACCTAGATCCTACCCTACACACATTACTCTCAACAAATAGACCTATTTCTTAATTTGTGTGAGCAAATAATTAAGCTAAGAAGGATTTCTTTCCAACATCTGCTCATGAATACAAAGTCCTCCAACAGATGTATTCAGCGGATATTGGAAAGTGATCCTTCTTAGTTGTTGTTGTTTTATAAGGTTTGTCTCAATCCCAATAGGTTGTTTCATTTTCTAGATGTGTAGGTCAGAGGGGGCTTACAATAATAAATCATGTAATGAGGGGGCTTCGAACACTAGTAAATGCAAATTTCATTATTTAATAATGAAAATCTATTAAAATGTTTGCAATTGCCTCATTTAACTTGAGGTTTGTCCTATATTATTTTGGTCATTATGGCCCTCCTCCGCTCTCTAAATTTATTCCTTATCTATGGTTTTTGGATCCCACAGTGTCAACTTGGAACCAAAGGAGTAGTAGTTGCTTTGCATTGTCTGGGTATACCACTCAATTATGTTGTCTCCAAAAAATTGCGACCATGATGCCTACATTTATGTTTCTCAGTTTTTGTGTCCCAGGACTCCTTATGACCCTTTACGATCCCTAAGAATACATCTTAGAGGTCTTAAAGTGTCGTAAAGGGTCATAAGAGTCTCCTAGGAGGGGCTAGATGAGCTTCCACCTTCACGTAGTTGGACCTGTTAAGTAGAGAATGTTAAACTATTCTCGAAACAAAGAGAAGCTCAATAATTTAAGGTCTCAGTCCATAGACAAATTAAATTAGACTTACTATCCAAATTGGACAAATTATTTTTATTGTACATGGAACTTGGAGTCAAGTGTGTCTCTAAACATTATGAGCTTTCCATATTCTTTAAGTGTTTTGTCACAATTTTATTTCTCAAAGATTGAATTAAAGATTAAGCATTTTCTCACAATTTTATTCATACATTGATGAGAATCAATGATGGAGAGTTTTTAGATTATGAGAAGATGTATATGTAGTGGAGGCTAGAAGGGATTTTTGTGGAGATTTTCTAGATGTGGAGATTTTCTAGAGTGGCTATATACATACAAGGGTTTCCAGATTGAGTACCAGTGCAGAGATGATGATTCAGTAACCTATGTCTATAAAACCTTCACAAAAATCCCTTCTTTGGCCTCCACTCATACCTCTTCTCAAAATCTAGAAACTTTGGATATTGTTTCTCATCCATGCACAAAATGTGCTAGTGATCGTATAAAATTACTTAAAACTAGTAAAGGGTGTTGGGAACAACCTCTGGATTATGAAGGGATATTCCATTCTAGTGCAAGAAGTGTTTTCAGACAAGGCATAAAGTTTCCCAATGCTCCAAGAAAAGAATGTCCAAGGTTGCATCCTAGTGGAAAGACCTCTCACACCATCATTATACGGTGGAGAAGAAGGTGAAGTAGCAAAAGAGTTTTTCTCAAGCTGTGCATGGTGAGACATCGAATCAGGAAATTGGAAATGTATGTAAAGTGACCAATGTTACAAAGGGATTGGATGGTTTGGATGATGGGCAGAGTGCTAGGAAGGTAGCAGTCACACCAGAGGGAAGAGAAAAGAAAATACCTATTGGGTGTCGAGACAAGGTGGATGAGAGATTAGATGATCATCTGCATCAACATGGGAAGTTTGGCTTGGGTGTGGGTTGTATTTCAGGGGATAATCTCAGGGATTCACAAAATGAGGCAGCCAAATTGGAGGATGGGTGGGAAACTGTAAAAGGGAGAAAAAGGAAAAATGAAAAGAAAGCTTTTGACATGATCGTTCGTTCTCAGAAAAAGGGTGGAGTTTAGAGAAAATTGTGGAGGTGCTTTCTTTCTTTCTTTTGAAGCATGTGTGATTGATGTGGGTTTACCTAATATTTGGGGAGATAGCTCTCCTAAATATAGCTATCCCTGGTTCGAGCCAGGTTCTAACCCGTTACGATTAATAAAATTACCTATTAATGTTAAAAAAAATAGTAAAGTAACATAACAATATACACAACAATATATATTAATGTAAAGTAACACCTGAAGATGAATATCTAGACTAATCATCAAGTAGGATGTCATTGGTGATTACTCTGGATATTTATCTTTAGTTGTTTTTTTAAACATTCCATTATTAGTCAAAATTTCAATGAACATTGGTCGAAACCCTCACAAAGATTGGTCTAAATATCGACCAATTTGTGTCAAAATTTGACATTGTGGGTTTGGCATCCTGGTCGGACGGTCTAAAGATGTTGACCTAGGAAGGTTGAAAGGTCTAAAGATTTTGACCTACTTTGGTCAAAAGTTTGACCTAATGAATTCCTAATAGCAGATGTGAATTTTGACCAAGATTGGCGTAGAACTTCCTACGTTAACAATGATATGTCAAAAATTCAAGTTGAAAAATAGTGCCCAAACCATTGGTCATGTCGGTGCTCAAAAATGTTGGACCGTTTTGAGGCCAATTGACAGGCACAAACAAGTGCCTCTACAATTTTGGCTTGATTTAGGCAAGGCTGGTAGGCCTGAATCAAATATGCTTTCTAATTGCACAAATACGTGCACAACAAAAGCAAATCCTTTTAAAGGGGTTAACAATCCTTTCGAGGAAAATAAACCTAATATCCTAATTGTCAAATAGCTTGAAATCTAAACTAAGGCTTGAAAATAATGCTAAACCTAATTGAATGCTTTGTAAAGAAGATAACAGTTATGATATGTAATCACAGAGAGAAAAAAAATGACAATTACAAATGAAAAAATAGACCAGTGCCTAATACCAAATTGGAAATAGAGTCAGTTAGATTCAATCCTATGTATAAACAGAGACAGTTTTAAGGTAACTCACTCCTGTAAAGTGAGACCATCATCCTATAGGCTTCCAATTGAAACAAAAATTTAAACAACTTATACAATTAGTCCTATGTTTTTTAAGCCAACTTAAGAGCTCGAAAGGAACGAGTAACAGGATCTCAGACCATGCTACTAATATTCTAATTGCATAAATTAATCATAAATAAATGCATCAAATAGAGAACATAGTAGGATACCCTAGTTCACAGAGTAATCCGAAAAACTAATTGAACATAAAAAACTATATTAACTTTAAGGCATAAGCACTTATCTAATATTTGCTCTTGGAAATTTGTACATTAGGTTCAAATCTATAATTCGGGAGAAGTTTCCCAATTTTTGCCGTGATATTGATTGTTTATGATTGTTTACAATTGAATAAATATAAATATAAATCCCAATAGTTCCCTGTGAAAGGACATGCCCTTTCACATGACCTAATCATATCAACTACCCCAAAATATTCAAAACAAACCATAACAATGGTTGTTAGAGAAATATTTCCCATATAATTTATCCTCATTCTTTTTTAGGTGCTCTGTGCATTAACAATCCAACCTCTAATTTTCCTGCACATAACACATAAAAATTATTAATCTCACAAATTATTAGGTTTTCATAAAAACTATTACTATTTATATATTAATTAATAATCAATCAAAAATAAATTCATGCCTCACTTTATACATACATTTGATAAACAAAGAGAAGAATAAAAATCAAGTACTAATTATATGTCATTCTCATTAATTATCAAAACATAAGCAATCATATTAATTGTTAAATCACAAGGAATTACATTAATGAGATAATATTCAAAATTAATAAATAAAATGACATTATGTTTTACAATTTATTTTTATTTAAAATAAAACATAATGCATTTATATTTATATTTTCAAAATATATCTACAAATATAATGCAATGTAATATTGAAATATTAAAACATTAGGGTTAAGGTATTTTACATTTTATATTTTAGAAAGTGGCATTTATCCTATTACATTTTATTTAAATAATTTTAACATAGGAAAATGCACATTCAATGACAACCCTAATACTAATAATACTTGTAATGTAAACCATATAGAACCAATTTAGGATTTTAGAAATAAAGTGTTATTAAACATAAACCCTAAGAAAGTGAGAAATCAATCCATTACAATAATAATGTAACTCACCTAAACTGTTTCACCCTTTAAAATAAATTTATTTATGTTAAGAATACAATAGGGTGAAAAATACTAAACTATATTTAGGGATATGAACACTAAAAATTTACATCAAAAATTTCTCAAAACCCTAAACATAATAATGTTTATCAAATCATATATTTACTTTATCATATTTTAACTTTTAGGGTTCTAGGAGTAAAACACAAATCAAGATTAAAATAATTATTAGTGATCACAAAATATAAAATTTCTATCTCATAAAAAATATTCATTTTAATAATTTATTTTAAAGAAATAAAATTATCTTTAATTTATATCTTTATTTACACCTACTCTCTCAAGGAAAAACATAGAGTAAGTGGTAGGGGTAGGGTCAGGTAGTTAGGTAGGAAAAGGGATGGGTCGAGAGGTCGAGTGTTCAACTCCCTCTCCCCATTCTTTTTCCTAAAATCTGAAAATAGATAAATACATAGACAAATAATATATTCATTATTTAATTTGAAAAGTATTTAAGGAAGAAATTACTCCCTCTGTAAAATGTTGTATTAATTTCTCACCTGCACATGAAAACAAAAATAAATAAGTATCTCCTCCTAATCCTCTCGAAGAAAATAAATAGACTAACTGGTTAGGGGGTAGGAGGGTAGGTAGGTAGGAAAAAGGGTGGCTTGAGAGGTCAAGTGTTCAACTCCCTCTCGCTACCTTTTTACTTAACTTATTTTATTTTTTAGAATAATTATTTATTTTCAAAATGAATATGCATTAAATAAGTTGAAAAATAATTAACAACCTAATACATGAAAAATGATAAACATATATGCCCTTTTATCATTTTGATTCTTTATCATAGAGAAATTATATAAAACTGAAAATTAAGATCATACTTCCCTGACAATTTTGTATATATTTTCGCCTGAATTTTCAGGTGCCAACTGTGGCTCCAATTGGGGATGTGTGCCCATACCTGGACACAGTGAGAATCCAGACTTCTCTGGAGGAAGTAGACCACTTTGAAACATAATGTTAATGTCCTTTGTAAAGATATTTCATGATAATATGTTTTCCCATTAAAATGTAAATAATAAAGTATAGAAAAGACAATAATATTTCAAATACCAAAATAATGAAAGAAAATACTTACCTCAAATGTATTTACCTTTTGTTCTACAAATTATTTTAGGGTTAGGGTTGCTGCACTTTTAGAACTTTACAAATCGCTTCTGAGGATACGTACATACTATTAATAGAACTAAAACATAACCAAGCTGGGATTTGGACGTCCTCTTCCTCTAACAGCTCAATGCAAGCCTGGGCTTTGAGTTTATTTGGGATAGTCTCAAAAGCCAATAAATTTGGTCTTGCCTCAACAAGAACCTTCAATCGACACCTGTGAAAATCCTTCAATTTATCCAGGCTGATATCTGACCCATAGTCACCACTGTATTCAGAACCATCTGCCAAATATGCTCCATAACTCCCAATAGATGCAATAGCCAATGCCCTATTGTACCTATCATTCCTCACAGATGCCTTGTGGAGAATTTCCCAAAATGAATCACAAGCTTCACACACCAATCTCACACTCTTTTGTAATAAGGATTCACCTTCTTCCATTGGAAACCCATTTGATGTAAAATAAGTTTATTCCTCTTTGGAACAACTTATGCACGATATCCATAGAACCAAGTAGTAAAATGTTACACAGAAGCTATTCTTGATCTACTTTACTAAAATAAGCTTCTGATCAATATATGTTTTGGAGTTGACATTGTTTTTTATTGAATCTTGTGTGTCCATTAACTATTGGTGGAGGCTCTGATTTGGGGTAAAAAATAATCCATTCAGTTTTCAGCTACCACATTTTGACTAACAATTGGTGTTGTACATTGAAGCTTAAAGGGCGAGATTCCTGCTAGTTTAGGAGATCGATGCCTGTGTTGTCTCCTACTTTCAAATGAGGCTGGTTAAGAAAACACCCAATAATTAATTTTCACACTTTTTGGGCTAAGCAATGGAATGGGGAGGAGATGATTCAGTGCCATGGCCATGGCTCACTCTTTATACACTTCCACCTCTGCTTACTCACATTGGGATGTGGGTGGGTAATCAAAGACAACTTTGAATGCAAGTTAAACTTACAATCAGCAACAATATGTCCAATGAAATCGATGTTCATAGGTTTCCCATCAAGTAAAACATTATTGTAGCATTTCCAAGCAGTAGCCACATTGTTTGTGTTGAAGTAGACCACCTCTATTGTACCCATGAAGGACCCCTTTCTATCGAAGTGAAGAGCCCACCTTTTGAGCACCCCAAAAGCCAAGAAAATATCTTTTATATCTTCGTCACTTACTCTTCCATCCAAGTTTAATATGTATAGTTTTGTTTCCGTCACATCTGCAATGCTCTCCGCTACTTGATCACGAAGATTATTATTATTACTGGTCTGCTTGTGTTTGTGTTTATATGTCTGAGTTTGTGATACTCGAAATGTCTTGGCCATGGAATATGGCGATCTTCTCCTCCCAAAATTATGCTTAGCATTCGTAGCTTCTCTGCCCCTTACCCACGATTTGGTCATTTTCTTCAATACTTTAATTATCGTTGTAAACAAAAAGGATTTAACCACAAATCTAATTCAGAACTAGTTCGCGAAGCTCCAAATATCGATCACTTCTTCCAAAAACCAATTCATGATTATCAGTTATTAAAACTTAAGGACTTGATATCACTGCTACTAGAATCCACATTCATCAAATAGGGTTTATTTGCTTGCGCCTCAAGTCAAGAGATCTGAAAAATTCTTATTCAAAATGTGTTGGCAAACTATGAGTTCTTAATATTAAAATTTTTAATTGCACATGCATACAAAAATGATCATATAAATATAAATGAAAGGATAATTTCAAAAAGAACTATATTTAAAATGCAAGAAAACATAGAACAAAAAATAGAAACTATACTTACCTGTTCATGAAACCTTACCTCTGTCAAAAACTTTGTTTTGGTCATATAAGAGTAGTAAAAATCTAAAAACATCATTATCTATCACTTTACTAATTAAATATCTTCTAATCCATCTTAAATTACTATATTTTTCTTTGAATATATGATTTTTAGGGTTTAACTCCTTTTGTAACATTTGTGAAATAAAATCCCCATATTCATAATTGAAAAATAATTTGTAAAAAAACCTCCAGTTCTTATAATGAATAATTATATTAATATGGATGTTCTCAAGAATTTTTTTATAAAAAAATATTATCATAGTAATCCCTAAAATCATTAACAATATTGGTGAAGTTTTTCATCTTGTCTATTTCTATCCTTCTGAATTTGGGGAATGAATGTTTCTTTTCAATATTAGTCTGATATGATATTTTCTTTCCCTTTTCATACAATAATTTTAAGAAAATATAAATATTAATGTTGAATGTATTAGAAATATTTTCAGAAGGGTTTGCAAAAATACTTACCTACTGGTAGTAGTACATACCTGGGTTGTACACATCATCTAATGGTAACTTTTCATGAATGCATCCTTTAATATCTTTTTCTTGATCATTGCATAAGAATACATCAGATGTATTATAATGCAATCCTTTATTGAATGGATTCTGTTGAGAATCCTTTTGTGCTTCATCAACAAAAGCAATATTTTTACTAGCATCATCCATTATATTTGTATATGGACTTATTTCATTCTCATTCTCTTGATATGATTTTATCTCATAAAAAGGATTATTGATTATTCCTCCATATCCTTTTGAGACGTCATTATTTAAGAGATTTGAAGATTCTTCCAAGATATAATCAAAAGTCTTATCCTGTAGAACTTTATCTTCATCTTCACCAAATACCTCATGAATGTGTATTGACTTGTTAATCTGATTATTCTGATATATTGAGAAAAATCTTTGTACCATTTTTCTTCACATATTTTTGATATTCAATATCCAATAAATCTAAAATTTGTTCCGTACCGAGAAAATTCTCCTCCAGATTATCATGGCCATTGATTCTTGTCTCCATACAAATCTTACCATGTACAAATTCTTCCTCATCCTGATTTGACATTTCTTGTTCATCTGCATCTAGAATATCATTAGGTTTTTGTCCCCCTTTCGTAACTTTATCACTTTCTTCCATTTCATCTTCGTATACAATTTTAAGAATAAGCTTTATCTGCTCACGAGTTACTCCTAAACTGTATATTTTGTTTACAAAACTTGGCCTGATATCAGAAGGTATTTCACTAAAGATATCCATCATCCTCATAAAAAAACTCACCACATTTTCATTATCATACCATTCTAAAGTAATAAATGCATTCAAGGGAGACATGCATGATTCATCCCCTGGTGTTGATTGTCATAGTGATCATTAATGTTCTCTCGATCATTATCCATGTTATACAATGGATTAGAAAAAACTTTAAACTGATCATTGTCGCTTCCTGTAATCCTTTCTTCATTGTTTGGTTCCAATCCAATGAACCGCTTATTCTTTAGAGATCTTCTCCCTAACATAGGCTTTTCTTGAAATTGAGTTTTAGAGTAGCCACCTCACCTTCTGTGAGGAAAAATATAACTGCTATGAGTCCTGTATCCCCAATAGAGTCACCAATTTGTTGGTGCTAAAAAATGCTGGACCATTTTGAGGCCAACTGATAGGCACAAACAAGTGCCTCTGCAATTTTGGCTTGATTTAGCCAAGGCTGGTAGGCCTGAATCAAATATGCTTTCTAACTGCACAAATACGTGCACAACAAAAGAAAATCCTTCCAAAGGGGTTAACAATCCTTTCGAGGAAAGTAAACCTAATATCCTAATTGTCAAATAGCTTGAAATCTAAACTAAGGCTTGAAAATAATGCTAAACCTAATTGAATGCTTTGTAAAGAAGATAACAGTTATGATATGTAATCACATAGAGAACAAAATGACAATTACAAATGAAAAAATAGACCAGTGCCTGATGCCAAATTGGGAATAGAGTCAGTTAGATTCAATCCCACGTATAAACGGAGACAGTTTTAAGGTAACTCACTCCTATAAAGTGAGACCATCATCCTATAGGCTTCCAATTGAAACAAAAATTTAAACAACTTATACAATTAGTCCTACATGGTTTTTAACCCAACTTAAGAGCCTGAAAGGAACGAGTAACAGGTTCTCAGACCATGCTATTGATATTCTAATTGCATAAATTAATCATAAATAAATGCATCAAATAAAGAACACGGCAGGATACCCTGGTTCACAGAGTAATCCAAAAAACTAATTGAACATAAAAAACTATATTAACTTTAAGGCATAAACACTTATCTAATATTTGCACTTGGAAATTTGTACATTAGGTTCAAATCTATAATTCGAGAGAAGTTTCCCAATTTTTGCCGTGATATTGATTGTTTATGATTGTTTACAATTGAATAAATATAAATATAAATCCCAATAGTTCCCTGTGAAAGGACATGCCCTTTCATGGGACCTAATCATATCAACTACCCCAAAATATTCAAAACAAACCATAACAATGGTTGTTAGAGATATATTTCCCGTATAATTTATCCTCATTCTTTTTTAGGTGCTCCGTGCATTAATAATCCAACCTTTAATTTTCTTGCACATAACACCTAAAAATTATTACTCTCACAAATTATTAGGTTTTCATAAAAACTATTACTATTTATATATTAATTACTAATCAATCAAAAATAAATTCATGCCTCACTTTATACATACATTTGATAAACAAAGAGAAGAATAAAAATTAAGTACTAATTATATGTCATTCTCATTAATTATCAAAACATAAGAAATCATATTAATTGTTAAATCACAAGGAATTACATTAATGAGACAATATTCAAAATTAATAAATAAAATGACATTATGTTTTACAATTTATTTTTATTCAAAATAAAACATAATGCATTTATGTTTATATTTTCAAAATATATCTACAAATATAATGCAATGTAATATTGAAATATTAAAACATTAGGGTTAAAGGATTTTACAATTTATCCTTAGAAAGGGGCATTTATCCTATTACATTTTATTTAAATAATTTTAACATAGGAAAATGCACATTCAATGACAACCCTAATACTAATAATACTTGTAATGTAAACCATACAGAACCAATTTAGGATTTTAGAAATAAAGTGTTATTAAACATAAACCCTAAGAAAGTGAAATCAATCCATTACAATAATAATGTAACTCACATAAACTGTTTCACCCTTTAAAATAAAATTATTTATGTTAAGAATACAATAGGGTGAAAAATACTAAACTATATTTAGGGATATGAACAATAAAAATTTACATCAAAAATTTCTCAAAACCCTAAACATAATAATGCTTATCAAATCATATATTTACTTTATCATATTTTAACTTTTAGGGTTCTAGGAGTAAAACACAAATCAAGATTAAAATAATTATTAGTGATCAAAAAATATAACATTTCTATCTCATAAAAAATATTCATTTTAATAATTTATTTTAAAGAAATAAAATTATCTTTAATTTATATCTTTATTTACACCTACACTCTCAAGGAAAAACATAGAGTAAGTGGTAGGGGTAGGGTCGGGTAGTTAGGTAGGAAAAGGGATGGGTCGAGAGGTCGAGTGTTCAACTCCCTCTCCCCATTCTTTTTCCTAAAATCTGAAAATAGATAAATACATAGACAAATAATATATTCATTATTTAATTTGAAAAGTATTTAAGGAAGAAATTACTCCCTGTGTAAAATGTTGTATTAATTTCTCACCTGTACATGAAAACAAAAATGAATAAGTATCTCCTCCTAATCCTCTCGAAGAAAATAAATAGACTAGCCTTTTTACTTATTTTATTTTTTAGAATAATTATTTATTTTCAAAATGAATATGCATTAAATAAGTTGAAAAATAATTAACAACCTAATACATGAAAAATGATAAACATATATGCCCTTTTATCATTTTGATTCTTTATCATAGAGAAATTATATAAAACTGAAAATTAAGATCATACTTCCCTGACAATTTTGTATATATTTTCGCCTAAATTTTCAGGTGCCAATAGGTTGATTATTTGACCAATTGTCCGTCGAAAATATGTGCCAATTGTACTAGTGAATGACCACTTGGTCAGGAGGTCTTCTTTGTTGATTTTATCTTTTTGTGTCAACAGATCCTACTCATGATTGCCTAGGTCTTTCATGTTTTGGCATATTGTGAATGGTGAACATTGATGCATATGTCGATTGTAGTATGATCTGTTTGTTGATACTTTATGCATGTTCTTGTTGATTCTTTAGTCATGATTATGTATACCTTACTAGGGGCAACGGGTTAGCATCCTTATGTCCTTTAAAATGGACATCAATATGCCCAAACCTCTCCAATAAGTCTATGTCATAGGTTCTATCATGATTAGGTAACCTACACTTACATCCCTAAAGTTATCTAGTCTGTCAGAGAGTTTAGTCCATGCAACATAACAATGTCATCTCTACTTTTATAAAACATGATGCATATCTCCTGTTGTAATATTAAACTAGGACGTTCTCTCCAACAAAAACACAATATAAATCCCATGAAGGTCATGTAGTTAGGATGCATGTTTTTTTTATCACATTTGCATATTACTTTTGGCATGATTTCTATTTATTCCCCCTTCCTACAGCTTGCAGACTGCTCCTATCAGTTATTTTTGACACGCTCATTTGCATTTTAGGTAGTTCATCCATTCATTAGATCATTAGTTCATTGCATTCATTAATTATTAGTTCATTAATCGTTGATCATTAGTTCATTGCATTCATTAATCATTAGTTCATTAATTATTAATCATTCACTCAGTGTATTCATTACTCATTAGTTCATTGCATACATTAATCCATTAAATTATTAATTCATTAATCCTTATCATTATTACATTCATTACTCATTACTCATTAGTTCATTGCATTCCTTAATCCATTAACTCATTAATCCTTAATTCATTTGCATTCATTAGTCACTAATCATTAATTCATTTACATTCATTGCTCATTAATCCATTGCATTCATTAATCCATTAACTCGTTAATTCTTAATTTATTTGCATTCACTAATCATTAAAGATTAATCCAATTGCATTCATTAGTCATTAATCATTAGTTCATTACATCCATCCATTACATTTACTCATTATTCTTACATCACACTTACATATATCTATACATCCATCTAAGCATATAGTCCATTACATATATATAAACCTGCATCATAAACACATCAACATAAATTTCACATCATGCATCACACATGTCAATCCATCATCATAATCATGTACATATGCATAGAAAAATTGCATCACATCATAATCATATTCATATACATCAAAAAATCAAAACACATCACATAGGACCATCATAATCATGAATATATATACAAGAATCAGTGTACAAGTCCATCAAAATACATCAATGCATTTACATCTCAAAAAAATTATTGTACATATATCACTCAAAAATATATACAAGTGTCAAAAATAGAAAATCTTGATCATGATGTAGGAAGTGAGGAAGGCCCATCTCCACCTATACCATCCCTCCTCTATCTCATGGGGGTCTCATCCCTATTGAGGCCTGTGATCCCCCAGCCCCTATCGTTTGAGAGTTTTTCCTCTCACTGTACACCACAACCCTTTGTCCCTTAGGAATGACCTCATAATATAATTGGCGGTAGTAAGCCATCTCCCCGATGGTTCTAGTCTCATGTTGGTGAGCAAAAAATGTCTCCTGCACCACCTGCATCATCCTTGGACCTGTCATCACTTGTAATGTGATCTCTCATTAACCCGTGTACTCCTCATCTCGACGATGATAAAGGTCCCTCTCCTGTGTCATTATCTGTATCTCTGCTCTTAGTTGCTCTATGAGCTGGTCCTGTTCCTCAGCCTCCTCCATCTGAGTCACTATCATTGTGAACTCACCATTGTCTGCCCTGGCTTGTAACCTGTCCAGAGCACTCTAAGAACTGTCTGCTCATGCTTGCTTCCCTATCAACAATCCTTGTATCCTGGCCACCTCAACCTATAAGCTAAGATCAGTTTCTTGATTTGTTGCTATTATCCCCTGTACTCTGGCTACTTGCGTCTGCAGACTAAGCTATGTTGCTCATGTGGTACCTAGTAGCCCCTGTAACCTACCCACCTCTGCATGGAGGCTATCTCGCTCTGCCACCATGGTGTCATGTACATCCTAGGCTATATAGCCAGGTCCTGGTCCCTGTTCCTATGTTGGAGCTAGAAGAGGCCCCTGTACTTTTGCATGCCCCTGTGCATGTACCTGTGGTATCACCGGTGGGGATCCGCCTACCAGTCTCTGTACTAGACCTCAGCACCATGGTGCTACCACCTATCATTTCACCCTCACTTATCCTCCTCCATCTCCTCCTTCCATCCCCATCACCATCCCCTCTGTGATCTCCATCCTCGTCCCCATTTTCTCTTGCTCTATCTCCTCCTCCGGTAGGCTACTCTTTTGCAGGTACTACCCCTGATACTATTAGTCAGATGGGCCGATGTGTTTACCACCACTATGCATAAGCAATTTTCACTCCTGCATCTCACACCTAGTCCTGTATCTGCTGTCAGGGTACTACCACCATACCAACTTAGGATGCTCTATCCCCCTGTAGATCTACTCCCACTCCCACCAAGTCCACACCTCTTGTGTCACCAATGGATGTGGAAAAGAATCCAGTACTTGGTCCTATACATAGCCAAACTATCATGCTACCTATGAAGGCATGTAACGTGCAATCATGTATGGAGTCTAGCCTATTAGCCAACAATATGTCTGAGTAAAGCCCAGATAGAGGAAGTCCTCCCACCCATCCTCTTCATAATCCTACTGTTGCACCACCTGATGGCCCCGCGCCTCACAACCTACATAGTGTGTCTAGTCAAATCCATGCATCTCATCTAATAGCCCTCACCAATGCCCAGTAGAATCCACTGACTCATATAGAATCGATGGTTGATATCTGCATGCATAAGGCTCATATCTAGCCCTAGTTTCCTAAAATATTTCAAAATAAAGTCCAAATAGTGTAATCATTAGTGACTAGGTTCTTCCTTGCTATATTCCTAATTTTTGAGCTAATTCATATCCATATTGTTTCACACTAGTTAATCCCTCATATCCAAACAACAATTAACCATAAAACTTGATGAGGGAATAAATAAAGCATTGAAAAAGAAATGCCAGCTCCCCATAGCACACAATATTTTCTATTTCTTTATTCATGCTTCTTTTTTTGATTTTACTCTCCAACAACATGGGTAGAGGTCCCCACTCACACCAAAATATGCAGGTTGGGAGACACAAGTAAGCACAAGCCCTACTGCCAATTTTGGTGGGAAAGGCATGTGATAGTCCATAAGGAGATTTCAACCTTTCAACAAGATCCTAATAATCTATTTCATCCCTATAGCCTTAGACATAATGTTTTAAGATGATATGTTATGCCACTAAAGGAGTGGAAGATGATATAACTTCCTATCTTTTAGACATGGTACCTTTCCATATAAATACTTAGGATGCAACAAAGAGAATAATGTAAGAATGGGAGGAAGAAAAATACCAGGAGGCAAACAAAAGGGACCAAAATTCTAGAGCATCAACAATAAACTAACAAAATTATTGAAGGCTTTTAGAATGATTACTTTAGATATTAGACAACTCCACTACAATGAATACAATTTCAAAGAAATGAAACAACCATTAAAACAAGTTTGTAAATAAGCTCCTCAATATATTATGGAAAGTCCCAAGAAAAATGTATATGGCATCGAAAATACATATATGAATCCACCCATGTGGAAAAAGAGAATGCTCATCTTGGACTACATATATCTCTTCTTCATTCATTGTATAGAACTAGCACACCCCAGGAGAAGAACTCATTATTAAAGGCGATGAATGCAATATAAATACTAGGAAAGCTTAATTATAAAAGCTAGTTTTTAGTTCAAACTATCTATAGAAGTGTTCCAGCTCTCAATACAGTATGGGATAATACACTACATGCAAATTCCTATAAATTATTAAAAGTTACCAAGTTAGAAGTTGACACTTGCTTTGGAATTATAAGAGTTGTAACATAAAATATTCGTTGCTTCTACCCAAATAGAGCATCCTAACAGTCAAGCATTTATAATCAAATGAACTCATTTCAAGTGTGATCCATTATTTAGTAAAGATTTTATGGCTAGGTATATTGTAATGTGACAGTTGATAGATTAGAATACTGATATTTTCCTTCAGTAAAAAGCTACCAGTTAGGAATATTCTAACACACTAGTTAGCAGTTTAGAGGCTTACAAGTAAACCTGCAAGGATAGCACGTCTCTAGATCTTTCTCAGTATTGGATTTGTAAAGTTCCAAGAAATATACCATCATTTATGGTGACTACAAATCACATGCAAAAATTAACTTTCCAATGTATTTTATTAAAAGGAGACTTCCAAATTCCTAGCCTTCAAAATGAGCTAGAAAACAACCGTCAAGTATCTCGAATATGCAGTTGTGCAAAGTGTCTGTATAGTCACATTTGAAAGACTTACAATGTGACTTGTGGATTGAGATAGATCATCATGAAAATATTCCACAAACCCAACTCTTGGGTCAACAACAATTAAAGAAGAAACATGGGCATCGAGAATGTGTCTAGGAGGGAAACTTAGTACAGGCGATGGAGAATGTCTAACAACATGGACCAAAGTACAAGCACCAGAATTGTCGATAGTAGACAAACTGCAGGAGCCACTTTCTTCAACAGGATTCATACCAGAGTTTACATTGCCACAGTTGCCTTGTGAAAGAGTTTACATTCCAACATCATCAAATCTATTTATACAAACATGAAAAAAAAATTCAAGATTCAAGTCATAACATTCAAGTTTTTTTCAACAAAATGAAACACTAAACTAATACTATATTTGAATCTTGAATTATTCTTAACTTGGCATATTAATAGAAACCTTGAAAATTCCCTTAAGTCGAAATTACAAGGATATTCAACTTGCATCGGTAAATGCAAATTCTTTTCAGTTGATTCAAATCTTCCTATATTAAAAAAATTATATAAGAATAAATGAAGAAAAAAATTGTGTCTAAATTACAGTGCAAGGGGAATTGAAGTTAGTCATGCAACAAATAAAGGTTGATGAAATAATTTACATGATGAATACTAAAACAAGAACTCCACATTTTCTATTTTAACACCACCAGTATAAAGTGTGTTTAGAAACACTATTTCTGCCCTCTCTTTTAATACTTGTTATTTACATCTTGTGGACTGCTCTTTGGATAACAAGGGATCACTCCTACCATGATACTTTGTATAACAAGGTGTCACAAATTCATTTGGGGAGGATAAGCCAAAATGTCAAATTCTACAAGAGTATTTAATACCATGGTATGTAATATCTCTTTTTAGATAATCTCTCAAAATAATTATTTAACTTTTCAAATGGCCAAATCTGCTCA